>CM054060.1:429425730-429811038 GCA_028641055.1 Alopecurus myosuroides
AAGAAGAAGCTTGCACCACCGACTGCGGCGGTTGCTATGGCTGGTCAGGGGCCAATTCAGTCTGTGTTAGGGGCTGCGGCATTACCGGTGCCACCGGTTGAGCAGCACGTGCCTGTCACGGTTGCTCCCGGGGGTACTGATGTTGCTGTGGCTCGAGCCACCAAGCAGGTCAAGACAAGATGCTGTAAGCGTGAGGTTGATTCCCAGGCTACTAGAGACTGTCCGGTTGATCACTACTATTATGTTTGTGATAACAACAAACACCGCTGAAGAAATGCCCTACTCTCAAACTTCCAAAGCCGCCGGTGTTTATCGCAGGTAATGGTAGCAAACATACTATGTTCTCGTAGTTTCCCGACAACATCTACAAGGATCAGCTGGCTACGTCTGCTGGACCTATTGCCTTAGTAACGGTGCAGGGCAACACTGCTACGGCTAAGCAGGTGGATTCGACGGTGGCCCGTATGAGTTCTGCGCAGAGGTGGAAATGGGAGGGGCTGCCTTGTGGCGATAGTATGTTCAAGGTGGTGCTTCTGTCTATGGAGGAATTGGAGCGGTTTTATGGTATGGACTTTGGCGTTCCATCTCAATCCACGAGGCTACTATTTAGAAAATGGAAGCCGGAGGAGATCGAGCCAAAGTTGGAGCTATATCAGGCTTGGGTTCATGTGGAGGGAGTGCCGCATACGTTGAGACACTTCTTGGTGATGTGGGCTGTTGGATCTCTTATTGGTTCTACTCTGGATGTTGACCTTTTGACTGTCCATCATAGGGGTATTATTCGGATTCGGATGGCCTTGTCTGAAGCAGGAGGATGAGGTGGGATCTTACTTTACCACCGATGTGGTCTTGAGGCTTAAGGGTTTGCGTTTACTTCTCGTCCCGAGTCAGAGGACTACGTGCGAGAGCTGGATTTTGTTCCGTTTGATTGGGATCATAAGGTTCACGCAGAGTAGGTGGGCAGGGGTGTGGAAGGAGAGGATGTGGATCAGACTGGTGCTGGTGACTTGGAGTCTGAGGGAGGGCCCACGAGTATGGCGATTGGTCCTTCTCCATCAGTCAGTGGGGGACACGTTTGTGGTCAGGTCATGCAGCTCCTGAGGAACTATGCGCTCACACCGATTAATCCACTAGTAGGAAAAGGCTTACCAGTGACGAACAAAAACGGGCTACCGCTGGCGAACAGGTGTTCGCCAGCAATAAACCGTCAGGGGTAAAAAGTTACCGCTGGCGAACACCACGCTTGCATGCTTAACTTTTTAGTTCCATCTCACTACTCTACCTAGAGACATCTCATTCTTTCTTATAAGTATAGTACTATCAATCCTCTTAACTATTGCACCATATCTACAAACCCTATTTCCAAATTCGACAGATGATATGTCTAAATTGATCAGAAGAATACGATCAATCCAAATATGACATCCTTATTATCTGTTCTGAAAAACAAATATATTTTTATTTTTTCTGAATTTTTAATTTTTTTACTTAATTTGATTATGTAGGAAAATTTAATCTGTCTGAAATAATTTTTTTCCTTTTGGAATTTGCCGATTTTTTTGATATATTAAACACGTTTTTTCGACGTCGTATGCAAATTTTGATATATTAAACACGTTTGATTGGGATCATAAGGTTTTACGTTTTATTTTTGAATTTTGCATAAAAGGTTAAATGGAGTATTTCAAATTTTCTATATAAACTAAATTGTACACCCTACCCAGATATCGAACGAAATTATTTTTTGAACATTTTATCATTTTCGTTTTTACTTTAGAAAAATAAAAAAGGCGTTCGGGGGGTGGGGGATGTGTGTGGAGGGAAAAAATTGAAAAACTACCGCTGGCGAACGAATATAATGGGACGAGAACCTCCATGTTGCCCATCGGTATGTTTACCGCTGTCGAACACGCCCCCCTATTCGCCAGAGCTAAGTTAATTAGGTACCGCTGGTGAATATGGCACTTGCGAACAGGGATGCGTGTTCCCCGGTGGTAATAGCACTGGCGCACGTGTATGCTTGTTGCCCAGCGGTAAGCTGATGGGTATAGCCTGTTTCCTACTAGTGATCCATCTCCAAAAACGCCCGGTGGGAAGGAGTTTGTGAGCCAGTTGGCGTCTTCGGGTGATCTCTCGTTGTTCTCGTCGGGCGGGAGGTCTCCGTCGCCGTTATCGAGAGGTGCTCATTTGAGCGGTGGAGAGGAGCCGCGTCTTTCTGCGTCACCGGTGACTTATCGGGCTGGACTGGGCGACGCCCAACTGTCCACTGCATATACGTAGCAGCTAGTGGCGGCACAAGTTATTTCGGCCGGCAGGCCGACTACTGCACCTAGGTCGGTCAATGCGCAGCTGGTTGCAGCCCAGCCAGTGTCGGCAGTGGAGACTTTGGCTGGCGGGCCGACTACCTCGCCTTGGTCGGGTGGTCCGCAGGTGGCGGCCGCCAAGCTAACATCGACTAAGGAGTTGTCGGCCGGCGGGCCGACTACCTCGCTTGGGCCGGGCGGTACACGGCTGCTGGCCGCCTGGTAGCCTCCGGAAATCTGCGCGGTAGTTTGGATGGCCAAGGGGACCTCGGCTGGACCGGCATTTCCTACTGGGATGGCGACACAGTTGATGTACGCTGCTCATGCAGGGGGTACGGAGATGGTGTCCCATGACCTGATGATGAGCAGGGAGTCCTCCATCAGCTGGGCACATGGCGGTAAGGGAAACAGTATGGTCGGGAGGCCCATGCATCCTAAGGAGGCGTCCAGGCGTAGCGCACGTCACACCGTCGTAGCGGATGGAGCTTCATCCACTGATGAGGACGTGATGTCCAATGCTATGCGGCGGAAGGCGACGATGTTTTCATCTCCTCTGTTGGGTACGTCTCTCGCGCAAAAGTCTTTTCTTTCTTTTTCAAGTGCCAAGTTATCTTCTAGTTTAGGTGCAGTTGGTGTTTGCTTAGCAAAAAATGATAAAAGAGATCATTTTGTCCGCCTTTGCGCTAAAGCACATGAAATATGATTGTTTAATGGTGGGGGAAGTGATCGAAGTGGGAATGGATGACGAAGGTCTCGGATCTTTAATTGATCTGTATGCATCCGGATGGAAATCCAAATCCGCTAAAGATAAAAGGAAAAACTCAGTGCGGAAATCCGGGAGATCGCCAAAAACCCCAATTTTTTCCCGATGAATGGCTTATTCACTAATAGCAGAGGTCTTGGAGACTTGGCAAAACACTTGAATATTGCTCAATATGTCAGGGATCATAATTTAGAGTTTTTTGCTATCTCCGAATAAGGTAGGAGAGACTTTCCAGTGAGTGTTCTGAACCGCCTTTCGCAAGGGTCTCGACTTCACTTGGCACTATATTCCTACTCGCGGAAGGTCGGGTGGCATTTTACTAGGCGTAAAATCAGATTCCATAGATGTGTTAGCAAGGTCGGACTGTGATTTTCATATAAAATTGCATCTCCGCAACCGAGCTGACAACTTCGTGTGGAGTCTGGTTGCTGCATATGGTGCTACCCAGGAAGAGTTTAAGGAGGCTTTTTTACGTGAATTGGTGAACCTGGCTAGTAATAATCCACATCCAATTTTAATTGGTGGTGATTTTAATATGCTAAGGTTTCCACACGAGAAGAGTCGGGGACGGTTTGATGTTCATTGGCCTTTCTAGTTCAATGTTGTCATTGTTACCTTGGCTTTGAGAGAGGTTTATATGACCGGATGACAGTTCGCTTGGGTGAAGAGTCTACCGAACCCTACATACGAAAAGCTAGACCGCGTACTGATGAGTACTGATTGGAAAGATAAGTCCCCGTTGGTAACGGTACGTGCTCTTGAGCGTATTGAGGCTTTATCGGACAACGCCCCTACTACTTTCAACTGGAAACCGAAACCACATTCACAAGCACAGTTCAAGTTTGAACTGGGCTGGTTATTACGTGATGGTTTGATGAGCTAGTTAAGAATGTTTGGTGCAAACCGGTCATAGGTGACAACCCAACCGTGAGATGGAATAATAAAATACGCAATCTGCGTACATATCTTCATAGATGGGCTAGACACATGACTGGAATGCTCAAAAAGTGAAAGAGCGTCTTTGTTGCATTATTGATGAGTAAGATCGGATCGATGAGACTAGGTTGCTATCTACGCAAGAGATTGAACTTAAAAGTCAATCACACACAAAAGTATCACAAATGTTGCGAGTAGATGAACTCAAATGGTACCATAGATCTAAGTCTCAATTCATTCTTGAAGGAGACTCGAATACTCGTTATTTCCATAATGTAGCCAATGAAAGACACAGGAAAATACGGATTCACTCTCTTCATCAGGATGAAGGTCTGATTGAGGGACAAGAGTGTCTCAAGGATTATATTATAAACTTCTATAAAGGTTTGTTTGGGGCTCCTGAAGTAAGTACTATTACTATTGACGAGACCCGCACAGATGATATTAGCCAAGTCCCCCATGAGGAAAACGCTTTTCTTAATGCTCCCTTTTCAGAAAAGGAGATATCGAAGGCGGTGTTTCAGATGGAGCATAATAAGGCACCCGGCCCAGATGGATGTCCTACGGAGTTTTACAAGCACTTTTGGGAAGTCATTAAAGATAACCTCATTAGGATGTTTGGTTGCTTACATAGTGGACACCTAGAGTTGTATCGCCTTAATTTCGGGGAAATCATTTTGTTACCTAAGTTTCTGGAGGAAGAAAGGATACAACAGAATAGACCAATATGCCTTCTCAACGTTAGTTTCAAAATCCTTACGAAAGGTGCAACCATCGGGTTGAATTCGGTGGCAGATCATGTGGTAAAACCTACGCAGACTGCATTTATGCAGAGTAGGGATATCCTTGATGGGGTCGTGATTTTACAGTATTCGGCTACAACCATACCTATTATTCGTCCACGAGATATCAAAATGAGTTTATCTTCGCCAAGAACATATTGAGGCCTCAGATGATAAAGGAGATACAAAAAGAAGACATCCTATCCATTCTCTCCATTTTTCTTGATTTTAATTATAACCATGTGTTTTCATTAAATACTAGGGATAAAAAGGAGTACCTTGTTACCGGGGATTTTAAGTGACACTAATCAATCTCCATGACTAGATCTGGCAAGTTCTTACTTCAACTTCATGTCACATTGCTTAAAGCTATACTCTGGTTTTTCCTTAATTATCGAGGTGTTATGATTTATTTCGCATCTTGGTGGAGTATAAGAGGGATCAATATGACCATAGAGATCTCTATGCTAGGATGTGATGCCCATGTAAAAGTACTCAATGTTAAACATGTTATTGTAATCTCACATGTAATTCTTTATGTCCACCATCTACCACTTTATTTGAGAGAATGCAAGTGTGAAACCATGAACCCCGGTCCTATTTTAATTATAAGAAAACAATCTAGTTACTTTGCTGCAATTTACTTTACTTGCACTTTAATTTACTTGCATCTCCAATTCGAATTTACATTATCTCCATCACCACTTGCATCACAAAAATACAAAAACAATCCATTGCATATTTATTTTCTCATTTGCATTTAGTAGTGGATTTAATTATTGCACATTTACTTTCAGTTTTGCATTGCAATTTAGAAGTCTCACACCTTGTGCTTGACAACCACTTGGTGAGGTTGAGGGCACAAAATTCTCTACTTGTTTGCAGGATCCTGGAGGAAGCTTGGAAGACAACAGCTGAAATACTGGCTCCCCAAGAGTTCGATATAAACCCTCGAGTCACCCTCGTGAGGAAGAAGGCTTGCCACTCGCTACACACACTGCACTTGGAGTCTCAACCTAGCCATCAATTGGTCCATGCTATTCAATCGTGGATGATTGCCGATCTCTATTCTTCACAGTCCCAAGTAGTTTTTCCTAAACATCCGCAATTCAATTGTTATCGCAACACTTACATTCGAAAGAAACTATACGGAAGTGGTATGACAATGCACTAGTTGATGTCGGGGTCTGCATGCATAGTTATATGTATCCATCCGAAACAATAGATATATGTATCCATTCTCGTCACACACAAACAAATAACATTATTATCTGGTTGAGAAGAACTGGAGTGATGTTGGTGGCAACAAGGATCTGGTGGACGGCGAGTAGTCTGACAACGGCGGAACAGCTAGGCTTAGAGCAGGCAAGCTGGTGGATTTCGGTAGCTTTAATGCTTGGATAGAAAGATTTGGTGGAGTATAAATCTGTGAGAATTATGTGTATCTATCGGATATAAATCAACATCACATAAAAAAAACATAGTTACATCCACTTGTTCTAGAGTATATAGACCTTGGACAATTTAGGTCACTTTAAGAGTAGCGACAACCAATGACGATGGAGGCATATTTATGTCGCTACCTTGTCCAAGGTATCGTACCGCAGGTCACTCAGGGTGCTCTAGGGGAAACCATATATCTGGCTCAACCGGATCGGATCATTGCGGTGTGCAGAGTCGTTTCTCCCCATGGGGACATCATTTTTTAACCAAGCTGACGGTTGGCTGGAAGGGTTCTGAGGTGGTGAGACGTGTTTTATTCCTTGTCGAAAATGACGAGTCTTAGCGGCGTGGTGCAGCGGGGCCTCGGCAGCAGACGCGTGTTGATGGTTGTGTGCAAGACGGTTATGTTGTTTGACATTGTAGCAGCGTCGAAGGAAGGCTTGATAATATATTTGTGTTGATTAATCCTGAAGATAGCCTAGCGAAAGACGGCAGCGGCGACTTCTCGGTGTACATGTGTCGTGTGCGTTTAAAATCTCCCTAACTGGTCTGTGCTCCCGGATCGCCTTCTGCCTGCTTGGTGTGGCCACCGGTTTAATATGATGTGCGTATGTGTGGGGACTTTTGTCATTTGAAAGATGATGTTTTCTCCTGATTGATTGATGTATTTCCTTGTAAGGCTTTTTGTTTCTTGTTTTTAACAAATAAAAAACGACGTGTGCATCATTTTGATGCAGACACATGGGTTTATCCTTCATTTCTAAACAAACAAAAAGCTTACTAACAGACAAGCTTTCCATGTGGTCATAGGCGGTAAAAAGTGGCTAGATCAATCATATGCATGTGTGAACTTTCAATATTTCAATTCAGATATGACTTTACAGCTCTTATCATAGTGGGAGTGCTAGATATAATATGGTATCTTTGGATTTAATTACAAGGTTTTTGAGGATATTTTTACTCCATTAACTCGTGCTCTACATTATAACATGTAGAAAATTGAGATATTTTTATCGAGTTCTCTACATGACTTGAAGCCATGACGAGTAATAATTTTATGCGACATGAATCACCACATGATCTTTGAACTATGTCTAATACTTACAACTATTGAGTAACAACACAAAATCGTGATAATAACATGGAAGAGACATGAAGAATAAAAATGAAGAAACTTGATTGGACAAGTCCCTGCATCTACTTTAGAAGAAATGACGCCACAGGACATGGTTGCTGAAAATATTGGGCCCATAATGGGTAAGCCCAATAGAAAATGTTGAAAATCTCAAAATGGCTCATATGTACAAGCAAGTGGTGCGAGTGGAAAATTTAGTCCCACATTGAAATTTGGAGGCATTGCACCCATCCTATAGGGTGGAGCATTGTAGGACTTGTATGTGATTGAGAAGAGGTGAGTCTCTCGCACAATCCTCCTCCTCCTCCGTCACTTGCTCGTTTTGACTCTACTCGATACAACGCGATCGCGTTTAGTGAATTGAGTGTTGAGCTAAGACAATAGTTTCTTCATTTTGCTGTTTTGGAAATCTTTTTCACGTCACCAACCGACTTTGTGATCCTGTACAGGAGAGGGAAAATTAGATTTTTGGGAAGCGCTCCGCGCGACTGCTCCTTACTTCCACGACGGCTCGTCTACCTACCAAGTTAGGCTGTGATGCGTAACCATGACTCAAATGTCGCCTTCTTCTCCCGGTCGTCGTCAGCATTGTCATCAACAACATTACTCCTGCTTTCTCTACAAACGATCGGTACGAAATTTGTATCCCAATCTGTCTGGCTAACACATTTACTGTTTACATGTTTAGGGAGATCGTGTTGCTACTATTCATGTTGTCTATTGCATCTATTATGCTTGAATTTAACATGTTAATAGCTGGTTTTGCCATGATCTATTTTTTGGAATTAATTATGGAAATTATGCCTAATTATTCAACAATCTAAAAACCTAATTCTATGCAATTTCCTAAACTAAGTATGGTAATCTAAGTGATGCAATGAGAACGGAAAGGTTCAGTGCTACCAGCTTTAAGAGATGGCAACTGTAATTCCAACTACTAGTCGTTAACCCGTGCGCTTGCACGGGCTAGATTAAACAGGTATTTAATAAATTATTTAAAAATTACATTTAGAAAATTTACAATTTGTTTCTTTATTTTGTTTTCCTTTATGTATTTCTTATTTAATCATTGAAGATTTTTAATCTTATGATGCAAATTTGATATCATAGATGTGGACAATAAGATCTAATGTTTTCATTAGTACAAACTTTGAGTTAGTAACGATCTTCTGTCTTCTTTTAATTTTAGATGTATTAATTTTATTACATATTGTAGTGCTTAGCATCTGTACAACGAAATACAATTTCTAAATCAAACGATTGTGGTAATATTTTTAAAATTGCGCATAATTCATATAGAGACATTTTGTAAGTGAGACATTTTGATTTATATTAAAAAAAATCTCTATGAGCTAATGGGATCTTTAAAAAAAATTGGATTTTCATTTTAAATTGTTAATGGGAAGTATATTACCAAAATGAAATTTTTCTTAAATTTCATCGACACTGCTCTATTGGGATTTTCATTTTATAAACATGTGAACGGATAATCTCATGTTAATAATACTACTAAAGGTTCTATATGATTTCGGAATTTTTGGCGTATGAAAGTTTTGTGTATAATTTCGGACGATGCATCTTAGCAGAAAAGTAAAGAAAGCTAATGGCTGTGATGCACTGTCGTACATCGATTCTAAGATCAACGTACTTGTAAAAGTGCTCATATGATTTAATACTTAGGAAAGGGGCTCATTCAACCAATTGAATATATTTTTTTAAACAGACAAAATACTTGCCCTTTCATTAATAGAGAACGCGTGAACAATTGTGACCTTCTTGGTGTGCTCATGTCGATTTGTTTAACCAGGATTCATTTTCTGTCATCCTAGTAAGTCAAAATTATTTTTGTGAAAGAGACGATATAACTATATTGTTTCACATGCAAAAATCATTCATCCAGCCACAGATTATTAATTCGGAAACTATTCAGTGGGTGACATTGACAAACTGCTATACATAGTACTCATTGCAGAGCTGAAAAAAAAACCTTTAATTCGGGGAAACTACCAACCAAAGTAAAGAGAAGCCAGAATGCATGTAGTGTACTTTTTCTTTGTGCGTGGAACTCAACGCCCGGCGGAGGTGGGATGCTATAAAGCTTCCAAGAAGCAGTTGTCTTGTTATACCTAGATCTAGGCGCCAAGCAGTTAATCTGGAAGGTCAGAAGTGGTTGCAACACAGCCCTTCATATACAATATATGATTCTGAATTTACATACTACAGTAGTCATCAATAGGCATCGACTTGCTGCTTGCACATGTGTAAAAAAAAAATACGATGGTACACCACAAAAGCTTCGGATAAAACCTGATAGATTAAACAATGCGAGATGACATACGGTAGGGAGAAGTAAGGCAGCTTATTTACCTATATAAAAAATATTGAAAGCTTGATTCAGCAAAAACATCAATTGCTGGTTGTCCACAGCTTTTTAGAATGGGTGAAGGTAGCTTGTGACGACCCAATTGATGTTGGTCGTCTTGCCGATCTCAGCTTTTGCCAAAACAAATACTCAGGCCATGACGACGTTTCACCGGCCCACGTATTTAATTAAGCCCAGTGGCCCGCGTATTTTATTAAACCCACTGGCTACATTCGGTAAAAGGGGCCACTGTCCACGCGGGTCAAAGGGGCCACTACCTAATGGCTGGCTCGTCCGGTCCTTAAAGTAAGACCACAGCCGCGCGCGGTCAAAGGGCCCACTGGCCGCCTCGTCTTCCTGCGCCTCCACTTCCCCGCGCGCACGTGGCCATGAACGGCACGCCTCGGCTCCCCCGCGAATTCATGGCCGCCTGCAACCACCGCCATGTTTCGGTCGCCGGTTGGCATGCCAGCCCCTCCTCGTCCTTTTTAAAGGGCCCCCGCTGCGCGTACCCCTCACTCACCCAGGCCGCGTCTAAGCTTACCCAACCATAGCCGCCATGTCGCCACACCGTTGGTTCAAGCGCTCGAAGAATGAGCACGAGGCCGGGTCCTCCAGCGGCGCCGGCCAGAGAGTCACCGGCATGCCCCTACCGCCTCCGGAGGCGTTCGACTTCGGTCCGGGAGGCATCCGGATCGGGGGGCAGCCGCGCGTCCACGCACCACCTCCGGCAGCGCGCCCGCCGCCTCGCGCCGTGCCGGGCAAGCGGTTCCGCCGCTATGTCCGTAAGGAGGAGGCCGAGTGGCACTGGGAGCGCGCCACGCCGGTTTTCTGGCCGGACGTCCACCTCCCGGACGGCTGGCACCTTAACCCGCAGCGCATCCCGGTGCTGCCCCCACCGACGAACGAAGCCGCCCGCGAGGAGATCGACCGCCGGCGCACGCTCCTGCCGGCCCACCTCCTCAGGGACCGCGCGTACGCGCTGAGCTCCCCCTACTGGGTCATCTGGTTCGAGCAGGAGCACGACCTGCGCCGCCGTTCCTTCATCCCCACGGCCCCGGGGCAGAACGTCGACGACTACCCCGCCCCAGCGCCCGACAGGGAGCCGGAGCTGTGGCTCGAGGAGGACATCCCCGAGCTCCAGGCCGACGACGAGGACCCCAAGCTCCAGGCCGGAATGGAGGCCGCCTACAAGGCCTCCCGCCGCACCCTCGTCGAAGACGAGATCAAGCGGTGGCACCAGGTCCTGGCCAACGCGGCCGCCGACGGCGCCAGGATGCCGCCCCCTCCAGCGCCGAGGCCGGGGGATCTGATCTTGCAGGCCATGAACGCCGAGATGGATGCGCGGGAGGACATGCCCGACCCGCAGCCGCTGCCCCCAGGCCTTGAGTACATCATGAGCTCGGCCTGGATCGGTGGCCAATGGTCGCCGGAGCCGCCAGAAGAGGAGCTGCTGCCGCCACCACCATCGGGCGGCCCCCCGATGCCGCCGCCAGAACAGCTGCCCCCGCCGCCCCCGGCGGGCCCCCCTCAGCTGCTTGCCCACCTGTTGCAGGCGCCGGACTACCACTGCATCTCCTCCGACGAGGAGGACTAGGCCGGCGCCGGCTCGCCCCGGCCACCTATATAGTACTAGGCTACCCCCCCCCCCCCCAAAAAAAAGAAACGGCCGGCCACCTGTGGTCGCGCCACCGCCCCCGATGCATGTAGAAGGACGGCCAATAGGGCCGTCGCCGTCAAGAAACACGGCCGGTCGTCTGTGGCCGCGCCGCGCCCCCGATGTACGTACGGCCCCCGGCCTTTTTTTAATATATCTATGCATTCCAGTCCAAAACTCGTCCCCCCGAGCCAATCTACGGCCTAGTTCAACCCTGCCGGCGGAACCAGCACCGGCGGGATGTTCCTATCCACTCCCGCCGCCGGCAGTGCTTCGCCAAGGCTAGTCCGCTGTCCTGTGTGGTGGCTCGGCCTGGAGAGAGGGCCGAGATATTTATACAACTGGGCCTCTAGTCCCAGCCCGTGCCACCAACCGGGACTAGAGGCACCCCCTTTGGTCCCGGTTGGTACCACGGGCCGGGACCAAAACGTATTTTGAAATTTGCCAAATTTTTTAGCGCCAAAATTTGAAAATTGTTTAAGTTTGCATATTAATAACTTCTACATACTTTCGAATTTGACAAAAATTCCAACATGAAAAGTGCTAGAATTTGCATAACTATTTCAAATCCATTTTTTTAACTAAATAATTATTCTAACTATTGAAACTATTAATTATTTTACTATTTGCATATAATTTGAATATAAATATCTTATAATTTTTTTTCTTTTGTGATCTTCCGATTGAGGCCAGAGCATACAAGGCATCGGGGTGATTTATATTCCGTCGATGAACCCAAGGATAGTGCTCAAACAAGGTTTGTCATGCAATTTTGCTTGCAAAATAAGCTCAACTTGCTCTAGAGCTGATCATATTGGCTCTCCATGAATGCATGAGCTTAAACATTTTCTCCGGCCGTTGCTGCAACTTTATATAAAGTTCGACAATGCGAGTTGTACCTTATTGACACGGTGAATTTGAGATCTTCGTCTACAACAGAAAAACCATAGTTCTCCTTCGAAGGTTTATTCTGAGCATTCTTTCGCCATGTTTTCAAAACATAGTGTGGTGGAATTTCTTTGATATTTCTGATCTCAAGAACCTTCAGTACCTGGCAACACGGAAGACCTACATTGCAGGAGTGTATGCATTAGCAGCTTTTCAAAGTAATCGCACAGGTGCAACCCTTTGCGTCATTTGAACTCCAAGGTAGTTAGCTTTTTGTTCAGCTAGACGTTTCTGCTCCAAAAATTTATCATAACTGTTAAACAAGTACCGAAGATCTATTTCTGTTTTAAGAATATCTGTCAATATGGTATCCGTACTATCACTTCGAAGTCTGGAGGACATGTCCTTCACATAGAAGACCTGAGCCACATCATTGGCTATGACAACTATGACCAGCCCGATTTCATTATTATCTCCACATTTCTGCCGGCCACAAATCTCTACATTTCTATTATTCTTACTACTTCCTCTGCCAGGTTCACTGTTGGTAACATCGTTCTGAACCAGAAAGTGCTTAAGGAAGGTTTTTCATGCAGCTTTGCTTGCAAAATAAGCTCAACTTGCTCCAGGAGCTGATCATATTGGCTACAAAGCGAGTTGTACCTTTTTGACAAGGAGAATTTGGGATCTTCGGCTACAACAGAAACACATAGTTCTCCTTTGAAGGTTTACTCTGAGCATCCTTTCGTCATCTTTTCAAAACATAGTGTGGTGGAATTGCTTTGATATTTCTGATCTCAAGAACCTTCAGTACATGGCAACACGGAAGACCTACATTTTCAAACTTCTTGCAGCTACAAAGGTGTCATTTAGTACAATGCAGGATGGTATCGGTACTATCACTTCGAAGTGTGCCTGCAATATCTGCGCAGGATATATGACGCCCATAAGGCAAAGCCCATATGGATGCACACAGGGCTGGTTACAGCGGCCCTGTGTGCAAAGCACAACTCAATGGACGATACGGAGGAGAGAGAAACAGAAAAGTGGGTGGGTGGCCGCAGGTTGGGATAATAATGAAGTCAGGCTGGTCATAGTTGTCAAGCACTCAATGCTTGCCAGCTTTTGACCGGTCAATACAAATTATTGGTCAAACTTGCACCTACTCCGTTCATAATCACAGAATAGGTATAAATATCATTTTGGCTAACAAAATCTCGTTTATTATTACAGAATATTTGTGAACACTTTTTCAACAGAACTATGATCATGTATTCCACGTTTACTATTACACATCACCAACAACATATCTGTTAGTCTTCTGAAATTTCTTCGTTTAGAGATGGTCCATGAACCCTTGTCCCTTGCTTATGATCGCTTCGGCTGTAACCATGGAGCATCTTCATTATTTAACGGGATGGTGGGGTCAGCTTTCACTGTGAAGGGTGGAATTTCAACAAACTTATTATAATCTTCTAACAATGTCTATCGTGTCCTCGATTCCCACGATGTTTCTTTTCCCTGAGAGAACTATGTGACGCTTCGGCTCATCGTATGATGAATTTGTTTCCTTATTTTTTCTTTTTTCCGGTCTGGAAGACATGTCCTTCACATAGAAGACCTAAGCCACATCATTGGCTAGGCGAATGGTTCGTCATTGTAACCAATATTGTTGAGATCCACTGTTGTCATTACATAAAGCGGGTCTACCTTTACCCCTTCTCCATTTAGGTTGACCCATTTGCACTTGAACAAAGGGTCCTTAAAAGAAGGTCCATAGTCAAGTTCCCATATCTCCTCTATGTAACCATAGTATGTGTCATTTTTTCCATTCTCGTTTGTTGTATCAAAGCGGACATCACTGTTTTGGTTGGTGCTCTTCTTATCTTGGGAGCTCGTGTAAAATGTATTCCCATTTATCTCGTACCCTTGAAAACTCCCAATAGTCGAAGATGGTGACCCTACCAACATGTACAGCTGATCTTCAACAGTGGTGTCATTTATAAGATGTGTTTGCAACCAACTTCCGAAAGTCTCCATGTGTTTGCGTTTAATCCATGAGTCAGCCTTCCCCGGGTTTGCGGAGCGTATAATATTCTTGTGTTCCTCGAGATACGTAGGCATGAACATAGAATTTTGTAGAACTGTGTAGTGTGCTTTGGTGAAAGAATGACCGTCCCTGGGTATCATTTTTTTCTTTCCCAGCGTTCCTTTTCCCCTCAGTCTCCCCTCATGCCGCGATTCAGGAACACCAATCGTCTTAAGGTCAGGAATAAAGTCAACACAGAACCCAATGACCTCCTCTTAAGGTCAGGAACATATTTCTTCAAGACTCCCGTGAACCTCTCAAAGGGGAACATATTGTGTAGAAATACCGGACCGAGAATATGAATCTCCTCACATAGGTGAACCAGGAGATGAGTCATAATGTTGAAGAAGGATGGTGGGAACACCAACTCAAAACTAACAAGACACTGGACCACATCCCTCTGTAATCTTATCAGAATTTCTAGATCGATTACCTTCTGAGATATTGCGTTCATGAATGCACATAGCTTCACAATGGGTACTCGAACATTTTCCGGTAGAAGCCCCCTCAATGCAATCGGAAGCAACTGCGTCATAATCACGTGGCAGTCATGAGACTTCAGGTTTTGGAATTTTTTCTCTGCCATGTTTATTATCCCCTTTATATTCGACGAGAAGGCAGACGGAACCTTGATACTGTAAAGGACTTCAAAGAATATTTCCTTCTCTGCTTTAGTAAGAGCGTAGCTGTTTAAGTAATGGCGCCATGTATCTGTTTGCTTGTTGCTTGGGTCTTTCATACGTTGCTGGTCCTCCCGTGCTTCTGGCGTATCTTTTGACTTCCCATACACGCCCAGGAAGCATAGCAGATTGACACAGAGATT
Organism: Alopecurus myosuroides; assembly: GCA_028641055.1. Lineage (NCBI taxonomy): Eukaryota > Viridiplantae > Streptophyta > Magnoliopsida > Poales > Poaceae > Alopecurus > Alopecurus myosuroides. Next base: position 429,440,912 of record CM054060.1, read on the forward strand.
CTTTGTCACATGCATCACGTCGATCGAAGACCGGACCTCTAAAACTTTCCAATAGGGTAGCTCCCAAATGGGTGCACGCTTATCAGGGCCGTACGGAACTAGTTTGCTGCTAGCAGACTTACCAAAGATTACTTCTAGGTCCTTGACCATATCGAATATATCATTACCACTACGGAGCTCAGGCTTCTTCCGGTTATCTGCCTCACCTCTGAAATGCTTCCCTCATTTCTTTCTTACGGGATGCTTGATCGAAAGAAATCTACGATGCCCCAGGTATACAACCTTTTTACATTTATCCAGAAAAACACTGTCAGTCTTATCTAAACAGTGTGTGCATGCATTGTATCCCTTGTTTGTATGTCCGGAAATGTTACTAAGAGCAAGCCAATCATTGATGGTTACGAAAAGGAACGCCCGTAGGTCAAATGGCTTTTGTTCGTTCTCATCCCACACACGTACACCCGGTTTGCCCCACAATTGTAAGAGTTCTTCCACTAATGGCCTTTGATACACATCAATGTCGTTGCAAGGTTGCCTCGGGCCTTGGATGAGAACTGGCATCATAATGAACTTGCGCTTCATGCACAACAAAGGAGGAAAGTTGTACATACATAGAGTTACAGACCAAGTGCTACGACTGGAGCTCTGCTCCCCAAAAGGATTAAAGCCATCTGTACTTAGACCAAACCATAAGTTTCTCGCCTCTCCTGCAAAGTCTGGGAAGTCTTTCTCGATCTTTCTCCACTGCGATCCATCGGCGGGGTGCCTCAACTTTCCGTCTTTCTTACGGTTTTCTTTGTGCCATCGCAACAACCTAGCATGCTCTTTGTTTCTAAACAGACGTTTCAGCCGTGGTAATATAGGAGCATACCACATCACCTTAGCAGGAACCCTTTTACGGGGTGGCTCGCCGTCAACATCACCAGGGTCATCTGCTCTGATCTTATATCGCAGTGCAGTGTATATCGGACATTCATCCAAATTCTCGTACTTCTCACCGCGGAACAGGATGCAGTCATTTATGCATGCATGTATCTTCTGCACATCTAATCCTAGAGGGCAGAGAGATTTCTTTGCTTCGTACGTACTCTCAGGCAATTCGTTATCCTTTGGAAGTTTTTGCTTCAATAGTTGAAGTAAACTCTCAAATGCCTTGTCAGTCACACCGTTTTGTGCCTTCCATTTCAGCAACTTCAGTGTGGTACCGAGGTTTGTGCTACCATCTTCGCAATTTGGGTACAACCTTTTTTGCGATCCTGTAACATGTTGTTCAGTTTCAACCTCTTGAATTTATTTTCACAGTCTTCCCTTGCATCAGCAATAAGTCGGCCAAGATCATCATCGAGCTCTTCTGATGCCTGTTCTTGGTCACCTCCTTCTTCTGCATTCTCTTCCATTGCAGTATCATCGTATTCTGGGAACAAAGGATCTTCTTCTTCTTCATCGTCTTCCATCACAACCCCTCTTTCTCCATGCTTGGTCCAGCAATTATAGCTGGGCATGAAACCTCTCCGAAGTAGATGGCCGTGAAGGATTCTTTCGGAAGAGTGCTCTCTGACGTTCCGACAATCAACACATGGGCAACACATGAAGCCATTATCTTTGTTTGCCTGAGCTACAGCAAGAAATGCATTCAGGCCTGCCATATACTCGGAAATGCGTCGGCCACCGTACATCCATCGCTGTCGTGCATCCATCCGCATCGTATAATTAATTAAGTTTATCAAAAATACATTACAATAACATATTTATACAGAGATGATCACAGTACATCGACAAATACTGCTTTTTTATGTATCAGTTACAGATGAAAAATATAAGTTTGTTAACCTCGGTCGAAGATACCATTTTTAGTGAGCTTATGTGTGCCTCGGGAATTTCTTCGAACACCTCGTGTGCATAGTAAAATAAAACACACTAACACCTACCTCTCTCACACCTCCAAGCAAAAAAAAAGATGGAAGGGGGGGCTGGGGCAGTATGCATAGGGAAAGGGGGACATTGGTCCCGGTTTGTGGCCTGAACCGGGACAACGCTCGTGCCACGGACCGGGACAAATGCTCCCAGGCGGTTTCTGTTGCTCCGGGCGCACGAACCTGGACGAGAGGGGTTGTTTCCACTAGTGTATGAATATAGCGCCATCCATGAGTACATTGGATTAGGTATTATTGTACTCTCTGCATCCAGGTTCGATGCAATTCTATGGCAACAAACATCGCAGAATATTGACCGATGAGCTTGAATTCCAAACTTCGAGCTCACAACAATCAGACGCTCCGGCTAGCACATTAAACATTGGACATCGCCTGCAGTGTGGAATCCTGGTATGAAGCTTTGGACGTTGGTGGTAGCGCTCCGGATGGCACATCAAGCTAATTTGGACGATGCTGGTAGCGTTGCATCCGGGCATGAATTAGTTGTGCGATCCAATATGTATTGGCTCCTTTGGACATGCAGCGACCAGATAAGCCTCATGAAGTAGTTTGGAGTTTTAAAATATATAGGCATCTGGCCAATATCTCTATTTTTTTCCTGGATATATATCCTCTCTCATGCTATGGGAGTTTGATTTTCTTTCAAGCTCGTACGTGCGTGATGGATATAGCTTCTTTTTCTCGCAGGTTTTCTTTCCTATACGTGACCTCCCATACAGGTTGTAGGTATTAAATTAAGTTTGTTTTTTTCTGGACAGGTGACTTAATTCAAACGTGTCCGCACGTGATGGATACGACTTTGTTTTCTAGTAGATGTTTTCCTATACGTGACCTCCCTTACAGGATGTTTTTTTTCCGACCTATTTCAAACGTGTCCGTTTTTTTCAATATACTAGCAAAATGTGCCCGTGCGTTGCAACGGGAAAAAAATTATGTGTCGTGACTTGTAAAGGCGCACAAGGACATATAAACATAATTCACGAGCATAGAAGGAAATAATCATATATAATATCCAAAAAACAATAATTCTACTTTGTTCAATTACAATGTAATGCGTTCAAGAACTATAAATAACTTACTTGAGAACAATATCAAATGGCAACCTTTTTTGTTCAGATGTCTCGGAGGACAATGATGTTGTTAGAGTACAAGACTCGGTCTCCTAGCCAGCACCGGATACGAGCCTATCCATGCACACATGCAGGGCATGATCGACGTGAGACCGATTCCTGAGGATCTCACTTGTAGGTAGTTAGCGTGTGCGTGGGTTTAGCTAACTCCCTGTAATCTCTATAAATACATGTACTCTGTATTACTGAATCAATACAACATGTGCCATCGAGCACCACAGAGTTCAGTTCATACTCTTTCAGATGTTATCTAAACTTCGAATAGAAGCATTCTTCATAAGTATTTTAAATATTTTATATTCTCCTGCTGTATTTCGGTTTTCCTCTCCACAGTCTGACAACGCTACTCTGCCCTGCGCTTCAGCCACGACATTTGATACATGTCCACCGGTGTGAGAAGAGCCATCGCCGCCATCACCACTTACACCACTCCGCGAAGTTGTGCGACGCCGACCATCCAATCCTTCCAACACCGGCTATGCTGAGACCTTTACCGAGGAATTCTGATTTAAAATACTGGTATCTTTTGCTTGTTAAGTACGACCTGCAGCTTGAAGCATTGAGACGTGGCAATAAAACCCCGTCATCTTCTCCTCTTTTGGTCCTGTTTTGTAACCTTTCCATCCACAACAGGACTATGCGTACAAGACCTGGAGGACAATCAGATACACCAATAGAAGGAAAAGAAAAGTAGCCATATTCATATAGCACTACTTATAAATGACATGGTAATTGTCATCGTATATAATTTGAGTAATTGAAATATATAAAATTATATTTCCTAGTTAATTCACCAAGTGCAGGGAATATTATGCTAGCAAATATGTCTCTGAGTTGCTACAGATAAAATTCCGTATTGGATAGTTTTGAGCGAATGGGGAATTTCATGAAAATCTCTTTTTAAAGGGACTAAGGTATCGTACTTTACTCGTTATATGTTAGACAATCTTGAACTCGAGGGGATGAATGTTGTGGTGCATCCAGACATGGTCACCCTTGTGACAGACCACAACTCACACTTGAAGTATGTCCCATGTCTTGTCGGACACGCTGAAGTGGGGGACCTCGAGGAGGCTAGCCTCATTGGACACGTAGATATCAATCTTCTTGACGAAGCAGCTGAAACGCCAGAGTGTCAGGTTCCAGGCGGCTGCGGTGGTTTGTGGTGGTGATGATATTAACCTCCATGTGTCCAAAGACCCTCTCGCAGGTTGGCACGATGCCGTTGTTTACATCCTTGAAGGTGTTGGAAAATGTGCTTCTCATATGTTTCGCGCAAGTTTTCCTGGCGCTGACCACCATGGCGGACATGATGTCCATATGAATAAGTTAACACTGACTGTTCTATCTTTAATTAGAAAAATTAATCTGTGCATCTAAGATCCGACCTGTGTCACCTGTGAGTTCCTCTCTCTAAAAGTCGTGGCGGACATGATCTTCCAAGAAGTTCCGGCCGGTTATTCCATCTTTAATCAGATAAATTAATCACGTGCATGTACCGATCCATCATGTGAGGCCAAGTCACATACGACTGACGCTAGCACCAAAGCTCTCGGAGAGTTCTTGAGTTATCAATTCTAGAAGCTTGCCCTGATTTTCCGATTGGTGATTCTAGCACCACGTCTTGCTTCGGCTCCGGCTGTGTCCCCGATTTGGAGGCACCTGCAATGGGCTCCCTTGGACTGGGTCGATCGAGTCGGCCGCGCCGATTCCGACAAGTCACTGCTCGTCGTGCTCGAGTTGGAGAAGCATGCCACGATACGATGCACCACTAATTTGCCTCGATTTCCCATCACGCTCAGTTATTAACCAAACAAAGGTTATACCTTCGCCCGTGACGTGCTGGGCCAGGCCTTCCAATCAGGCTTCAGATAATTAAACGAAGAACGGTGCCGAGCTGAACCCGAAGCAAGGCCTGTCGGAGGCGAGGCGAGCGGCTCAGGCGGAGGCGAGGCGAGCGCATCAGGGAGGTTCGTGCGGGGAGCGCTCTCGGCATGGGGACGTGGAGCGTGGGGAGCTACGCCGGGAGGTTCTGGCAGGCGGCCACGGGCAGCACCGTCCTTCCTGTTCGATGCGTGACCGTCCATGGCATCTGCCCTGCCTCTGCAGCCATGACAGAGCACAAAGCTGCAGATGAACGGTCCTTCTGGTGGCCATGGCCCTCGGCTTGGCTTTTCCAGCAGCGACGGTCCTTAGGTCGCATCATACCAGACGTCCGCATGTGCTGCTGGGGCGGCGTCAATGGTGCTAGCTCACCGTAGTTCGGCCTATTGCGCTCCTCTGATGTAAATTTTGACGACAATCAATCCAGATCTTGATCGCAGCTTTGTTGCTTGGATTATAAAGCAACCACATGTTTTGCTAGCCGTGCCCGTCTAAGACAGCGATGTGTGTATACGGGTCCAAGGCAGATTGGATCGCTCGTACCTGGAACAGATTCTATCGCGATGACAGAGCAAAATTAGCGATAGTCGATGGAAAGATGAAAACGTATTTTGTGACGGACGAAAACGTACCAGTGACGGACGAAATTTTGGAGGAAGAAACCTTCCTCTCTTTATTATTAGGTAAAGATGTATTACGTAACTTATTTTATCTTATAGTTAATCTGAACCGTATAGCTAAAATCTTACTGTTATTTTTTTGTCGATTTCTAGGATTACCGTGGTGGCTCCTAGGGAGTCTCGAATTAGTAAATATAAGATTGCTCTAGTTCATGAAAGTGTGAGACCTAATTAGTAATGAACTTTTTGAATGAGGTACTGACAAAGTTTAGAATAAGTTCAAGAAAGCCAATACTAATTTCAGAGGTTGTATTATGAGTTTCCTGGATGGACATCTTTGCGATGTGTATATGCATAACTAAGAAGCTAAGGAGCTCTCGGATACACTTAATACTAAATTTGGTGCGTTGAATGTAGGCAGTGAAATGTACACCATGGAGAACTTTAACGATTACAAGATGGTGAATAACCACTCCATGTCGAACATGCTTATGAAATACAGTGCATTATGAAAGAGCTTGATCTGCTCAAGTGTGTGATTCCTGAAAAACTTGTGGCTGGATGCATTATTGTCAATCTGCCTTCTTCATGGAGGAGTTTCGCCACATCTCTCAAACATAAGAGACATAAGATATCGGTTGAAAATTCTATAGTATCTCTTGATGTTGAGAAGAAAGCCCGGTCAAAGGATGAAGGGAATATGCCCGAGAGGGAATAATAAAGTGTTTATTATATATTATTCCTTGTTTATGATAGATGTTTATTTCTCATGCTAGAATTGTATTAACCGAAAACGTTGATACATGTGTGATTAATAAACAAACCGACGTTCCTAGTGAAGCCTCTCTTTGAACTAGCTCGTTGATTAAACAGATGATCAAGGTTTCCTGATCATGAACATTGGATGTTGTTAATAACGGGGTCATGTCATTAGGAGAATGACATGATGAACTTAAACCCTAACTAAGTATAACAATACGATCAAGTCATTTAGTTTTGTTGTTATATCTTACATTCGAAGTAACATTATTCCTTAGACCATGAGATCATGTTAATCACTAATACAACCCACGGCCGGCTCTCGCTTTCAGGCCGGTTCATGAATGGTTTGATATAGTCTATTGTACAACCCACGGCCGGCTCTCGCTTTGGGTAGGAGGGGAGCTAGGGGCCAGACCCAATAGTACAGAGGTGCACGTCCTGCACATAAGTAAAGAACCAGTATTGATGCAAAAGAGAAGGAAATGAAAAGGCCAATCACATGCCCAATAATGGAGTATTTAGGCACAACTTGGTCCAAGTATTCGGGGTGCGATTAGAGAAAGACCGACCTCTCCTTCTGAGAGGGAAAGGAGAGCCGCCGCATGTGCGCAAAGTGTCATAACTATAGAATTTTGGTAGGTCTTCCTTTCCCTCTGGACGGAGGATGACACACATTTCTTTTTAGATCCGTTTTTTGAAAACAAAATATCTCTAGAACCGTATTTCGAAATTACAAACCGTTTTCTTATTTATAATTCTCGCGTCGAGATCTACAAAATTAGATCCCATGTTGATAGGTTTCGAGAAAAAAAATATCGGAATTTGTGCACCATGTTGTTTATACTTTATACTTTTGGTACCACGCGCGTATGCGATGTTGAAGAGTGTACATAGGTCGTTGTGCGCATTGGTCAAAGCTTGCATTGGACGTAGTGCGTGTTACGGCTCGGCGTTGCCTCGTACTACCGTTCGGCTTCACCTCGAACAAAACGCCAACAACGTTTCATCTAAAAAGAACACACGTGTTGTATCTAAAAAAGGTATAAAAAAGTAGTTACTAAAAATATGCAAACGTTGTTTCTAAAAGTATACATGTTGTATGTGGAAATATAAAAAATTGCTACATAAAATTATACGAACGTTGTTATGAAAGTTTACATGTTATATGTGAAAGTATATAAAAACTGTTCTGAAAAGTATGCGCACGGTGTACTGGGTGTACACATCCGTCTGAGCGTACATCCACCTGAGTGTACGCCGGCCCTTCAGTGGGTGTACACCCCTCTTGGTGTACAGCTCATGGGTGTACATCCGCCCGCAATTAGGTATACAACCGTCTGGGCGTATATCCGTGGTTCACATGTTTGTACGTCAGCACATGCACTTGAGTCGTACTTTTTTCACTGCACCTGGGCGTACATATGTGTGTAACTGGGCGTACATCCGTGTTGATTCTGAGTTTACAAAAAAAAATCTCGAAACCTATCAAGATAGATCTAGTTTTGAAGATCTCGACGCAGAAATCTCAAATATCAAAACCGTTTGTAATTTCAAAATACGGTTCAAGATATATTACATTTGAAAAATGGTATGCATTCACACACCACCTCTCGTCCGTGCATGGCAAAGGGAAACCCCCAAAAACTGTGTGGTGGTGACACTTGTCACGCATGTGGGCACCATGTGGAGGCTACGAGAAAGGAGAGTGCGACAACTATCGCGTATACAACGCGCGGGGCGACCTTCCGAACGGGAGACTTTTTCTAGTGATTTTGAAGTATTCGTCCATGTCCAGTATGGGCAACAACGCAAGCACGCTGAACCGCAGTAATACACCTCAACTCCTTCACTTTTTTCCTCCATATTTTCAACCACTGAAAATCACATTAGGCATAGGCAAAGGGCTCTATGTATTCGTTGCTCCGTGTTTGGTTACCCACCGAGATCCCAATCAACCCCTATGGACGTAAAAAGGGGCGTTGGGTTCCCTGTACTGGCCCACGTATATGCCCATATACACACGAACCTTAAAGCACGGTGGCCTGGATTCCTTGAGAAGGCTCGATTCAACCACGGCCTGACCCTGTCGAGCTAAGAAGCTGTGAGGTTCTTCCTCTGACATCACTTAAAATATTCAATTTAATCCTATATAATATAAATAATTATAATTCGATTTAGAATAGTTTATACATGAAATACATTTGGATCTACCGGGGGGTTCCATTCCCCTGCTCGGTTTCGAGTTTCGTTGGTGTAACTTCTAAATGTTAATGCAAAATTTGCAACTTGTTTAGATGTATTTTTTCAAATTCGTTGCACTCAGTATATATAGCGTTCGAAATTATCATTGACGAATAGAGAGAACTCGACGTGTCCCACAACTTACATTTTTGTAACTTTTTTTTTGGCAGAAACGTACGCAAAAATCTTATACAGTACATTCGTAAGCGTTTATTAAATTGCCGAAGCAGTTCACCGTATGTTTTTGAATTCATTGTTGTCGCAAACTTCATTGACATTGGGAAGCTCCTTCGGCTTCCTACGCCACTGCACCGCCGGCATGATGCGCCATTAACCTGCCTACTCCTCATGTGGCCATCACGTGTTAACGTTCTTGGTGCGAATGTTGTGCTAATTCACTAGCATCGGTGCAAACTTGACCTATGTCGGTAGAGCTCCTGCCACTTGCTTGACCGCCGCAAAAGGTGTCCAAGATGTAACAAAAGCGATCAAATTCCGTAATAGGTGGGAGGTGGGTGATGGCAAGAAAATCAGGCTATTTGAGGACAACTGATTTGGTAGCTCCATGCTGTCAACAGTTTTCTATGATATTTACACGGCTTATAATGAGCATGGGGCAATCCTCTCAAATGTCTGGGATGGGGTGAACCTAAACCTCACTTTTAGAACGAATTTTTCTGCCCCTGGAACCTGAATATCCCCCTGGAGTGCATGCTTTTCTTTGGTTATTCTCACATAATAAAATTATGACTAGAGACAATCTTAAGAAGAGATACAACATAAAGCCGGAAGAATTTCTGTTTTATAGAGAAACTGAGAGTGTTTATCATCTCCTATTTGATTGTATTGTAGCAAGAAGCATTTTGACAATAGTTTCTGATATCTTCACTCTTAACATTAGCTCCTCCTTTCAATCAGTGGCTAGATTCTAGGATGCTAACGACAAACATTCTGCACTTAACTCTCTATTGCACCTGTCCTGTGAAACATATGGAAAATCAGAAACAATTTTGTATTTAACAATGCTTCTTGGCTTAACATCAAACATGTGTTGAGGAGAATTCTTCTCTATGTCAAGATTTGGACGGTGATCTTCAAACCGCAAGCTGTCCCCCACGTGGACTTCTTCTGCAAAAGAATCTCTCGGATGATGGTGCAGCCGCTGTTGCTGGAAAATGGCTGAGATCATGTCCCTGGTCTCATGTCTCTCATGGAGCTGGACCGAAGAAGACGCTGCTGCTCATCCCTGCCTTGCCGCTTGAGACCCTTTGCTGGTCTCCGCCTCATGAGGACTCTCCTTGAAGAAGACGAAGGACGCTGCTAAGCTGCCCGGTTGTTGCTCTCGCGCAACCTTAACACGGTTTTATGCCGTTCTACGGGCCTGTAATCAAGTGTGTTTTCGCTACTTTCTTCAACTTTCCTCCTGGTGTTGCGCCGCCTAAAACCCTGTAGTTGTCCTCTTGGCTTTCGTGCTTGCAATTGAAATCAGGCATGAGGTCCCTTTTTGAATAAAAACTTTCTCGACCGTCACACAGCCATCGTGTAGTCTTCACATTGAAGAATTGGTGTGAGGTAAATTCACGACATAGGCCAGTGGCTAGAGTACATGAAAAATGCAATATCCAAACACAAAAGTAGGCGAGAAAATATAGGAAAAGAACAAGAAAATATAGGAAACAAAAAATGCAATAACCAAACACAAAAGTTGGCTAAGTCCACGTTTTTCAGGAGGGCCCTAGTTATCCACGGATGCAGAATGGCAAAAATGAACGCGGGTAACCAAAACCGCTCTTGATGTGTCTCATCAAGTACGAGATGGCATCTCGATAATTAAGATGCAAGTATTGATCACATTTTTTATCCGTTAATGTATGTAATCGATTTTTTTCTCTATTGGCCGAATCAGACAGTTGACCTGAGCAGATGTCGTTATTTGATCCAAATTTACAAGTTTAACTTTGATTATGTTCAAAATGTTGGGTAATTAAAAGTATCGAGGGGGGGTGAGGGCGAGAGCGAAGTATGGGAGAATGGTGCTAAGGTTGACGACGATAGGGACAAGAGGCTTGTCATCAGCAATATCCGTTATGATGGCTATTCACCCAATAGTGATGCTTACAATAGGGAAGAAGCTCTGCCATGGCGCGAAGAGATAACGCACAAACATCATATAGGAACGGAATCGAACATACAGACACTGCTGCTAGTAACCGGCAACGGGATAGGGAGAGATACGATGAAACGAAAGATGAATAGTATTTGTGTGGGCATAGCTGGTTAATAACCCTACCATTATGGTCTCCTCACCTCGCCCTCAGTATGTCATTAGAGATTTGAATAGACATATGTGCATGACTTACAAATGAGAGAACAAATCCAAGGACCAAAAATGCATGACAAAGACAGCCGTGAAATGTATCACGGTCAAGTCACCGAAGGCAGGTTTATAGGAGAGTTGCGGCATACTTTGGATTCTCTTGTCCGCCAAGTTTAAGGTGTTGACTTTATGTTTGAAGAGTTGATAGACTAAACAGCTCTCACATATCAAGTTTTGGTGCCACTAAGTACATTTATCACAAAACTACCTAGCACACCAGACTTAGATATCTTGTCATTTCAATAAAGCCAGAGCGACCAAATAATGACAAGCGCTCCTATCCTAATAATAGTCTTGAATCGTTTATCAACCAGTTACCGAATATATTTGCAACTGATGTGGGCTGATAAAGGTTCGAAGACGTTTGCATAGCGGACCATATAGATAGTAACCACTTGGTAGCCATATTCATCTAAGGCTGCAGATAATCAAAGCTATAAACATGATAAAATCAAAAATTATACTGATGGGTTGCTTATTTTATTTTCACGGGAGGATGATCGAGCCATATTGGTAACGACTTGTTCTTTACATGCAAATAATTGACTTGGAGGTTCTGGCTGGCTCTTCGACCATGTTCGTAGTACTCTACAAATTCCTCTTCCACGAAGATAATACATATCCGACTTTGGATTAGAAGGAGACATTTCTGATGCATACATTTAGTTCACGCATGGACCTCTAAAGATACTAGTATATGTGTTGAATTGTTGTGCCCGCCATAGTGGACAAGCACGAGGCATCTTCCCGCTTCTTCACACAGCCGTGCTAAATGTGAGTATTGTCCAGTGACCACCGGTACCTTTTTTCCCTACGTCTCCTATTCCCTTATGTTTTCTGTTTCACGCCCGTCTCCTCTTCTCGCCTCGTCTCTATAGGCTAGTCCCTCCTTTTTCTTTCTCAAGCCTATTTGAGTTTATTCTATTTGGACGAAAATGGCATTCTATATATGCATGCCATCTGGAAGATGTCAGGTTCGTTGGTTGGCCTGTGCTAATTATTTTCCATCCACCTGATGGAATTATCTTGTTAAATAAAGAGTAATAAGCGTACCTGCACAAAAAGTGACTTGGAAACCTTCACAAACTATTCATATGCGAATAACAAGACCCCTGACAAGACCATGGAATGACTGGTTGACCATGGAAAACACGCGACATACAAACAAATGGTATGGAAGGAACTAATTTCATGTTTTGCATGACCGTATCGACTATAGACCATTATAACAACTGCAATCGGCAGTCTCACAACATGCCGTGGACTTGTTCATACACAGCCATGTTCAGGTGTAACAACAATATAAATGGCTGATTAGCAAATAATAAAATATCATCATCATGTGAAGGACTCTAGGGAATATATTTAACATCTCCCCCTATGTAAGTTCTCAAATATACAATTACAATGAGATCGATAACAAGATATCTACAATGAAATTTCAATGCATGAAAATTATTTTCAGTAAAAATAGCTCAAAGTTACAGGAAAAAGTAAGAGCCCTCACTTACATTCATATAAACTAGCCAGGTGGCGCTCGCGAATGCAAGGGCGTCGTCATAAAAATGTCATTTTGCCACCATCATACATCAAACTATCTTGTAGAATGCATTCCTCCGGAGAAATATTCTACATAAAAAAATAAAAATGTTTATTACCAATATTATGATCAATGTTACACCCTCCGTTTCATAAAATAGGGCGTGCATGCTCTTGCCCGTGTACCAAGGAAACCGATCGTGGCTACAAATTTTCCCACCGTGCCCTTGTTTACAGCAGTATGCACTAGTAGAAACAGGCTTACCAGTGACGAATAAAATAGTGCTACCGTTTGCGAACACCTGTTCACCAGCAGTAACCCGCCAGGGGTAAGAGGTTACCGCTGGCGAACAAGTCTTGTTCGCCAGCGCTATCTAGTTACCGCTTGCGAACACCAGTCTTGTGGAAAACTTGAATTTGGGGAACCTTTAATCACGGTGTAGAATTTTTTGCTTTTTTTCTTTTTTGCTTTTTTCAATTTAAATGTCCACTTACCGCTCGGTACCTATCCTTCCACTACTCTAGCACCAGCACGCTTAACCTTTTTTCAATTTGGAATTTGCCGATTCTGAAAAAACCTCACAACCCGTTTTACGTTTTATTTTTAAATTTTGTATAAAAGGTCAAATGGAGTATTTCAAAATTTATATATCAACTAGACAGTACACCATACCCGCATATCGAACGATTTTATTTGTTTGAACAATTTATCATTTTTGTTTCTGATTTAGAAAATTCAAAAAGGCGATCCACTGGGGGTGGAGGGAAAATTTCAAATCTTACCGCTGGCGAACTAAAACAGTGGTTTGCCAGCGGTATACTTAGCGCTGGCGAACATACATGTTGCCCAACGGTAACAATACCGCTGGCGAACCAGCTCCCTTGTTCGCCAACTCTAAGTTACGTAGCGCTGGCGAACCAGCTCCCCTCTTTGCCGGCGGTAAATATGGTTGCCCGCACCCTCACGCCCACCGTTACCGCTGGCGAACAAAGTGACATGTTCGCCAGCGGTAACATGAGTAGCACTGGCGAATAAGAAATCCCGTTAGCCAACGGTAATAGCGCTGGCGAACGTATATCTTTGTTCGCCGGAGGTAAAGTTGTGGCTATAGTCTATTTCCTACTAGTGATCCATGTAGACCCAGAAAAAGCATGGCCAGTAGTAGGCGTGGGACCGTGGTGGCTGTAGCCAATCAACCGTGTGCTCAAATTCGATCAAAGGGGTATAACAGGAAAGATGAGCTGAAATTTGACAGCACGCCTTGTTTTGTGGTATTTCTCTATGAAATTTGCAAGCCTTGTTTAGCGGAACGGATGGAGTATTGGTAATGAAAATGTAACCTCAATATTGGATTCATCTCACAATAATCCAGCATATTGGTATTGATGTTTAATCTTGTGAGAAGCTGATTTAAAAATATCCAATCTTTGTTATAAATTTTTCTAAGAATCTAAAATAAAAATATAGGCAGCACTATGAAAAAAATATATAAAGATTGACATCATTTCACCTTTTAAATGTTTTTATTAGGGAAAACACAACCGGGTAACAATAATTATGTGTTTCCTAGATCTATGGTCAATGAAAATAGCGTCTAATACTAATAAAGAAAGCTAGTAAAATAATCCAATATTAATATTCCCAATTTCGGTTTGTCAAAAAAATTTTGGATTTTAAATAAATAGTGTATATCATATATATAACATGCAAATTGAGGGCAATCCAACATACCGCGCATTTTTTGGCTTGATTTTATATGCACATTAATATTTTCTCACATTTTTGATGATTAAAACTAAGCTATTCAATATTCTATATTTTTGAACACTTCAATTCTTTTTATTATTAAGGTTTTTATTCTTCTAGATGTGTTTCTCTACCGAAAATATTCATTTTTTGAAATAAAACTCTATACACATAATATGTAGGGATGGTCAACTCCATACAGGGTAAAGTTTTCAAAAGGATTATATGTATTAAGCTTATTTTTGGCATCCATACAGGGATGGTTAACTCCATGCATTTTACAATTGACTAATAGTGTGCATGTGTGGAATTCTAATTTTATTTGTGATAATAATATGAGAACAACGTTTTTTTAACTCGCCATTTGAATTTAGAAATTTATACAGACAATATATTTTCCTACACACTATAGATCATTCTTAGTTCACTAAGGGAGACACGCTCGTTGATGTGTGCCAGAGGCACATGGCAAAGGCCCGTCGATCATTGTTCGGAGTACTCTACAAACATCTCCTCGATGAAGATACTACATATGCGACTTTGGATTAGAAGCATACAAATGCATACATGTAGGTCACGCAGAGAGCTCTGAAGATACTCGTAAATATGTTGAATCGTTGTGCCCGCCACAGTGGACAACTACCTCCCATCTGCCCTGATCTTCTCACAGCCGTGCTAAATGTGAGTATTCTCCACTGAACACTGGTACCTTTTTTCCCGACGTCTCCTATTCACTTATGTTTTTAGTTTCACATCGCTCTTCTCTTCTCGCCCCGTATCTATAGGCTACTCCCTCCCTTATCTTTATTAAGCCTATTTGATAGATTTTATGCTATTTGGATGAAATGGCATTGTATATATGCATGCCATATGGATGGCGTCAGGGTTGTTGGTTGGCATGTGCTAATAATTTTGCATTGACCTGATGCAATTACATGGTAAAGTAGTACATGTACCTCCACGAAAAGTGAGTTGGGAAGCTTCACACACTACTTGAATGTGCATCATAAGGTCCCTGAAAAGGCCATGGAATGACTGGTGGTCAAGTGATTACAAGTAATTCAAACGATATGGTTGCTCAAGTTCACCTAAAATGACGCTTAGTCAGTAATTGGAACCTTGACATGCTTCATGAAGTCACACCTAGCCCCGCATGTCATCATCTGAAAAGAAGAATAGCTAGGCAACTATATAAACTAGTAATACAATTGAAATATGAAGAATCATAACATGAAGATTATAAGATGTGTGCCATCTTAGTTCGATACTCCATCAAGAATACAATTATAATATACTTGTTCATGAAGTCGAGGCAGCCACAAGCATCACAGTAATAAATTTTCTGTAATTTTAGTTCAACGTACAAATGTCTAACGAAACCACAAAAGCATCTTCCTAGTAAATCTAAATTTATATAGAAACACCCACAACAACATCTAAATATAACATCAATTGCAATTAATATAGCAACATACAATCATCTAATTCATAGAAACACCCACAAAAGCATATAATTCATGCAGTCGAGGCAGCCACAAGCGTCACGATAGGAACATATGTGTAGGAACATATGTCTAGTACATCTAAATATAGCAACCATTGCGATTAATGAAACCAAGCTTGCTTATTAATAGCAGACCTTCTCAAGTTTCTCGTCTTCATTCGGTTTGTTTCCATCTTGATCTTGCGATTAATGAAACCATTGCAGCACAGTGCTTGGCATATGGGGGCGGAAACATAGGGCGACTTCAATATTGGTGCTGCTTTTTATGTAATGATTTTTGAGCCCTGGTGTGAGAATCCTAGGTCTTATCTTCATTGGTTGTACCTGTCAATGGAGGACTTCTACCAGCTTCCTTGTTGAAGGCATTGTTTGGAGATATATACAACTTACTCCGGGGCGAAAATCCATGATCTGAACATTGTGTTAGGATTGGGCGATGATGGCGTTTGTGCGCTATTCCCTTCCTCGAGGCATTGTTGCTGGATGACCTTTTTCTAAAGTCCATGTGTTGTCATGGTGGTGCTTATTTTCTGCTGCAAAAGGTCTCCGGTTGCTTTGGCGGGGAATTTTTTATTTTATTTTATTTTTCTTTTGATTTTTCGCTGTGTGCATCCTCAATGTTTTGAGTAGATCTTAAAATTATGTTGTTGAAGATGCAAAGTGTTATTCATATTTTTGTGGTATTAATATATTCCGTTTATAAAATAAAACGCAAGTTGATGTTCCTTCAAATTGTCTCTCATGATATAGATATGCTCTGTTGGCAGCAATGTCGAGCGTGATGAAAATCTAGAGCATTTCACACTTTTCTATGCCGGAATCGTAACGTCCAGGTTAATGCGTTAATTTAGATCCAATCGCTCACCAAGGGATCTTGCAGGGCCCTAATATCATACGCCTACAATGCATTGATGATTTGAAGACTAGAGCTGATGACTGAGTTGCGGTGCGGCCTCCTGCTCCCTCTACTATTCCTCATTGTGTTCGGTTACAATGTTCTCGACCAGGCCTTCCATGTGGAGGCTCTTGATATCCTGCATCTAAGACCAGCCAGCGAAAAAGCAATTCAAACTGGACAGGGCATCAGTTCAATACAGTGCAGAGCATCGCTTCGTGGTGTCACATAAGAGAAGCGGTTCCAATTGATAGTGCGGTCTTCTCTTCTCGCCCCGTATCTATAGGTTACTCCCTCCCTTATCTTTATCAAGCCTATTCTATAGATTTTATGCTACTTGGATGCAAATGGAATTGTATATATGCATGGTGTCAAGTTGGTTGGTTTGCATGTGCTAAGAATTTTGCATTGACCAGATGCAATAAACTTGTTAAAGTAGTACATGTACCTGCAAGAAAAGTGAGTTGGGAAGCTTCACTCACTACTTGAATGTGAATCATAAGTTCCCTGACAAGGCCATGGAATGACTGTTGGTCAATTTATTGCAAGTAGTTAAAACTATATGGTTGCTAAAGTTCACCTAAAATGACGCTTAGTCAGTCATTGGAACCTTGACATGCTTCATGAAGTCACACCTAGCCCCGCATGGCATCATCTGAAATGAAGAATAGCTAGGCAACTATATAAACTAGTAACACAGTTGAAATATGAAGAATCATAACATGAAGAACTAAAAGATGAGTGCCATCCTAGTTCGATACTCCAGCAAGAATACAATTATAAACTTCTTGTTCATGCAGTCGAGGCAGCCACAAGCATAACAATAATAAATTTCCCGTAATTTTAGTTCAACGTACAAATGTCTAACGAAACCACAAAAGCATCTTCCTAGTAAATCTAAATTTACATATAAACACCCACAAAAGCATCTAAATATAACATCGATTGTGATTAATATAGCAACATACAACATACATCAGACACAGAAGTATCTAATTTATAGAAACACCCACAAAAGCATATAATTCATGCAGTCGAGGCAGTCACAAGCATCACAATAGGAACATTTGTGTAGTTCAACATACAACAGACACAAAAGCATCTATCTAGTACATCTAAATATAGTAACCAATGCGATTAATGAAACCAAGCTTGCTTATTAAAAGTAGATCTTCTTAAGTTTCTCGTCTTCATTCGGTTTGTTTCCATCTTAATCTTGCGAATGAAACCATTGCAGCACTATGCTTGGCATATGGGGCGGAAACATAGGGTGAATTCAATATTCGTGCTGCGGGGTAAGAATCCTAGGTCTTATCTTCATTGGTTCTACCTGGAAATGGAGAACTTCTACCCGCTTCCTAGTTGAAGGCATTGTTTGGAGATATATACAACTTACTCCGGTGCGAAAATCCATGATCTGAACATTCTGTTTGGATTGGGCGTTGATGGAGTTTGTGCGCAATTCCCTTCCTCGAGGCATTGGTACTGGAGGACCTTTTTTCTGAAGTCCATGTGTTGTCCTGCTGGTGATTATTTTCTGCTGCAAAAGGTCTCCGATGGCTTTGGCGGGGAATTTTTATTTTATTTTATTTTATTTTTCTTTTTATTTTTCGCTGTGTGCATCCTTGATGTTTTGACTAGATCTTAACATTATGTTGTTGATGAAGGGAATATGCCCGAGAGGCAATAATATAATGGTTATTATCTTATTCCTTGTTTATGATGAATGTTTATTTCTCATGCTAGAATTGTATTAACCGGAAACGTTGATACATATGTGGTTACTAAACAAATAATGGTTCCTAGTAAGGCCTCTCTTTCAACTAGCTCGTTGATTAATAGATGATCAAGGTTTCCTGATCATGAGCATTGGATGTTATTAATAAGGGGGCAAGTCATTAGAAGAATGATGTGATGAACATATACCCAAAGAGAATATAGCAATGCGATCAAATCATTTAGTTTACATTGTTATATCAAACATACAAAGTAACTTATTCCTTAGACCGTGAGATCATGTCAATTGCTGATATCGGAAGAGTGCTTTGATGGCATCAAACGTCACACCGTAACAGGGTGACTATAATGGTGTCGTTAAGTATTCGGCAAGTATTAGTTGAGGATCATGGATCAAGAGTGGAATTTGTCCATCCAAATGACGGAGAGATATACTCTGGGCCCTCTCGGTGATATCACATCAAAACCGCTTGCAAGCACGTGATGTGATCACAAGGATGTTATATCACGGGAACGAGAAAAGAGTACTTGTTAGTAACGAGATTGAACAAGGTATGGTTGATACCAACGATCGAATCTCGGACAAGTAAAATATCGCGAGACAAAGGGAATAGTTTACGTCGTTGTTGGTTCACACGATCACGAGAGTCATCGTTGAATATATAGGAGTCATCACGGATCTCCAGATCCCGCTGTTGATTATTGATCGGAGAGGAGTCTCGATCATGTCTATCTTATTCGCGAACCGTAGGGTGACACACTTAAGGTTCGATGACGCGTTTGAGAGGACACGGAATATCGGAGAAAAGTTTGGACGACACCGAAATTGTTCCGGGGAATATTGAAATAGTCACCGAAATTGTTTCGGGTAATTTTGAAATAGATCAAGGGGATTCTCATCAAATGGTTGTTAATAGATTTAACAACTAACTCAAGGGGTTATATGTTATTGTTTGTTAATGGAATTAACAAATATTAAAATAAAGAAATAAAATTGTTTATTTATTTATTAAAGAAAACCCTTAGGATTTTGAGTGGGAATTAATGGAAGAATGAGTGGGTTGAGTGGAGACTCCACTCACATGATGAGGGAGAGGTGGAGACAGCCAAAAATTTGTGGCTGCCATCCCCTCCTATAAAAGGAGGGGTGGGAGCTCCCTCTCCCACACACACACACACTTGTGTCATCTCTTCCTCCCTCCTGCCGCTGCTCCAATACTTGCTCGTGCTGTTGGAGTTCCGAGGGATCCTCTACTTCCGCGCCCCGCTGGATCGAGGGAACGGAGGTCGTCATCAACCGTACGTGTGACCGATCACGGATGCACCGCCGGATTGCGGTGCTCATCTTCTCGCTATCAGGATCGGTGTGAGTACGACTACGCCAACAACGAGATTTGATCTCGTACCACTTTGAGTCTTCGAGGGTATGTGTTCTACTTAACCCTCCCGTTGCCCGTTGCACTTCGTCTCCTAGATTAGATCTTGGCTTTTTGGGTGTCTCTCGCGTAGAAATTTTTTTGTTTTCTATGCAACGACCCCTTCAGTGGTATCAGAGCCGGATCTATGCGTAGATGTTTTGTACGGGTAGAACACATATGAGTATGTGGGTGTTGATGATCATGTTATTGCCTCCTTGAGTATTTTATGATCTTAGTGGCATAGTAGGATGAAGCTGCCCCAGACTAAGTTTACGTGTACTATGTACGCGAGAGTTGTCTCACTTGTGGCTAAGGGGGTGTCCGTTTCTCCTACTATAGTTAAGATCTAATCTACGTAGGGTAGTTAAAAATATGTTTATCAATGTTGTGGTTGATGTTCGTAGGTATGAACGGTTTTATCCTGGAAAGCCCTAAGCCACGTAAAATATGCAAAAATAAATTAGAGGCGTCTAACTAGTTTTTCATGGGCATGTGATGTGATATGGTTAATATTACAAATTTGATTATGAGATGATCTATTTTGTAAATTATTGATATACCGGAAGGTATCCATATGATTGTCTTCTTATTGATGGACAATCAAGATTGGGTGCCATGGTACTTGGTACCACTCCGGTGGAATGATGGATATCATACCATGATGCACATGATGGAGATCGAGTGCAAGGAGGACCATATCATACCACGTTTTCCTTACATGTGATGTCTGTGATGTTAATCCTTTTATGCATCTTGTTTTGCTTAGATAGCGACGGTAGCATTATAAGATGGTCCCTCTCACTTAATATCAAGATAATAATGTGTTATTCCTTAAGTTTGCACCGTTAAGAAAGTTCATCGTTTCGAGACACCACGTGATGATCGGGTGTGATAGACTCAACGTTCGCATACAACGGGTGTTTTCAAGCCTAGCCTGTACAGACATGGCCTTGAAACACACGCAATACTACGGTTCTACTTGGCAAGCCTAGCATGTACAGACATGGTGTAACGCCCGGGGTTCCCCAAATAGATCGTTTGCTCTTTTCTGTTCTCTCGCATCGCACGGCATTGCGCATCCTCATGCAAACAATTTTAAAAAATCATCAAAACTTATTTTCTGGAAATATTCTGAAAATTATATGCTGCATTGAGCCATGTTAATATTTGCTAAACAGTTTCTGAAAAAAAAAATGTTTTGGGCTGGCCCAACCAACCAGCCCACCACCCAAACCCTAGCCCACCTAATCCCTAACGCACGCACGCACGAGCAGGAGGGGATCGAACCCCAACCGTCGTCTGCCTTCCCCATCGAGCAGCCGCCAGGAGGGGATCGAGCGATCCCCTCTGCCTCCTCCCATCGCCACCCCCTGCGCCCTCCTGGCTCCCTCCCTCCACCGCCTGCCTTCCCCTCGTCCTTCTTCCTCCCTCCGGCGAGCTGCGTCGCCCTCTCCCCTCGCCTCCCTGCCTCCCCTCCTCTGTCCGCCCCGCGGCAGCCGAGCCGGCCGTGCTCCCGCCGGCCGCCGCGCCCCCCGCCGGCGGCGCCTCCGCCCCTCCTCCGACCCGCCATGGCCGCCGGCCGCTCCCGCCCCGCCGCCGGACCACGAAGGCTAAAACATCGTCAAGATCTTCGGAAGATAGCACACCAAACTCGTCGATGATGCATCAACAATAACCACCGTGAACGACTACCGCTGCCCCACATGTACCTCGTCGACAAGATCCGCCACGACGCCATGACCGACAACGACCACGGGGATGTGTGGGATCGAATACGGACCACCGACACGATCTCTCGTCGCTCGCTGTGTTCGTTTTGCGTTGGCCGCCTTCGTGCGCGCCCGAAGACGGGACCTTCACGATCACCTCCGACCCCGAAGACGATGCGGTAGCGGCTCGCCCACGACTACTACGACTACACCGGCCCCGGACGTTGAACGACTACGTCGATGACGATGATCGTGTGGTTTGATAACGAACGTCTACTTCCACGACGTCGACTACTTCCACGACATCGACGACTTCGTCTACTTCCCATTCTACGTCTACTTCCTCCACGTTCCGAAGTTTCCGGCGTTGACCCCGGCGATCCTCTTTCCAACGTGCGAACCCAAACCCCTATACCTATGCCCTATTTTCTATAAAATATCAACTATATTTAAAATGTCATCGCATCATGTTTGCATTGCATCTTGTGGGTTTCGGGGTATAGTAATATCATCTAATAATTAATATGGAATGAGTTGGGATAATTAAATATTGTTCCGGTTCTATTTAAAATTGTGTATCTCATCTATACCCTTGTCACTCCATGTTAAACGAAATTTAATCTTGATGGGTGAATAAATAACTCGAACCTCCTAAATTAAATGTTGGGCTTCCGGCTCAATTTAAATTGATTTAATTGCATAAATCATAATTAATTCATTTCAACTCCAAATTCGAAAAATAAAATATGTTTTCCGATCAAAATTCTCTAGACTTTGCAAATATCAACTTTATTTCTGGTTTTGAATAATCTAAAATGCTGAAAACAATTATTATTTGTTAAATGCTTTAAACATTGCAAAATTCATAACTTGGGCATAGAATTTCCAAATTCAACAAACCAAATATGTTTTCCATGCAAAATTGAATAAGCTTTCCAAATATAAATTTTGTTTTCTGTTTCAAATAATTTAAATTGCTGAAAACAACTGTTTCTTATTTAATGCAATTAAAATTGCTAATTTGATAACTTGCTCATTTTAATTCCAAATCCAACAAATAAAATATGTTTTCATACCAGAAAAATGCACTTAATCTGTCCATGCCATCCATGCTCATGTTTGCATTTTGTATGTTGCATCTTAGTTTGTGTTATGCATGTTCACCTATTAAATAAATGTGGAATGTGTTGGGGTATTTAATTCAATTGTTGCCCTATTCCATTTAATATTGGATAGATCACCTCTACCTTGTTTAACCCTGTTAATCAACATTTAATGTTGATGGTTAGCTAAACAACTTGAACCAATTCCTATTTCTCCGGACTCCGGTTCCGATTAAATTGCCTAAGTTGTTTCCTCGTGTTGCATCCTCGCATGTCATGCATATAAAATAGGATCATGCTGGATCTTTTGCCGTAGTAGTAATTGTTGCATCCGGTGTTTGTTCGAGGTTCATTGCTTCTTCCCGGATAGGACGTTGAGATGATGTGAGCAACGACAAGTTCTGTGGATGTACCTCTACTTGCTGGATCTCAGGCAAGTATACTCACTTGCTGCCAAATGGCTGCCTTTCATCACTTGTTACCGATTATTTCCGTTGTTCTTATTCTAGCCTGTTGATACGATGCTTGTGTCTCGATCCTATTATATGTTTACCTTGCAGCCATGATATAGCCTTTCCCTTCCACTTCCTATTAACTGTTGTTTGTTTACCCTGTTGGCCCTCGTGTCGTAGTTGCATGCTTAGTGTTGTTTGCGCTCAAGTCTTGTTGTCCGTCTTATCACCTGTTTAGTTGATAGTTGGGTTTCATTTCAATCAACAACATGTTAATGTTTTGGGTAATAATAATTTGATGATAATGCACCGGCAGGAGGCCCGGCGTGGTTTTGAAGCCTGCTAGTGTCGACCCTAATTAGGAAAAGGGTCTTGTCTACTGATCCATGATGAGCGCACTAACCGCATGTGGGAAGCGAGTATGGGCGCCCCCCTCAACTTGATTCGATTCGCATCTCGTCCAAATCGCCACACTTAGTTCGGGCTTTCCATTTGATGCATGCATATGCAGGTGCGAACCCAAGGCCAGGGTGGAACTTTTGTAGTCGGCATTTAGGGCGGCGTGGTCTTCCAGTGCTATGAGGGTCCCCCTTTTCTTCGTGGGGGCTCGATCAGCCGCGCACGCACAGCACGTGGTGCTTTGGGCTTGATGCGAAGCAGAGTTGGGTTGTGTTGAGTACCTCGCTTGGTGGGTTGATCCCCCGTCTGGCGGGTTATTCTTACGTGTACGGCCAAATTGGTGCACCCCTGCAGGGTTAAATCTTCTCGAGAAGCCGTGTTTTCCGCGGTTATGGTTGACTTGGTGAAAGTAATGGCTAACAAGTACTCAGAACAACTTACACCTAACTAATGATAACTTGACTAGTAATAGTCTTATTGACCCAATAACTTGATCCATCCTTAATCCAACAGTGTGAGTATCCTTGGGTTGCTTCCTTAGTAGGGGGTAACATTGGATGGGTTTGTTTGGTGGTTAGTTGTAGTTGGTTACGATACGCTATCTTATCCCCCTCTTTTAGCCGGATGTTGTAGTGAGTCTCTGTGGTTGGTTAGTGCAGCCCGCTGCCGCTTATTTGCAATAATCCTTTCCTTTCCGTTGAACCCAGAGTATTTGTATCTTGTGATGACTGGCTACGCCGGTGTCTTGTGAGTATGGTTTATCCACTTGCCAGTACTTAACCGTACTGACCCACGAATCCTTTTTCGTGGCTGCATATTCAACATTGCAGTCAACAGGTTTGAAGTCTGACGACGTTAGCTTGGGAATCCCTCCGGCTTGGCCTGGGCAGGGATTGGACGCTCTCGGTTATCTTCAGGACTCTTAGTCCAATTTGTATCTTGTCCGTAGCCGGACGCTATGTTGTTTCTTCCGCTGTTATTTGGATCTTTGTATTGTATCAGTTGTATCCCTGACTCGTTTGAGTCATCTTGTATATATCTATTCTGTTGTTGTGGATTATTCGTGAACTGTTGTAATGTTATCACAAGTGGCAACCTGGAATCGGTTATTATGTGGATTTTTGCGGGAATGCTGAAATCTGCATAGTGCCCGATCTCGGGGCGTCACAAATGGTATCAGAGCCTTCGTTCCGATTCCCGATATTGTTTCGATACGAATGGTTATCGAAGCAACGGGTCCGCAAAGCCTGTAGGATAACCTAGCTAACGGTCGTTTTTTCTAGAATGTCAAAAACTATTTCTGCTAAACTATTTTGGAAAAACATCTCAATAGGATTCTTGTTTTTCTCCTTATCCCTATTCTATTTCCCCTCCCATCTTATTTGTTTTGGAGTCCCCCCCCTTGTCTATCTTTCAAAGTGTTAGGATCCTACGTGGGTGGACGTTTTCTGAGCTTTTAACCTAATAGGTTCGATCATCGGAAGATTCCTGGTGGAAGAACATCGTCATCACTCCGAGCAAGAATCACTTGTTAGTGGTGTCGAGGAGATCAGCTGGAAGCATGAAGAATCGATAGTCGAACTTCTTTCCCCTCCCGGGTTAGCAGGTGGATTGCGAGGACGCAATCCCTTGTTAGTGGTGTCGTCTGTAACGCCCGGGGTTCCCCAAATAGATCGTTTGCTCTTTTCTGTTCTCTCGCATCGCATGGCATTGCGCATCCTCATGCAAACAATTTTAAAAAATCATCAAAACTTATTTTCTGGAAATATTCTGAAAATTATATGCTGCATTGAGCCATGTTAATATTTGCTAAACAGTTTCTGAAAAAAAAAATGTGTTTTGGGCTGGCCCAACCAACCAGCCCACCACCCAAACCCTAGCCCACCTAATCCCTAACGCACGCACGCACGAGTAGGAGGGGATCGAACCCCAACCGTCGTCTGCTTTCCCCATCGAGCAGCCGCCAGGAGGGGATCGAGCGATCCCCTCTGCCTCCTCCCATCGCCACCCCCTGCGCCCTCCTGGCTCCCTCCCTCCACCGCCTGCCTTCCCCTCGTCCTTCTTCCTCCCTCCGGCGAGCTACGTCGCCCTCTCCCCTCGCCTCCCTGCCTCCCCTCCTCTGTCCGCCCCGCGGCAGCCGAGCCGGCCGTGCTCCCGCCGGCCGCCGCGTCCCCCGCCGGCGGCGCCTCCGCCCCTCCTCCGACCCGCCATGGCCGCCGGCCGCTCCCGCCCCGCCGCCGGACTTCACCTCCTCTGCCACGGCCGGCCGCCACCGGAGCTGCTCCCCACGATCCCTCCTCCTCCTCGCAGCCGCCGTGGCTGCCGTGCCGCTCGCCTCCTCCGCGGCCGGTGGCGCCCCGCCAAACGGAGCAGCGAACGACCTCCTCCCGACGTACGGCCTCCCGAAGGGCCTCATCCCGGACGCCGTCGCCTCCTACACCTTCGGCGAGGCCACCGGCGACTTCGAGATCCACCTCGCCAGCACCTGCTACGTCCGGTTCGGCGACCACCTCGTGTACTACGAGAAGACCATTCGCGGTTGCCTCTCCTCGGGGAAATCAGCAGTCTCTCCGGTATCCAGACCAAGAAGCTTTTCCTCTGGGTCTCTGTCTCCGGCATCGTCGCGCACCCCAAGTATGGCACCCTGGAGTTCCAGGTAGGGTTCGTCTCCGAGGAGCTGTCCGCGTCGCTGTTCGACAAGGTGCCCTCCTGTGGCGCCATCGCCGGCGCGCAGCTCCGCGGCGTCGCTGGGGTCATTCGGGAGCTTGGTCTGCTCCCCGTTGCTGAGGGGCTGCTGCCTTCCGTGCTCCATCGCACGTCGTCGATGCATGCCCACCATGTCTTCAACCGAATTCCTCCAAGAAGCTCGACGCGTCGTTGATACGACCGTAAGAGTCTAACAGCTACGGTGCTGCTCCAAGTGCGACCGTGTGACCACCATCGACAAGAACACCCTCGACCACGAAGGCTAAAACATCGTCAAGATCTTCGGAAGATAGCACACCAAACTCGTCGATGATGCATCAACAATAACCACCGTGAACGACTACCGCCGCCCCACATGTACCTCGTCGACAAGATCCGCCACGACGCCATGACCGACAACGACCACGGGGATGTGTGGGATCGAATACCGACCACCGACACGATCTCTCGTCGCTCGCTGTGTTCGTTTTGCGTTGGCCGCCTTCGTGAGCGCCCGAAGACGGGACCGTCACGATCACCTCCGACCCCGAAGACGATGCGGTAGCGGCTCGCCCACGACTACTACGACTACACCGGCCCCGGACGTTGAACGACTACGTCGACGACGATGATCGTGTGGTTTGAGAACGAACGTCTACTTCCACGACGTCGACTACTTCCACGACATCGACGACTTCGTCTACTTCCCATTCTACGTCTACTTCCTCCACGTTCCGAAGTTTCCGGCGTTGACCCCGGCGATCCTCTTTCCAACGTGCGAACCCAAACCCCTATACCTATGCCCTATTTTCTATAACATATCAACTATATTTAAAATGTCATCGCATCATGTTTGCATTGCATCTTGTGGGTTTCGGGGTATAGTAATATCATCTAATAATTAATATGGAATGAGTTGGGATAATTAAATATTGTTCCGGTTCCATTTAAAATTGTGTATCTCATCTATACCCTTGTCACTCCATGTTAAACAAAATTTAATCTTGATGGGTGAATAAATAACTCGAACCTCCTAAATTAAATGTTGGGCTTCCGGCTCAATTTAAATTGATTTAATTGCATAAATCATAATTAATTCATTTCAACTCCAAATTCGAAAAATAAAATATGTTTTCCGATCAAAATTCTCTAGACTTTGCGAATATCAACTTTATTTCTGGTTTTGAATAATTTAAAATGCTGAAAACAATTATTATTTGTTAAATGCTTTAAACATTGCAAAATTCATAACTTGGGCATAGAATTTCCAAATTCAACAAACCAAATATGTTTTCCATGCAAAATTGAATAAGATTTCCAAATATAAATTTTGTTTTCTGTTTCAAATAATTTAAATTGCTGAAAACAACTGTTTCTTATTTAATGCAATTAAAATTGCTAATTTGATAACTTTCTCATTTTAATTCCAAATCCAACAAATAAAATATGTTTTCATACCAGAAAAATGCACTTAATCTGTCCATGCCATCCATGCTCATGTTTGCATTTTGTATGTTGCATCTTAGTTTGTGTTATGCATGTTCACCTATTAAATAAATATGGAATGTGTTGGGGTATTTAATTCAATTGTTGCCCTATTCCATTTAATATTGGATAGATCACCTCTACCTTGTTTAACCCTGTTAATCAACATTTAATGTTGATGGTTAGCTAAACAACTTGAACCAATTCCTATTTCTCCGGACTCCGGTTCCGATTAAATTGCCTAAGTTGTTTCCTCGTGTTGCATCCTCGCATGTCATGCATATAAAATAGGATCATGCTGGATCTTTTGCCGTAGTAGTAATTGTTGCATCCGGTGTTTGTTCGAGGTTCATTGCTTCTTCCCGGATAGGACGTTGAGATGATGTGAGCAACGACAAGTTCTGTGGATGTACCTCTACTTGCTGGATCTCAGGCAAGTATACTCACTTGCTGCCAAATGGCTGCCTTTCATCACTTGTTACCGATTCTTTCCGTTGTTCTTATTCTAGCCTGTTGATACGATGCTTGTGTCTCGATCCTATTATATGTTTACCTTGCAGCCATGATATAGCCTTTCCCTTCCACTTCCTATTAACTGTTGTTTGTTTACCCTGTTGGCCCTCGTGTCGTAGTTGCATGCTTAGTGTTGTTTGCGCTCAAGTCTTGTTGTGCGTCTTATCACCTGTTTAGTTGATAGTTGGGTTTCATTTCAATCAACAACATGTTAATGTTTTGGGTAATAATAATTTGATGATAAGGCACCGGCAGGAGGCCCGGCGTGGTTTTGAAGCCTGCTAGTGTCGACCCTAATTAGGAAAAGGGTCTTGTCTACTGATCCATGATGAGCGCACTAACCGCGTGTGGGAAGCGAGTATGGGCGCCCCCTCAACTTTATTCGATTCGCATCTCGTCCAAATCGCCACACTTAGTTCGGGCTTTCCATTTGATGCATGCATATGCAGGTGCGAACCCGAGGCCAGGGTGGAACTTTTGTAGTCGGCATTTAGGGCGGCGTGGTCTTCCAGTGCTATGAGGGTCCCCCTTTTCTTCGTGGGGGCTCGATTAGCCGCGCACGCACATCACGTGGTGCTTTGGGCTTGATGCGAAGCAGAGTTGGGTTGTGTCGAGTACCTCGCTTGGTGGGTTGATCCCCCGTCTGGCGGGTTATTCTTACGTGTACGGCCAAATTGGTGCACCCCTGCAGGGTTAAATCTTCTCGAGAAGCCGTGTTTTCCGCGGTTATGGTTGACTTGGTGAAAGTACTGGCTAACAAGTACTCAGAACAACTTACACCTAACTAATGATAACTTGACTAGTAATAGTCTTATTGACCCAATAACTTGATCCATCCTTAATCCAACAGTGTGAGTATCCTTGGGTTGCTTCCTTAGTAGGGGGTAACATTGGATGGGTTTGTTTGGTGGTTATTTGTAGTTGGTTACGATACGCTATCTTATCCCCCTCTTTTAGCCGGATGTTGTAGTGAGTCTCTGTGGTTGGTTAGTGCAGCCCGATGCCGCTTATTTGCAATAATCCTTTCCTTTCCGTTGAACCCAAAGTATTTGTATCTTGTGATGACTGGCTACGCCGGTGTCTTGTGAGTATGGTTTATCCACTTGCCAGTACTTAACCGTACTGACCCACGAATCCTTTTTCGTGGCTGCATATTCAACATTGCAGTCAACAGGTTTGAAGTCTGACGACGTTAGCTTGGGAATCCCTCCGGCTTGGCCTGGGCAGGGATTGGACGCTCTCGGTTATCTTCAGGACTCTTAGTCCAATTTGTATCTTGTCCGTAGCCGGACGCTATGTTGTTTCTTCCGCTGTTATTTGGATCTTTGTATTGTATCAGTTGTATCCCTGACTCGTTTGAGTCATCTTGTATATATCTATTCTGTTGTTGTTGTGGATTATTCGTGAACTGTTGTAATGTTATCACAAGTGGCAACCTGGAATCGGTTATTATGTGGATTTTTGCGGGAATGCTGAAATCTGCATAGTGCCCGATCTCGGGGCGTCACACATGGCCTCGGAACACGTAACCGAAAGGTAAAGCATGAGTCATATGGATGATATGATGAACATGTCGATGTTCGCCTTTGAAGCTACAACATCTCACGTGATGATCGGTTTTGGTGTAGTGAATTTGGTTCGTGCAATCACTAAAGACGACTAAGAGGGATGTTGTTTTTGAGTGGGAGTTCATGGTTTAATTTTGAATTAACTTGAACTTATTTATCATGAACAACAAATCAAAGTGAATTTGCACAACTTGTAGTAGTCATTGGCATCCACATAACTAGCTTACGCTTAGATTGTTAATTCAGATATAACTGTTATGATCTGGTAAATACCATTTAAGATTGGTACCGTATTAGTGAAATTTAAAATTGAATCCTATTGTAGATTTTCGGTATTTCCTACCTAGATCCATATGGTTAATGATTGATTAATCTAGAGAGAAAATAATTCCTACTTAGAATCCAGAGTCATGGTTGCTTTCGTATTACTTTATCTTCAAAAGAATGTTTTGTTGATCTAGGTGATTTTGCAACCGAAAAGAGTTGTTTTCAGAAACAATCAAATGAAAGATATATTGATATCTAGAAACTTATTTGTGGCAACATGACTGAGTATAATTTAGCGTGACAATATTTGCTTATATTATCTGAATATATGCAATCATTGAAGACGCTGAGCGTTTAAATATTCCAAGAAGTTGGACGCTAAAAATTATCCTCTAAATTCCTTCCTTCGAGCTATAGTAGCTTAATCATAAAATTGTTATGATAGGATGGATTAAAAGTATGGGTAAAGTCATTTACCTTACTTGGAGATTGCTAAGAGTGGAATCTATAAGAATACTATTAATATGGTGATATTAGTAGAACAATCAAACTCAAAGTATGACTCAATGGGTGATAGAATATGACTAACATGCCAAAGAAAATGAGCTAGTACGGATAGCATTGTTTGATGTTGAATGATTCTTCTATAAAGGAAAGGGAATATTGAAAATAGAGTTACATAAAGATATATGGCAGAAAAATAAGAATCTGGAAAAGTCCAGCTCAGGAGTATATGCTTGATATACAAGTTATAGATGTATTACTAGTTAACAAAGTATTTTTGGGTATTTTGATACCACATTGGTTGGTATGAGTTGTCATACAAAGCAACGCAATGCAAGAAATACAAGATCCTAAAAGGAACTAGTAATAGACGTGGAATCGATTATGACAATAACATAAATAAAGTAGTATTGTGTTCATTGTAGTATCGAAGCAAACATTCAAGATTTATTTTAAGAACTTAATAAGTTGTTATGTTGTTCTAGTATTTTGTGAGAACAAATGAGATTGTTCAAACGATGACCATATTCCATAATTGATGGATATGTTAATATAAATCATGTTGGTAAAGTAAACATCTATAAGACTGAATGCTAAACGTTGCAAGACGTAAAAGATTTTCACTTGAATTGTGACACCACCATTTTAGTTCATATCGGAAAGGAAAACATGAAGGAACTCCATATTGATGGACTTCCGGAGTCATTTTGTTTTGAATAAATTGACGCTTGTGAGACCTTTTCCAAAAGATGACTAGAATTGCGTTCATAGGCCAAAGTAGAATGGACGACTAATTTAGTGGAGATTATACATATTGATGTATATAGTCCATTATGTGTAGTCATGTATGGTGGATTGATTTTTCCTTCATAAAATTACGTCGATGATTTAAGTAGATATGTGAGTATATCTATTTAAAGAGAACGGAGTTTGACATTTTGAATTGGTTCAAATGGTTGTTAATATGAAGTTAAAATAATTGTAACAAGATAATCAAGTATTTATGATTGGATCATAAAGGATAAAGTTTGAGTTACAAGTTTAGCAAAACATCTGAGAAGTTGCAGAATTATTCTACAACTTATACTTCTCGAATACCCCACATTAGATTGGAGTATTCAAAAGACAAAATCAAACCTTGTTTGACATGGTAAGATTAATAAATTTTCCATTATAATTTTGTAGTTTATACATTAAGGACAACCGCTTTTACACTGAAAAGAGCACCATCATGATCCGTTGAAATTGACAGCATATAAGATATGGTTTGGGTAGTGACCCGAATTGTCATTTTTCTTAAGTTTTGGTATGCATAGCATGTGTAAAATGTTTACAACCAAAATAGGATAAATATATGTTTATAAGGTTATCCCAAATAAAACATTGGGTATTTTTCCTATCACCGAACCAAAAGACAAATGTTATTTGTCAGAAAGGGTTGATTTCTTGAGAAAGTAGTTCTTGCGAAACAAGTGAGTGGGAGCACAGTATAAACTCAACAAGATTAGAGAATCTTCGTTATCATGTCAAGAGTAGCGCAGCACTGGAAGTTTTTCCGGGGTTTACTATTTTGACTAAGTAGAAGACACTACAAATGTTGTAGATACTTCAAATGAGTTTGCGAACTATACCGGAAACGTCCAAAAACTTTGTACTTAGAACAACTTGTGGTTTTGACAACAAAAGGACCTGGATCTTATAAAGGAAGCAAATGATGGGCCTTGACTTCGTAAAATTGACTATGAGTCATTATATCCTCCATAGTATCCTTGTATGAATATCAAGTATGTGACTTGGTAGTCCTTTCGATAGGCATGATGCCTAACGGTAGCAAAAGGGTCTATATAGCGACAAAGACATGGATTTTACATCTTTTGAAAGTTGTACTTATCAAAAAGTTGTTTTCGACGAAGTTCAAAGAGTTGACTACTACAAGATTTTGATCTTCCGTAGTGATCCTTTAGTCTTTGCGGATAGTTCTAGCAAAAAGTTACATATTATGATATGGCAGTTGAATAAAAAAAACAACTCTCCTCTCGAGGAAGTTTGACCAAAGATGTGTACTTGACACAGTCTGAGAGTTTTGTAAAATTCAAAAGGTTGCTAGAAAGGTAAGCACACTTCAATGGTTGAAGTGAGCATAACGAAGTTGAAATCTTTACCTTGATGAAGTTATCAAAAGAGTTTGATTCCATCATGAATGATAAAGATGCTTGTAGAGTTACAAGAAATTAAGTAGAAGCGCTATGACATATTTCCAATACTTTATGTAGATGACATACGGTTGATTGGAAAATATGTATTTTAAATTAACACAGTTAAGATTTTCATGTTGATGAAATGCTTAGAAGATATTGGGCATCGATATCTATAAGAGATGGATTGAAGCGCCTGATATAATTGAAGTCAAATTACATAGATGAAATATTGAAGTAAGTCAATCGAAATGACAAGGAGTTCTTGTCACATGGAAAATAATTGAGCAAGATTCATGTGTTTTGACACATGATGAGCATCATTGAAATTGAGATTTCTAAGTCATGTTTCCATGCTATTTACACAACAAGATGAGTCATATGCTATAAAATGTTATAGCAGGATAATTCATATAATGATTAGACAACAGTGGGAGAGATCCTTGTGTCATTTTAGAAATGCTAAGGATATGTTTTCCTATGTAGTAATGACAAAATATTAGTTGTAATATGTTACACTAATAGTCTTGTCATTTATTCAAGAAATTTTATCTCAATTAAAATATGTGATGAAAGGTAGCACAATAGGATGGAAGAAAGTTCCATGCTGGATTTGAAAAAGTTTCAAAATTAAAATATTGTGACAGATACTACAACAAAGGCTAAAGTATTTCCTTGTGTTGACAACTGATAATAAGCGTATTTCGTGTCAAGGAGTTCTTTATTGAACTTGGTGAATTTTCAAGAAGAAGCTACATTTTCACAATGTTACTAACATCAGTTTAAGCTGAGGAATTAAGATATCACCGGAACTTGGTGAATTTCCTAGAATGCTAACACTATGAAGCTACATTTTCACAATGTTAGTGACATCAGTTTAAGCTGAGGAATTAAGTTTTCACCGATTGACCATATATATACAAAGTCATCTCATTAGAGAATGAGTGATGCGTGTAGACGCAAAGAACATGCAAATACAATAGGAGCTGAACAGTTCAGATTTTTTTGATGATGTTTACCGCATGCGAAGCATGGTAATAACACTGGTACGCCAATGTGTTAAAGTTCTTACAAACTAGATTATTGACTCTAGTGCAAGTGGGAGACTGAAGGGAATATACCCGAGAGGCAATAATATAATGGTTATTATCTTATTCCTTGTTTTTTATGAATGTTTATTTCTCATGCTAGAATTGTATTAACCGGAAACGTTGATACATGTGTGCTTAATAAACAAATAATGGTTCCTAGTAAAGCCTCTCTTTCAACTAGCTCGTTGATTAAGCTAGTTCATGCGCTTGGCGAAGCCCTGAGCAATATTTTTCTCCACCACACCACGCCGTCGTGATGTTGGAGTTCCGAGGGATCCTCTACTTCCGCGCCCCGCTGGATCGAGGGAACGGAGGTCGTCATCAACCATACGTGTGACCGTTCACGGATGCACTGTCGGATTGCGGTGCTCATCTTCTCTCTATCGGGATCGGTGTGAGTACGACTACGCCAACAACGAGATTTGATCTCATACCACTTTGAGTCTTCGAGGGTATGTGTTCTCCTTAACCCTCTCGTTGCCCGTTGCACTTTATCTCCTAGATTAGATCTTGGCTTTTTGGGTGTCTCTCGCGTAGGAAATTTTTTGTTTTCTATGCAACGACCCCTTCAGTTGAAGAGGCAAAGTGTTATTCATATCTTTGTGATATTATTATATTCCATTTATTAAAAAAACGCAAGTTGATTTTCCTTCAAATTTTCTCTCATGATATAGATATGCTCTGTTGGGAGCTGTACGAAGATGCCATCGCCAGCAATGTCGAGCGGGATGAAAATCCATAGCATTTCACATTGATATATGCCGGAATAGTAACGTCTAGGTTAATGTGGCAATTTGGATCCCAATCGCTCACCAAGGGATCTTGCGGAGCCCTCATATCATACGCACACAATGCATTGATGAATTGAAGAGTAGAGGTGATGCCTTGTGTTCCCCACGGAGTTGCGGTGCGACCTCCTGCTCCCTCTAATATTCCTCATTGTGTTGGATTACAATGTTCTCGACCAGGACTTCCATGTGGAGGCTCTTGATATCGTGCATCGAAGACCAGCCACAGTGTAGCGAAAATTGATGGTTCGGTTCATCCATATAAAGAATACTTTTTCTGTATGCAGCTCAGCTACTCAGCCATGCGAGGGTTCCTACCAGTGAGACGGATTGCTAAAACAACTAATAGCTGCATGTTGCATGTACCGATTCCGGTCCCACCCAGAAGCGAACCCAACACTGCAGCGAAACCATAGCGGTTCTAAAATCTGACGCATTTTTTCTTGAATCGATACCACAGTGTGCTTTGTTTGACAGTTATGTTGGATAACCGTGCTCTACACTTGGCATCAGTGTCAGGTATGTCAATTTTTTGTCCTATTCTTGTGCCTATTCTATAGGCTACATGTATGACCATCTGTCCAAGTGTGAGGTTAGTTGGTGCGTTTGTACTACTTTGTTTCCATGGATGATAATCTGACCTCTGGTGTTTTTGTCATTCACGATCTAATTTATATCACTACATTGTTGACCTTTCCGCTTCAAAAGAAGATGCCATGTTTTATATGCATGACCATCTGCCAAGTGTGAGGTTAGTTGGTGCGTTTGTACTATATTACTTTTATGTATGTTTGATGCCATTACACTAGTGGAAAACAGGGCATTAGCCCCAGTTGGTAAGGGCCTAATGCCCCGTCTGCCCAACCAGGTTCCTCAAACTCGGGATAAAGGCCCCCCTTATGCCCAGGTTGGGTTACCAACCGGGGTAAAAGGCGTGCCCCGCGTGAGCTCTGCGCAGCGTGCAGGCACCCACCCTTTTGCCCCGGTTGGTAACACCAACCGGGGCAATAGGTTCCCTGCCGTGGCAGAGTTTTGGGTGTTTCTCTGCCGCGGCAGAACTTTGGCATGTTCCGTTTCGGGCTGTTTTTCTCTGCTGTTTTTTCGGTGAGGTTGTTAATAACATATTTTTTGCATAATCATTATAAAAATCATTGCATGCATTGATATCATCAAAATATAATTACACTGATCTCAATTAGATCATTACATCCGAATAGAGTTATACACATTGAGATCATTACATGCAGATCATTGTTTATTCGGCACAATGCAATCTTCCATTCTGAGATACAATCTCCTTCAGCAGAAAACCCGCCCATTCCTCTTGAAGTTCTTGTAAGCAGTCTGCCGGTAGGAGCTTCCTCTAGAGATCGTGGAGCCTTATATTTACTTTTGTTCCTAGCCGCTCATTCACGATTATCCGTATGTTCTCCTCTGGAGAGGGCACTTCACGAGAAATATAATTGAGTGAAATGATGATCAAGGAATTAAAGAGAGATGTGTGAATGTAGCAACAACTACTTACGATGAGTTTGTCAAATATCATATTCAACTCCGCTAAACCGGGTTGTTCCTTCCTAAACTGGTTCCAAGCCCTGTCCGGAAAAAAAATAAGGGTCATCGTACGATAATGATTGAATAGAGGGGAACGATGTAGTGCGACACCGATTGAACTTACTTTTTGAGCATTAACGTAATGGGCTGGTACTCCTCTTTCTCTTTATCCATAGAGTCCATGAGATCAACTATTCCGGTGTCATCGTGAATGTCGAAAAGAATCCACTGAAATCTGCACAGGCGATTTACTCATAAATTACACTTAATTATAACACCGACTTAGCGAAATAGAAATGTGAAGGCATATGCATAAGACGATAAACACTCATTTATGTCTGTAAGGAAATAGTATTTCACTACAGTGAGATTGATTCCTCAAAAACATAACTAGGTGCATAATATATATTTTGTAGTGAGGATATAATATATATAAGAAGCAATGATCGAAATAGCCGAGGTAGATACTTACAGACAATAGGTGCTGGTGATCGATTTGTCGATGGCGTCTAGATTATATAAGAAAAAAAGATCTTCAAAATCAATATACATCGAGTCATCACGGAAGTAATCCTGTTGTCTAATTTTCACCGCGACTTGGTCTAGCCCATCTCTTGCGCTTTGGATATACCACTTATGCAGTTGGCGCTTTAATGTTGTCATAGAGCCTAGCTGATCAGGTTTGACGAGAGACTTCCCCCACTTATATTGCCATGCCAATTCAGCCTTTTCGAAGTCGTTGGATTAGCCTAGGAGTTTCTCAACTGTTATACCAGTGTCTCTGGAAAACCTCTCAGCTCCTTCTAGATCAACTTGAGCATGTACAGTGTCTGACACCTTGAGCGGGGGGGACCGATTGTTCTGACTGGTTCCCGAGCTGGGGAATTGTTCTTCCCGCCTTCTTTGCTAGGGAATAACTCATTGTTAATCCACGATAATAGTCAGTTGGAAGATTCATCTTAAGTTGGGACGACATCTGCAGCATATTCCTGAAGTGCTTCTTCACAGCCGGATCTATTGGTATCTTTGGCGGCTCCGGGGTTCTCTTTCCCCACGAAGCCATCTGATGTTTCGTGTCCGCAGTCACCCAGTCGTGGGTCTCCTCGTCATTCATTTGGTAAGGCAACACTTATGGCTGCTTCTTGGATTTCTTCTTCCATGGAGGTTTCTTCTTCGGGGAAGACTTAGAGGCTGCAGCCTTCCGCTTAGAGGACTTAGCGGGCGGAGGAGTCGGCTCAGGCATCGGAGATCAAGCTACACTCGGGCTGCTGACGTCCATGGCATTGCCATAATGTGCTGGCGATGATCGAGCTAGGCTGTGTCTCGGAGAAGTAGGTGGCGGTGATGGCGGCGGTGGACTGCGTCTCGGAGAAGGTGGCGGTGGTGGCGGCGGTGGACTGCGTCTGGGAGAAGTATCTGCTTGTGTTGGCGGTGGACTGCGTCTAGGAGAAGGTGGCGGTGGTGGCGGCGGTGGACTGCGTGGGGGAAACACTATACCACTCTGTTTTCCATTGAATGATGGAATTGACGGCCTCTCCAAGAGTCTCTACCCCGTCACTCCCGGGGATGTCAAGCCGCAATATCCTTCAATCGGCTGAACATCATCAACGCCGACACGAGCATAGCCAGGTCTAACTGGACGGCCACGCAAAGTCACTCCCTCTACACAAGGTAAAGCGTAGCCGTCCGCCACTTGAAGGATATGTTTGAGACGGACACGTATAGCGCACCGCTTGTCTTCTCCTTGATTGCATCCACGGCATCCGTCTGCGGAGTGACATCAACAAGCAGAACTGCGGTGGAAGCCGGTACCTCCGTTGAAGCCACGTTGCTCCGGCGTTGAGATGATGTTGTTTCCTCGAATGTACTAGTGTCTTGCGTTTGGGAGGGCTGGCTAGTAAGCTGATCAAGCCGTATTTGCTGCTGCATCACTACGGCTTCCAAGGCACCAACCCGTTCTACGACCGCTGCATCCTTCTTTATCTGTCCTCTCGCTCGGCTTCTATATGGAAAGACACAATCTTCCAGCCTGAAGCCAAAGCACCACGGATATCGTCCTTTGCCTCGTGTCCAGCCACCATGTTCTGCATTCTTGAGGGCCTTTGTAAGCTCGTCATTCTCTCGATCTAGCTTGAACTCTCCCTCTCTAATATTTCTTTTAGTATATAATAATGCTGATTAAAAAATGTTTGCAATGTTTTGGAAAGCATCTTTAACTGAGTGTCCTACATGCGCTCATTTGGTCAACGGGCAGGGTACATCCCCTTCTCTAAATATAAATGAGTGCCTTAGATAAGTTATTTCCTTGTTCATGGTTGAGATATTATCTATCTCTATTAATTAAGTGCAAATTATTAATTATGTTACCAATTGGACCATTTAGTTTCATGGCTCATGAGTTTTGTAAATGAAGTCTCCTAGAGTTTTCTCCTAGAGCTCTCTCGGCGCCTCCTCCCGGCCATTGCCGTTGGCCACTCCGGCCACGGCGACCACCAGAATCTGCTGATACACACTCCGGGTATTGGCAGCCAGAATCTCCACTGAGTATCTCAATTCTTAGATCATCTCGCCACTGGTCTGTTTCCCATGGCGTTATCGGATCTTAAATTTGAAGACGGTACTATCTTTGAAAAGCGTATCAAGGATAAGTTTAGCTCTCCAGTCGTGATTGAAGAGGGTAGGAATCATAGACCCTTTTTTCTAGTGGTGGATTTCTCTCGTTACCGTATCAAGATCAACGCTGATTCTGTAAGTCTTATTCTAAAATCTTGTTTTGGTGGAAAATCTGCTCTTTTTCAAGTGATATGTCTGCATAACTGGTCCTATCGATTCTCAGTTCATTCTAAAGATCTGGGATTTGAGATTTTCAAAGGGGGAAAGATTTTTAACTCTCTTTTCAGTATGAGTTTTTGGCTTTGGGGCAAAGGTGGTCCAGATTCTCGCAAGGAATATCAACTTCATTTGAAAGAACAAGAGAAACAATGGACCACGATTTCATATAAGAAATCATCTGGATCTTACGCAGAAGCTATTCATGCAACCAGATTTTTTGATGATCATCGTCAGATTCGAAATTATCCTCATTATCTAGAACGGAACCAGCGTTCAGTGCATCATTGTGATAGGAATTATGGCTCTTCAAGAGCGGGAGTTACTGGTTTGAACAGGGTTAATGTCTCGGGGCCCAAGTTTATTGTGTCCGTTGCTTCTCGGACCGACACAACCGGACCAATTGTACTAACTGTATTCGTTGTCGGGATTGTCACAGATGGGGGCATATCGCGGATAACTGTCGCTTCAAACAGGGGCCCGATGGACCGGCCCAGTCCACGGCGAGCAATATGGAAGTTAATCGACAGAAGAAGGGGAC
Organism: Alopecurus myosuroides; assembly: GCA_028641055.1. Lineage (NCBI taxonomy): Eukaryota > Viridiplantae > Streptophyta > Magnoliopsida > Poales > Poaceae > Alopecurus > Alopecurus myosuroides. The sequence continues at coordinate 429,480,383 of CM054060.1, forward strand.
TCCTCTTTCTACACGCCACAGATTTGACAACTCCACAAGGATTTCATGGACTAACAGAGAGAAATTGATTGCGTTGCAAAATGCTAAGATCACCGAGCTGTTGATTCCTCCACCACTTCCTGATAGAGATAACGCTATCTCCCCGCATTCTGTCTCCTCTATTCCTCCTGCAAGTGTTTTCACAGCCTCATCGACTGTGCCGAGAGGACCCGAATCGGATATGGCTTGTTTTGTATTTGATCCTGCTCCATTTCTCCACCCGGATCGAGTGGCATTGACGGTGGAAGGAAGACCTGCGCGAGCCTGTGTCATCAAAGGAGACCTCGGCCCGACTAATGAAGATTTGATAATCCTCACCATTATCCCTATGCCCCAAGGTGAGGTTGATTTTCTGAATATGCATGAGATTTTGGATGAATTTCTCTATCTTGAGAGGAGAGTGAGGTATAAATCTAGTTCAAGATGCCCATTCGGTCAAGCTTATGTCAGATTTTAGAGTGTTGAGGATAGAGATTTGTTTGTTAACAATAGCCCCCACCCCTGTGATGATGTCCATTTGTTGTTTGAGAAGCACGATGAGGGTATGAATTGGAGGTGCTTTAATCTTAGTAGAGAAGTATGGGTTCAGTTGATTGGTTTTCCTGCTGATCTCAGATATACTAAGGAGATTGCGAATGCTGTCAGAAGCTTTGGAAAACTCTTGGTATGGGATATACAGAAGTCCACTGATGCATATGTCCTTATCAAGGTTCGTGTTGATGCACTGTCAGATATCCCCTTGAGTGTAGTTTTGTCTAGAGATGAACAATTTGTGGGAGAATCTTGGACTTTTTCCCTTATTATACTTCTAGATATGCTACATGGTGGTGGTCCACCACTTGAAGATGAAGTACCACTTGATGGAAACCCTCACCCTGCTCCTGTTGAACAATTCCACCACGCAAATCAGAATAACCATGTGGTTGGACCAGTGGCAGCACATGATGTTATGATTGAGGAAGCTGTTATTCAAATTCATGCTAACCAAGTGGTGAACAAGCCTATTCATATGGAAGTTGAAGATATATTGGCTGAAAATAACATGATGGGTGGTCCTTGGGCTGTGCACCCTGGTGCTAACAACATTGATATGGAACTACATGCTGGTGAATTCCTGGAACTCAATGACTTGTTGGAACCTGCTCCTGCTGTTAATGATATGGTCCAAGATGGTGGAAGCAGTAATATCACTATTACTGATATTATCATTGACCATGATTGTGATGATTTATTCCATTATCTTCTACCTATGGAAGAGCAAATTCCCATTAGAGTCAATGAGAATCCTCCTCCTGTTGGTGCCATGCTCCCATTTGATCTGAACAACCGTATTGTCGAGTTGGAGGCTCCATTGGGCCTTCAGTTTGAAATCATGGATGCACCTGGGCCTGTCTTTCTTGGCCCATCACAACCTCTGGGTTTGTTTCCTTCTGTTGATGGACCCTCTGAAGCAAGTCAGGACACAGAAGTAAATCTCAATCAGCAGCCTTTTTTTGAACAACCAGTGCTAGCAATGACTGATGACTGTCCTAATTCAACAACAGCACAGATTCCATATTTTGTAATATCTACTGAAATTGAAAATAATTTATCTGGGAGAAATAGTCCTCATAATGTCCCTGCACCTGATGTGCCTTTGGTGTCTGCAGAATTGGCTCAGCCTAGTGAGGATGAAGATGGTATGGATGCTCCCCCGGGTTTTCCTATTCCTTTATGCAAGAACATTTATGTGGTGCTATGAAACTTGAGCCAGAATTGGCTGACACTGTCCTACAGAAAAGGATGGGTTCTTGTGAATTTTCAGACAACTACCTGCTTGGGGTACAGGGGTAGTCAGAATTGGTTTGCTCCCAAAGGTGCTGATGAAAAGGTAGTCAGAATTCCAATGGAATGGGTCAATTTCTTTAATGATGCTCTTCTTAATTCTGATAAATTTGAATGGGCCAAATCAGTGCTTGTCTCTAAATTCTAGAAATATATTTCTGAAGGATCTGAATCTTCTTTTAAAGAACTTGTTATTCCTGACAAATTTTATGAGAATTTAGCTCCCTCTTGTAGAGCTGATTCATCTTCCTCTGAGTTGCAGACACCTAATAAAAACTCAACTATCTATCTTGGGGCATCCACTACATCTGCACTTCACATCAATAGAAAGAGGAAGGATAAAGCTCCTATGGTTGAAACTGAGGTGAGAAGGAGTTCTGGAATGCTTCACCTTAAGAATGGTTTTAAGAAAAGCACTGGTATGGATAGGAACTGCATTAGCTGTAATGCTAGACCACCCATTGTCCTAGCCAAAATTGTTAAAAATCTTTATGTCTCTTTATGTAAGGTGGACCCTAAGGATTGCTTAGAGGAAGCATTGATGGATAAGGAGACCAAGAAAAGGAGACAAGATATGGCTGCTGAGGATGATCTGATTTAACAACATGATGGGAACCATGAGGGACAGAGGGTGGAGGAAGATGCAGAATAGGGAGCAACCTTTTGGCACACCTAGTAGAAGTTAAGATTTTGGTTATGATGGATATTTATGTAATGCATCCCCTTCTATGGAGTACTCTCAGTATTTGGTATCTGTTGTACCTCTGGATTGAGGTTCTCAGTCTTGTAGTTTGGGCTTATTACATTTCCAATGAATAATAGACCTTGGAAGTTTTGAACTAGAATATAAGAGGGATCAATGATCCAGATAAATGGCTTGCTATGTATAATAAAATTGAGGAATCTGGTCGTGCTATTATTTTTCTTCAAGAGACTAAGAGAGAATTCTTTGACAGTTCTTATGTCAAGAATTTTTTTCCTAAAAGATTATCAAAATTTGATTTTGTGCCCTCTCATGGTGCATCTGGAGGACTGTTCATTGCATGGAATGAGGCTTGTTTCATTGGTGAACCAGTTTTTAAGAATGACTATTCGATATCTGTCAACTTTACATCTACTCTGAATGCTTCTTATTGGATTTTGACCAATATCTATGGCCCCTGTCAGTCTGAAGCTAGAGTTGAGTTTCTAGAGTTGTTTAAGAACATTGATTTCCCTAAGGATCATGATTGGTTGATTGTGGGAGATTTCAGTTATATCAGATACCCATTTAACAGAAGTAGAGAGAGTGGTAATGTCCAAGATATGCTTGATTTTAATGAAGCTATTGCTGCTCTAGCATTAGTAGATATTCCCATTAAGGGTAGAGAATTTACCTGGAGTAATATGCAGGAGGCACCATTGTTGGAAAAAATAGATTGGATCTTCTCTTCTGAATCTTGGACTGCTAATTATCCTAATACTATGGCACTTCCTCTCTGTAGACCAATTTCTGATCATATTCCTGTTATGATTCAAATTGGTATAAATATTCCTAAATCTACTATATTTAGATTTGAGAAAATCTGGCTTAAACACCATGATTTTAAGCATGTGGTCAAAGATATTTGGGATCAAGATGTCAAGGAGACTGAAAGTACGAAACTCATTACAGCTAAATTTAAAGAGAGAATTCCTTATTTGGCCTGTCTGAAGTTTGTCTTCCTTTTTTGGCCCTGGTAAATTTTTTCTTCCTTCCATGACACACAAAGTTTGGTTGGTTCCTTATTTGACCCTCTAGTACTATTTAAGCACTAAGATGACATTTTTACCCTGCTACAATATTTGACGAAACGACACTTACAATGTTGTGATATACTAGCTGGTTAAAAAAATGAACGGTGAAAATGTCCCCGTCCTAAACTGAAACGCTGCATCGCTGACAAGAAGAAAACAGAAAAAGTTTGTCGTTGACTAAGTGTGCTGGTCATGTCAGTGGCGAGATAGTTCTGCTACTGGGGGTAACAGTTTAAGCACGTCTGCGTGCTCCTAGCGCATAAATAGCTCGACGAGCATTGATCCGGCGATGGAGTCGTGGTTGTGAGTCGTGACTCAGGATATGGTGAAGTCGTGGTGGTGACCGAAGAATCTGATCCCAATCCAAGCGAGGATACGTCCTTCAAGTATACTATTGCTCCAGCTCAAAAAAAAAGTATACTACTACTCGGACTAGGCGAAGTGTGAAGTCCTAGTACATTTCTTCTACTAGGACAAATGCAGACAGGCACGGTCATGGAGTGTCCATGCACGCGACAGTACTGAAATCACACACAGGAGACGTCCAGCGTGCGAGAAAATCAGGCGGACGGCGTGGAAAAAAGTTCCTTTTCTTATTCTTTATTTATTTTTTCTTTTCAGTCAGCGACGCAACGTTTCAGTTTACGGACATCTTTACTGATCATTTTTTTTAATAACCAACTAATATATTATAATTTATTTAGTGCCATTTCGTTACATATTGCAGCAGTGGCAAAAGTGTCATCTTTGTACTTAAATAGTACTAAAAGGCCAAATAAGGAACTAATCAAACTTTGTGTGTCATAAAAGGAAGAAAAATTTTGACAGGGCCAAAAAAGGAAGAGAAACTTTAGGCAGGGCCAAATAAGGAATTCTCTCAAATTTAAAAGGCTTCGTAAGGGATTGAAGATATGGGCTAAAAATAAATCTCAGCTTTCAATTACCATAAAAAAACACTAATGATATCATAGGTTTCTATGACAAATTGGAAGAATTTCGAGAACTTTCTATTTGGGAATTTAATGGTAGAAGGATTGCTAAGAACCATATGATTGATCTACTGGTCAGACTGAATGTATACTGGAAACAAAGAGCCACCATCAGATGGGCTAAATTTGGAGAGGAGATCTCCAAGTTCTTTCATGTGAAAGCTACTATCAAGTATAGAAGGAACTTCATTTCATCAATTAGAGATGAATATAATGTTGAACATCTTGAGCATTCTATTAAGGATGACATACTCTCTAGAGCATTTAAACATAGAATGGGTACTGCATCAGAGACTTCTGATGAATTAGGGTTGATTAATCTCATTAGAAAGACTGAGGGGCTAGAGGATTTGGAGATACCCTTTTCTAAGGATGAAATGGATAAGGTAGTCCATGAACTCCCTATGGATAAGACTCCAGGACCTGATTGATTTAATAGTAACTTCATCAAGGCTTGTTGGCCCATCATATCTGAAGATTTTTACAAGATGATTGATAATTTTTATCATGGGAATGTTACCATCCAGAACATTAATTCTTCCTTCATCACCCTAATTCCCAAAAAGGATTGCCCCTCTACCCCTTCTAACTTTAGACCTATTTCTCTGTTGAACTGGTCCCTCAAGATCATTACCAAGCTTTTTGCTAACAGACTTCAAACCAAGATGTCTTCTTTAATTCATGACAATCAATATGGTTTTCTTAGAGCCAAATCCATTCAAGATTGTTTGCCATGGGTTTATTAATATATTCACATATGTAAAAGTTCTAATTTGGAAGCTATTATACTGAAGCTGGATTTTGAAAAAGCATTTGATATGCTTGAGCATAAAACCATCATGAGATACTGGATGCTAAGGGCTTTGGTCCTAGATGGATGAGATGGATTGAGCTGATATATAACTCAGGGTACTCCTCAGTTCTTCTGAATGGCATACCTGGAAAGCAATTCAGATGTAGAAGAGGAGACGGACAACGTGATCCTTTATCCCCATTGGTTTTTGTCTTGGCTGCTGACTTGCTTCAATACATTTTTAATGAGGCTATGCACAACCAGTTGGTCCACCCTCCTTTTTGGTCTCAGGCTTGTCCACATTTTCTTATTGTGCAGTATGCTGATGATACTATACTAATCATGCAAGGAGACACCCAACAACTTTTGCATGCCAAAAACCTTCTGAACCATTTTGCTGGTTTCACTGGACTGAGAGTGAATTATACTAAATCTAGCTTGATTCCGATTAATCTTCAACAATACAAAGTGAACTCATTGTTGCATGCTAATGGTTGTTCTGAAGGTGCATTCCCTTTCACTTACCTTGGCATGCCTATGTCCATTTACAAACCAAAGGTTTTGGATTTGATGCCTATTTTGACGAGAATTGGAGATAGAATTGCGGGATGCACATCCCTTCTTTCATATGGTGATAAGTTAGTCTTGATAAGATCAGTATTTAGAGCCTTCCTATTTTTCACCTCAGCTCTCTCCTGGTCCAAGACTCGGTTATTCAGCAAATTAACAAACTACTCAGAATTTAACTTTGGATAAAAAATGGGATGGAAGACAAGGGTGCTGCTCTCATTTCATAGGAGAAATTATGTAAACCCAAGAGCCAAGGTGGTCTTGGTGTCATGAATATCTCTATTCAAAACAAGGATTTGTTGCTCAAACAAATTCATAAATTCTTTAACAATGTGGATCTTCCTTGGATCAAACTCATCAAAGAGAAATACTATATGGACAATAGTTTGTCTTGCCGGCCTCTGGGCTCATTTTGGTGGAAGAGTATGTTGAAATTGGTGCCATTATTCAAAGATGTGGCAGTTTGTCAAGTCGGTTCCGGAGAATCTATTCTATTTTGGAAGGACCTTTTGGAGGATCAATATTTCAACATCAAGTACCCTGAACTTTACTCTTTCTGCAGAAATAAGGATATTTATGTCAATGAATTCATCTTCCACTATCCGTGGAAGCATTTCATCAGTATGAAACCATCTGTCATGATATACAAGATTTTAACATCTCTTCCCATCATGATATTTGGTATCTCAGGGGCCATAATCAATTTTCTTCTAGAAGGGTATATGAGTTATTGATTGCTGGTCCCCCTGCCCATTGTGTGCTCCAAAACATCCGGAGTTCAGTCAATATCCTTTGATATAAAATCTTCTTCTAGTTACTCCTCCATGACAGATTGAACACTAGGAATCTCCTGGCTAGATTTTTTTCATATTCCCAGTTATTCATGTGTTCTTTTGTGATGATAATGTAGAAGAGACATATTTACATATGTTCTTTGACCACTCTTTTGCTAGAGGATGCTGGTCCAAGATTCAGCTTGATAAGAAAAGAGGTATTTCAGTATATTTGGAAATCTTTTGCTAAAGCGATATGTTCTTTGACCACTCTTTTGCTAAAGCGATTGCTATGGAAATCTTGATTATGAGTTGCTAGAATATTTGGAAGGTGAGAAATGCCAAGATATTGGATAACCAGATGCAGAACGATCGGTTTTGGAAAGTCCATGTTAGTAAAGATCTTCACATCCTATCTCATAGATGTAAACCTCTTAACAAGATTTCTCTTGTTAATTGGATAAATTCAGTTTTAGGCAGAGTTTAATTTCATCAATTTTAGAGAAAACTGGCATTGGTTGAACGATTTTTGGAGCGTTCCTTTGTAATTTCTTGTATATATATTAATGAAAATTACCGTAGAACGATTGTTCTACGGTTTGGGCGCTTCAAATTTTTTTTTGTAAATGAACATACTAAATGGAAGTTTCAAAATGTTCTTTTCACTAAGGTGTTCACTATTCAAGGACGTAAATTTTCTAGTATGTGGCAAATCCTGGTTCGATTTTGTGTGCAATCTATATGAACTCGAGGATGTTGTGTGCACGCACATACAAAGTGCTTTACTAGACATTTTTTACGATCAAAATGGGTTTCCAATGACAACGTGTCACCTTTTCGTATGATTGTATATGCATGCAGATTATTTAACGATGCAACAATTTTGCAATATACTACTTCTGAGTGGCTGGTTGTGTTAACATACTACATTCATCTCTGTTGGGTGATCATGTTCTTCCCTGTGCACATGCCCGGTCTTTTCCAATGTCTCATATTCCCTAATTAATAATATAAATTCCACAACACCCCCTCTTCTTGTGTTCTCTCTGGCCTACCATCTCTGGATAGTTCTCATGCGCAACCTATTTAATTGTGGTAGGTCACCAAGCTTGCCATTAATTGGATGAAGCTCGTGCGGTATATATGGATGCAGGTTGGGAGGTTAATTTGATTTTATGTGTGTTTGCTAAAGTACTCCCGTATATGTACACATGCATGTGTCCAGTAGCTTTCAGGCTGATTCATGTTATGGTTTGATATAGTCTATTGTACAACCCACGGCCGGCTCTCGCTTTGGGTAGGAGGGAAGCTAGGGGCCAGACCCAATAGTACAGAGGTGCGGTTCTCCACATAAGTAAATAACCAGTATTGATGCACAAGAGAAGGAAATGAAAAGGCCAATCACATGCCCAATAATCGAGTATTATGCACAACTTGGTGCAAATATTCGCGCCGCGTTTAGGGAAAGACCGACCTCTCCTTCTGGGAGGGAAAGGAGAGCCACCGCATGTGCGCGAAGTGTCAAAACCATAGAATTTTGGTGGATTTTTCCTTTCCCACCGGACGACATTTCTTTTTAGATCCGCTTTTTCAAAACAAAATATCTCTAGAACCGTATTTCGAAATTACAAACTGTTTTCATATTTAGAATTCTCGCGTCGATATCTGCAAAACTAGATCCCATGTTGATAGGTTTCGAGAAAAAAAATTAGATTTTCTACACCCTGTGGTTTAGACTTTATACTTTTGGTAGCACACGCGTATGCGTAAACCATGTAGCAGCAATGCTCGGCTTGACCTCGCTATTTTTTTACGGCTCGGATTCGCCTCGATAACCATTTATAAAGATATTGGACGTAGTGCGTGCTACGGCTCGGCGTTGCCTCGTACTACCGTTCGGCTTCACCTCGAACAAACGCCAACAACGTTTTATTTAAAATGAACACACGTGTTGTATTTAAAAAACGTATAAAAAATTAGCTATTAAAAGTATACAAACGTTGTTTCTAAAATTATACATGTTGTATGTGGAAATTTACAAAAATTGCTACAGAAAAGTATACGAACGTTGTTCTCCAAGTATACATGTTATATATGAAAGTATGCAAAAACTGTTGTGAAAAGTATACGAACGGTGTACCTGGGTGTACATCTAAATGGGTGTACACATCCGTCAGAGCCACTACAGGAATCGCCTTATATGCCGACGGCCAGAAGCCGTCGGCACAGGCTAAAAAGCCGTCGGCACAGGCTGTGCCGACCGCCACCGTCGGGACCTAGCCGTCGGCATATGCCCGCGTCGGGACAGGTCAAATGACCGTCGGCACACTAAAAGCCGTCGGCGTTAGAACTTATTTTTTTGAAAATAATTGGAAAAAAAAATCAAGAAAAAATTCGAATTTTTTTGAAAATTTATTTTTGTATTTTTTTTTTTGAAATTTCTTGATGTTCTATTCCAGAATTTTTCACTTAGCCACATATTTAATCTCTAATCTCTAATTACACAATTAATCTAGTCAACATACTTAACTTAGTCAAACTTTCCGTTCGGTCACCCATCCTGAAATTCCTCCGGCCCAAGCACGCTTAACCTTTGAGTTCCTTCCAAACTAGATTCCATATGAGATGTTAGAACTTACTTATATTAATATCATATCAATCATATTAACCTGTGGGGAATGATGTTAAACTTTTGTATTGTTTAAATTTAAAACAATATTTGAACAAATAGCAATGGTTATATAATTATCTTTATTGACTAAATAACAATATAATGTTAGAAATTACTTTATTTTGTGAATAAATTATTTAATATACAATAATTTATATCTTTAAATCCGTAAATCGAAATTTGACAAATAAAATGTCTAAATTGATTAGAAAAATTGGAGAAATTCAAATATGACATCCATATCATAAAAAAATCGATAGTTTTAAAAAAATTAAACTCTTTTGATAAATAGCCATGGCGGCCATTTTGACAGTTTTTGCCGATTCAACTGGAAACAGCCCAAATGACGGGTGTAATGGCCAAATCCATGGCATAGTTTGTTTAAATATGCCCATATTCCACACAAACATGCATATTGGAAGCACGGACAATGTTTCCGAAGAAAGTTTTCCTTTTCATTGAATAAAAAAACCATTTTCCATCTTGCGAGTGTGAAAAATGGCTTTTTTGTGAAGCATCAACCACAAATATGTTGCAAAACCTGGGAGATGCATTTTTTGAATATACTAGACCATGTTATATGCACAAATAACCAATTATTTTCCTCTGAAAAGGATTTCATCCACTTCTTTTGAAGAACACAAGTTTCTGCCGATTCAGCTGGAAACGGGTCAAATTTGAACTACAGGTGCCTCCTAGTTTGCTCATGATTTTTGGAAAAAATCATTTTTAGGTACACAACTACCTATTTCATCAGAGATACACCAAGAGTTTATCAATATTCAAGTCCTAGCTACGAACGGTCATGCCCGCTGTCCTGACTTCTTCACGAAACCGACTTAGAAAACTCCAGAAAATTTAAAAAACCCCGAAATGATGCAAGACCTTCGCGTGGTGTCATTATATATGTCCTAGTATCCACCAAAAATAATAAACTTTGAATATGACAGTTGTGTTGAAAATATGTTCACATAAATGAGCTATCTCCTACGAACATTCTTGCGTTTCGGGGCAAATGACGGGTGTAATGGCCAAATCCATGGCATAGTTTGTTTAAATGTACCCATATTCCACACAAACATGCATATTGGAAGCACGGACAATGTTCCCGAAGAAAGTTTTCCATTTCATTGAATAAAAAAACCATTTTCCATCTTCCGAGTGTGAAAAATGGCTTTTTTTGTGAAGCATCAACCACAAATATGTTGCAAAACCTAGGAGCTGCATTTTTTGAATATACTAGACCATGTTATATGCACAAATAACCAATTATTTTCCTCTGAAAAGGTTTTCATCAACATCTTTTGAAGAACACAAGTTTCTGTCGATTCAGAAGGATACGGGTCAAATTTGAACTACAGGTGCCTCCTTGTTTGCTCATGATTTTTGGAAAAAATCATTTTTAGGTACACAACTACCTATTTCATCAGAGATACACCAAGAGTTTAACAATATTCAAGCCCTAGCTACGAACGGTCATGCCCGCCGTCTTGACTTTTTCACGAAACCGACTTAGAAAATTCCAGAAAATTTAAAAACCCCCGAAATGATCCAATACCTTCGCGTGGTGTCATTATATATGTCCTAGTATCCACCAAAAATAATAAACTTGGAATACGACAGTTGTGTTGAAAATATGTTCACATAAATGAGCTATCTCCTACGAACATTATTGGGTTTCGGGCCAAATGACGGGTGTAATGGCCAAATCCATGGCATAGTCTGTTTAAATGTGCCCATATTCCACGCAAACATGCATATTGGAAGCACGGACAATGTTCCCGAAGAAAGTTTTCCTTTTCATTGAATAAAAAAACCATTTTCCATCTTCCGAGTGTGAAAAATGGCTTTTTTGTGAAGCATCAACCACAAATATGTTGCAAAACCTGGGAGCTGCATTTTTTGAATATACTAGACCATGTTATATGCAAAAATAACAAATTATTTTCCTCTGAAAAGGTTTTCATCAACCTCTTTTGAAGAACACAAGTTTCTGCCGATTCAGCTGGAAACGGGTCAAATTTGCACTACAGGTGCCTCCTAGTTTGCTCATGATTTTTGGAAAAAATCATTTTTAGGTACACAACTACCTATTTCATCAGAGATACACCAAGAGTTTATCAATATTCAAGCCCTAGCTACGAACGGTCATGCCCGCCGTCCTGACTTTTTCACGAAACCGACTTAGAAAACTCCAGAAAATTTAAAAAACCCCGAAATGATGCAAGACCTTCGCGTGGTGTCATTATATATGTCCTAGTATCCACCAAAAATAATAAACTTGGAATACGACAGTTGTGTTGAAAATATGTTCACATAAATGAGCTATCTCCTACGAACATTCTTGGGTTTCGGGGCAAATGACGGGTGTAATGGCCAAATCCATGGCATAGTTTGTTTAAATGTGCCCATATTCCACGCAAACATGCATATTGGAAGCACGGACAATGTTCCCGAAGAAATTTTTCCTTTTCATTGAATAAAAAAACCATTTTCCATCTTCCGAGTGTGAAAAATGGCAGATTTTCCATCTTCCGACTGTGCCGAGAGGACCCGAATCGGATATGGCTTGTTTTGTATTTGATCCTGCTCCATTTCTCCACCCGGATCGAGTGGCATTGACGGTGGAAGGAAGACCTGCGCGAGCCTGTGTCATCAAAGGAGACCTCGGCCCGACTAATGAAGATTTGATAATCCTCACCATTATCCCTATGCCCCAAGGTGAGGTTGATTTTCTGAATATGCATGAGATTTTGGATGAATTTCTCTATCTTGAGAGGAGAGTGAGGTATAAATCTAGTTCAAGATGCCCATTCGGTCAAGCTTATGTCAGATTTTAGAGTGTTGAGGATAGAGATTTGTTTGTTAACAATAGCCCCCACCCCTGTGATGATGTCCATTTGTTGTTTGAGAAGCACGATGAGGGTATGAATTGGAGGTGCTTTAATCTTAGTAGAGAAGTATGGGTTCAGTTGATTGGTTTTCCTGCTGATCTCAGATATACTAAGGAGATTGCGAATGCTGTCAGAAGCTTTGGTAAACTCTTGGTATGGGATATACAGAAGTCCACTGATGCATATGTCCTTATCAAGGTTCGTGTTGATGCACTGTCAGATATCCCCTTGAGTGTAGTTTTGTCTAGAGATGAACAATTTGTGGGAGAATCTTGGACTTTTTCCCTTATTATACTTCTAGATATGCTACATGGTGGTGGTCCACCACTTGAAGATGAAGTACCACTTGATGGAAACCCTCACCCTGCTCCTGTTGAACAATTCCACCACGCAAATCAGAATAACCATGTGGTTGGACCAGTGGCAGCACATGATGTTATGATTGAGGAAGCTGTTATTCAAATTCATGCTAACCAAGTGGTGAACAAGCCTATTCATATGGAAGTTGAAGATATATTGGCTGAAAATAACATGATGGGTGGTCCTTGGGCTGTGCACCCTGGTGCTAACAACATTGATATGGAACTACATGCTGGTGAATTCCTGGAACTCAATGACTTGTTGGAACCTGCTCCTGCTGTTAATGATATGGTCCAAGATGGTGGAAGCAGTAATATCACTATTACTGATATTATCATTGACCATGATTGTGATGATTTATTCCATTATCTTCTACCTATGGAAGAGCAAATTCCCATTAGAGTCAATGAGAATCCTCCTCCTGTTGGTGCCATGCTCCCATTTGATCTGAACAACCGTATTGTCGAGTTGGAGGCTCCATTGGGCCTTCAGTTTGAAATCATGGATGCACCTGGGCCTGTCTTTCTTGGCCCATCACAACCTCTGGGTTTGTTTCCTTCTGTTGATGGACCCTCTGAAGCAAGTCAGGACACAGAAGTAAATCTCAATCAGCAGCCTTTTTTTGAACAACCAGTGCTAGCAATGACTGATGACTGTCCTAATTCAACAACAGCACAGATTCCATATTTTGTAATATCTACTGAAATTGAAAATAATTTATCTGGGAGAAATAGTCCTCATAATGTCCCTGCACCTGATGTGCCTTTGGTGTCTGCAGAATTGGCTCAGCCTAGTGAGGATGAAGATGGTATGGATGCTCCCCCGGGTTTTCCTATTCCTTTATGCAAGAACATTTATGTGGTGCTATGAAACTTGAGCCAGAATTGGCTGACACTGTCCTACAGAAAAGGATGGGTTCTTGTGAATTTTCAGACAACTACCTGCTTGGGGTACAGGGGTAGTCAGAATTGGTTTGCTCCCAAAGGTGCTGATGAAAAGGTAGTCAGAATTCCAATGGAATGGGTCAATTTCTTTAATGATGCTCTTCTTAATTCTGATAAATTTGAATGGGCCAAATCAGTGCTTGTCTCTAAATTCTAGAAATATATTTCTGAAGGATCTGAATCTTCTTTTAAAGAACTTGTTATTCCTGACAAATTTTATGAGAATTTAGCTCCCTCTTGTAGAGCTGATTCATCTTCCTCTGAGTTGCAGACACCTAATAAAAACTCAACTATCTATCTTGGGGCATCCACTACATCTGCACTTCACATCAATAGAAAGAGGAAGGATAAAGCTCCTATGGTTGAAACTGAGGTGAGAAGGAGTTCTGGAATGCTTCACCTTAAGAATGGTTTTAAGAAAAGCACTGGTATGGATAGGAACTGCATTAGCTGTAATGCTAGACCACCCATTGTCCTAGCCAAAATTGTTAAAAATCTTTATGTCTCTTTATGTAAGGTGGACCCTAAGGATTGCTTAGAGGAAGCATTGATGGATAAGGAGACCAAGAAAAGGAGACAAGATATGGCTGCTGAGGATGATCTGATTTAACAACATGATGGGAACCATGAGGGACAGAGGGTGGAGGAAGATGCAGAATAGGGAGCAACCTTTTGGCACACCTAGTAGAAGTTAAGATTTTGGTTATGATGGATATTTATGTAATGCATCCCCTTCTATGGAGTACTCTCAGTATTTGGTATCTGTTGTACCTCTGGATTGAGGTTCTCAGTCTTGTAGTTTGGGCTTATTACATTTCCAATGAATAATAGACCTTGGAAGTTTTGAACTAGAATATAAGAGGGATCAATGATCCAGATAAATGGCTTGCTATGTATAATAAAATTGAGGAATCTGGTCGTGCTATTATTTTTCTTCAAGAGACTAAGAGAGAATTCTTTGACAGTTCTTATGTCAAGAATTTTTTTCCTAAAAGATTATCAAAATTTGATTTTGTGCCCTCTCATGGTGCATCTGGAGGACTGTTCATTGCATGGAATGAGGCTTGTTTCATTGGTGAACCAGTTTTTAAGAATGACTATTCGATATCTGTCAACTTTACATCTACTATGAATGCTTCTTATTGGATTTTGACCAATATCTATGGCCCCTGTCAGTCTGAAGCTAGAGTTGAGTTTCTAGAGTTGTTTAAGAACATTGATTTCCCTAAGGATCATGATTGGTTGATTGTGGGAGATTTCAGTTATATCAGATACCCATTTAACAGAAGTAGAGAGAGTGGTAATGTCCAAGATATGCTTGATTTTAATGAAGCTATTGCTGCTCTAGCATTAGTAGATATTCCCATTAAGGGTAGAGAATTTACCTGGAGTAATATGCAGGAGGCACCATTGTTGGAAAAAATAGATTGGATCTTCTCTTCTGAATCTTGGACTGCTAATTATCCTAATACTATGGCACTTCCTCTCTGTAGACCAATTTCTGATCATATTCCTGTTATGATTCAAATTGGTATAAATATTCCTAAATCTACTATATTTAGATTTGAGAAAATCTGGCTTAAACACCATGATTTTAAGCATGTGGTCAAAGATATTTGGGATCAAGATGTCAAGGAGACTGAAAGTACGAAACTCATTACAGCTAAATTTAAAGAGAGAATTCCTTATTTGGCCTGTCTGAAGTTTGTCTTCCTTTTTTGGCCCTGGTAAATTTTTTCTTCCTTCCATGACACACAAAGTTTGGTTGGTTCCTTATTTGACCCTCTAGTACTATTTAAGCACTAAGATGATATTTTTACGCTGCTACAATATTTGACGAAACGACACTTACAATGTTGTGATATACTAGCTGGTTAAAAAAATGAACGGTGAAAATGTCCCCGTCCTAAAC
Organism: Alopecurus myosuroides; assembly: GCA_028641055.1. NCBI lineage: Eukaryota > Viridiplantae > Streptophyta > Magnoliopsida > Poales > Poaceae > Alopecurus > Alopecurus myosuroides. The sequence goes on from CM054060.1 coordinate 429,495,928, forward strand.
TGAAACGCTGCATCGCTGACAAGAAGAAAACAGAAAAAGTTTGTCGTTGACTAAGTGTGCTGGTCATGTCAGTGGCGAGATAGTTCTGCTACTGGGGGTAACAGTTTAAGCACGTCTGCGTGCTCCTAGCGCATAAATAGCTCGACGAGCATTGATCCGGCGATGGAGTCGTGGTTGTGAGTCGTGACTCAGGATATGGTGAAGTCGTGGTGGTGACCGAAGAATCTGATCCCAATCCAAGCGAGGATACGTCCTTCAAGTATACTATTGCTCCAGCTCAAAAAAAAAGTATACTACTACTCGGACTAGGCGAAGTGTGAAGTCCTAGTACATTTCTTCTACTAGGACAAATGCAGACATGCACGGTCATGGAGTGTCCATGCACGCGACAGTACTGAAATCACACACAGGAGACGTCCAGCGTGCGAGAAAATCAGGCGGACGGCGTGGAAAAAAGTTCCTTTTCTTATTCTTTATTTATTTTTTCTTTTCAGTCAGCGACGCAACGTTTCAGTTTACGGACATCTTTACTGATCATTTTTTTTAATAACCAACTAATATATTATAATTTATTTAGTGCCATTTCGTTACATATTGCAGCAGGGGCAAAAGTGTCATCTTTGTACTTAAATAGTACTAAAAGGCCAAATAAGGAACTAATCAAACTTTGTGTGTCATAAAAGGAAGAAAAATTTTGACAGGGCCAAAAAAGGAAGAGAAACTTTAGGCAGGGCCAAATAAGGAATTCTCTCAAATTTAAAAGGCTTCGTAAGGGATTGAAGATATGGGCTAAAAATAAATCTCAGCTTTCAATTACCATAAAAAAACACTAATGATATCATAGGTTTCTATGACAAATTGGAAGAATTTCGAGAACTTTCTATTTGGGAATTTAATGGTAGAAGGATTGCTAAGAACCATATGATTGATCTACTGGTCAGACTGAATGTATACTGGAAACAAAGAGCCACCATCAGATGGGCTAAATTTGGAGAGGAGATCTCCAAGTTCTTTCATGTGAAAGCTACTATCAAGTATAGAAGGAACTTCATTTCATCAATTAGAGATGAATATAATGTTGAACATCTTGAGCATTCTATTAAGGCTGACATACTCTCTAGAGCATTTAAACATAGAATGGGTACTGCATCAGAGACTTCTGATGAATTAGGGTTGATTAATCTCATTAGAAAGACTGAGGGGCTAGAGGATTTGGAGATCCCCTTTTCTAAGGATGAAATGGATAAGGTAGTCCATGAACTCCCTATGGATAAGACTCCAGGACCTGATTGATTTAATAGTAACTTCATCAAGGCTTGTTGGCCCATCATATCTGAAGATTTTTACAAGATGATTGATAATTTTTATCATGGGAATGTTACCATCCAGAACATTAATTCTTACTTCATCACCCTAATTCCCAAAAAGGATTGCCCCTCTACCCCTTCTAACTTTAGACCTATTTCTCTGTTGAACTGGTCCCTAAAGATCATTCCCAAGCTTTTTGCTAACAGACTTCAAACCAAGATGTCTTCTTTAATTCATGACAATCAATATGGTTTTCTTAGAGCCAAATCCATTCAAGATTGTTTGCCATGGGTTTATTAATATATTCACATATGTAAAAGTTCTAATTTGGAAGCTATTATACTGAAGCTGGATTTTGAAAAAGCATTTGATATGCTTGAGCATAAAACCATCATGAGATACTGGATGCTAAGGGCTTTGGTCCTAGATGGATGAGATGGATTGAGCTGATATATAACTCAGGGTACTCCTCAGTTCTTCTGAATGGCATACCTGGAAAGCAATTCAGATGTAGAAGAGGAGACGGACAACGTGATCCTTTATCCCCATTGGTTTTTGTCTTGGCTGCTGACTTGCTTCAATACATTTTTTATGAGGCTATGCACAACCAGTTGGTCCACCCTCCTTTTTGGTCTCAGGCTTGTCCACATTTTCTTATTGTGCAGTATGCTGATGATACTATACTAATCATGCAAGGAGACACCCAACAACTTTTGCATGCCAAAAACCTTCTGAACCATTTTGCTGCTTTCACTGGACTGAGAGTGAATTATACTAAATCTAGCTTGATTCCGATTAATCTTCAACAATACAAAGTGAACTCATTGTTGCATGCTAATGGTTGTTCTGAAGGTGCATTCCCTTTCACTTACCTTGGCATGCCTATGTCCATTTACAAACCAAAGGTTTTGGATTTGATGCCTATTTTGACGAGAATTGGAGATAGAATTGCGGGATGCACATCCCTTCTTTCATATGGTGATAAGTTAGTCTTGATAAGATCAGTATTTAGAGCCTTCCTATTTTTCACCTCAGCTCTCTCCTGGTCCAAGACTCGGTTATTCAGCAAATTAACAAACTACTCAGAATTTAACTTTGGATAAAAAATGGGATGGAAGACAAGGGTGCTGCTCTCATTTCATAGGAGAAATTATGTAAACCCAAGAGCCAAGGTGGTCTTGGTGTCATGAATATCTCTATTCAAAACAAGGATTTGTTGCTCAAACAAATTCATAAATTCTTTAACAATGTGGATCTTCCTTGGATCAAACTCATCAAAGAGAAATACTATATGGACAATAGTTTGTCTTGCCGGCCTCTGGGCTCATTTTGGTGGAAGAGTATGTTGAAATTGGTGCCATTATTCAAAGATGTGGCAGTTTGTCAAGTCGGTTCCGGAGAATCTATTCTATTTTGGAAGGACCTTTTGGAGGATCAATATTTCAACATCAAGTACCCTGAACTTTACTCTTTCTGCAGAAATAAGGATATTTATGTCAATGAATTCATCTTCCACTATCCGTGGAAGCATTTCATCAGTATGAAACCATCTGTCATGATATACAAGATTTTAACATCTCTTCCCATCATGATATTTGGTATCTCAGGGGCCATAATCAATTTTCTTCTAGAAGGGTATATGAGTTATTGATTGCTGGTCCCCCTGCCCATTGTGTGCTCCAAAACATCCGGAGTTCAGTCAATATCCTTTGATATAAAATCTTCTTCTGGTTACTCCTCCATGACAGATTGAACACTAGGAATCTCCTGGCTAGATTTTTTTCATATTCCCAGTTATTCATGTGTTCTTTTGTGATGATAATGTAGAAGAGACATATTTACATATGTTCTTTGACCACTCTTTTGCTAGAGGATGCTGGTCCAAGATTCAGCTTGATAAGAAAAGAGGTATTTCAGTATATTTGGAAATCTTTTGCTAAAGCGATATGTTCTTTGACCACTCTTTTGCTAAAGCGATTGCTATGGAAATCTTGATTATGAGTTGCTAGAATATTTGGAAGGTGAGAAATGCCAAGATATTGGATAACCAGATGTAGAACGATCGGTTTTGGAAAGTCCATGTTAGTAAAGATCTTCACATCCTATCTCATAGATGTAAACCTCTTAACAAGATTTCTCTTGTTAATTGGATTAATTCAGTTTTAGGCAGAGTTTAATTTCATCAATTTTAGAGAAAACTGGCATTGGTTGAACGATTTTTGGAGCGTTCCTTTGTAATTTCTTGTATATATATTAATGAAAATTACCGTAGAACGATTGTTCTACGGTTTGGGCGCTTCAAATTTTTTTTTGTAAATGAACATACTAAATGGAAGTTTCAAAATGTTCTTTTCACTAAGGTGTTCACTATTCAAGGACGTAAATTTTCTAGTATGTGGCAAATCCTGGTTCGATTTTGTGTGCAATCTATATGAACTCGAGGATGTTGTGTGCACGCACATACAAAGTGCTTTACTAGACATTTTTTACGATCAAAATGGGTTTCCAATGACAACGTGTCACCTTTTCGTATGATTGTATATGCATGCAGATTATTTAACGATGCAACAATTTTGCAATATACTACTTCTGAGTGGCTGGTTGTGTTAACATACTACATTCATCTCTGTTGGGTGATCATGTTCTTCCCTGTGCACATGCCCGGTCTTTTCCAATGTCTCATATTCCCTAATTAATAATATAAATTCCACAACACCCCCTCTTCTTGTGTTCTCTCTGGCCTACCATCTCTGGATAGTTCTCATGCGCAACCTATTTAATTGTGGTAGGTCACCAAGCTTGCCATTAATTGGATGAAGCTCGTGCGGTATATATGGATGCAGGTTGGGAGGTTAATTTGATTTTATGTGTGTTTGCTAAAGTACTCCCGTATATGTACACATGCATGTGTCCAGTAGCTTTCAGGCTGATTCATGTTATGGTTTGATATAGTCTATTGTACAACCCACGGCCGGCTCTCGCTTTGGGTAGGAGGGAAGCTAGGGGCCAGACCCAATAGTACAGAGGTGCGGTTCTCCACATAAGTAAAGAACCAGTATTGATGCACAAGAGAAGGAAATGAAAAGGCCAATCACATGCCCAATAATCGAGTATTATGCACAACTTGGTGCAAATATTCGCGCCGCGTTTAGGGAAAGACCGACCTCTCCTTCTGGGAGGGAAAGGAGAGCCACCGCATGTGCGCGAAGTGTCAAAACCATAGAATTTTGGTGGATTTTGCCTTTCCCACCGGACGACATTTCTTTTTAGATCCGCTTTTTCAAAACAAAATATCTCTAGAACCGTATTTCGAAATTACAAACTGTTTTCATATTTAGAATTCTCGCGTCGATATCTGCAAAACTAGATCCCATGTTGATAGGTTTCGAGAAAAAAAATTAGATTTTCTACACCCTGTGGTTTAGACTTTATACTTTTGGTAGCACACGCGTATGCGTAAACCATGTAGCAGCAATGCTCGGCTTGACCTCGCTATTTTTTTACGGCTCGGATTCGCCTCGATAACCATTTATAAAGATATTGGACGTAGTGCGTGCTACGGCTCGGCGTTGCCTCGTACTACCGTTCGGCTTCACCTCGAACAAACGCCAACAACGTTTTATTTAAAATGAACACACGTGTTGTATTTAAAAAACGTATAAAAAATTAGCTATTAAAAGTATACAAACGTTGTTTCTAAAATTATACATGTTGTATGTGGAAATTTACAAAAATTGCTACAGAAAAGTATACGAACGTTGTTCTCCAAGTATACATGTTATATATGAAAGTATGCAAAAACTGTTGTGAAAAGTATACGAACGGTGTACCTGGGTGTACATCTAAATTGGTGTACACATCCGTCAGAGCCACTACAGGAATCGCCTTATATGCCGACGGCCAGAAGCCGTCGGCACAGGCTAAAAATCCGTCGGCACAGGCTGTGCCGACCGCCACCGTCGGGACCTAGCCGTCGGCATATGCCCGCGTCGGGACAGGTCAAATGACCGTCGGCACACTAAAAGCCGTCGGCGTTAGAACTTATTTTTTTGAAAATAATTGGAAAAAAAAAATCAAGAAAAAATTCGAATTTTTTTGAAAATTTATTTTTGTATTATTTTTTTTGAAATTTCTTGATGTTCTATTCCAGAATTTTTCACTTAGCCACATATTTAATCTCTAATCTCTAATTACACAATTAATCTAGTCAACATACTTAACTTAGTCAAACTTTCCGTTCGGTCACCCATCCTGAAATTCCTCCGGCCCAAGCACGCTTAACCTTTGAGTTCCTTCCAAACTAGATTCCATATGAGATGTTAGAACTTACTTATATTAATATCATATCAATCATATTAACCTGTGGGGAATGATGTTAAACTTTTGTATTGTTTAAATTTAAAACAATATTTGAACAAATAGCAATGGTTATATAATTATCTTTATTGACTAAATAACAATATAATGTTAGAAATTACTTTATTTTGTGAATAAATTATTTAATATACAATAATTTATATCTTTAAATCCGTAAATCGAAATTTGACAAATAAAATGTCTAAATTGATTAGAAAAATTGGAGAAATTCAAATATGACATCCATATCATAAAAAAATCGATAGTTTTAAAAAAATTAAACTCTTTTGATAAATAGCCATGGCGGCCATTTTGACAGTTTTTGCCGATTCAACTGGAAACAGCCCAAATGACGGGTGTAATGGCCAAATCCATGGCATAGTTTGTTTAAATATGCCCATATTCCACACAAACATGCATATTGGAAGCACGGACAATGTTTCCGAAGAAAGTTTTCCTTTTCATTGAATAAAAAAACCATTTTCCATCTTGCGAGTGTGAAAAATGGCTTTTTTGTGAAGCATCAACCACAAATATGTTGCAAAACCTGGGAGATGCATTTTTTGAATATACTAGACCATGTTATATGCACAAATAACCAATTATTTTCCTCTGAAAAGGATTTCATCCACTTCTTTTGAAGAACACAAGTTTCTGCCGATTCAGCTGGAAACGGGTCAAATTTGAACTACAGGTGCCTCCTAGTTTGCTCATGATTTTTGGAAAAAATCATTTTTAGGTACACAACTACCTATTTCATCAGAGATACACCAAGAGTTTATCAATATTCAAGTCCTAGCTACGAACGGTCATGCCCGCTGTCCTGACTTCTTCACAAAACCGACTTAGAAAACTCCAGAAAATTTAAAAAACCCCGAAATGATGCAAGACCTTCGCGTGGTGTCATTATATATGTCCTAGTATCCACCAAAAATAATAAACTTTGAATATGACAGTTGTGTTGAAAATATGTTCACATAAATGAGCTATCTCCTACGAACATTCTTGCGTTTCGGGGCAAATGACGGGTGTAATGGCCAAATCCATGGCATAGTTTGTTTAAATGTGCCCATATTCCACACAAACATGCATATTGGAAGCACGGACAATGTTCCCGAAGAAAGTTTTCCATTTCATTGAATAAAAAAACCATTTTCCATCTTCCGAGTGTGAAAAATGGCTTTTTTTGTGAAGCATCAAACACAAATATGTTGCAAAACCTGGGAGCTGCATTTTTTGAATATACTAGACCATGTTATATGCACAAATAACCAATTATTTTCCTCTGAAAAGGTTTTCATCAACATGTTTTGAAGAACACAAGTTTCTGTCGATTCAGAAGGATACGGGTCAAATTTGAACTACAGGTGCCTCCTTGTTTGCTCATGATTTTTGGAAAAAATCATTTTTAGGTACACAACTACCTATTTCATCAGAGATACACCAAGAGTTTAACAATATTCAAGCCCTAGCTACGAACGGTCATGCCCGCCGTCTTGACTTTTTCACGAAACCGACTTAGAAAATTCCAGAAAATTTAAAAACCCCCGAAATGATCCAATACCTTCGCGTGGTGTCATTATATATGTCCTAGTATCCACCAAAAATAATAAACTTGGAATACGACAGTTGTGTTGAAAATATGTTCACATAAATGAGCTATCTCCTACGAACATTATTGGGTTTCGGGCCAAATGACGGGTGTAATGGCCAAATCCATGGCATAGTCTGTTTAAATGTGCCCATATTCCAGACAAACATGCATATTGGAAGCACGGACAATGTTCCCGAAGAAAGTTTTCCTTTTCATTGAATAAAAAAACCATTTTCCATCTTCCGAGTGTGAAAAATGGCTTTTTTGTGAAGCATCAACCACAAATATGTTGCAAAACCTGGGAGCTGCATTTTTTGAATATACTAGACCATGTTATATGCAAAAATAACAAATTATTTTCCTCTGAAAAGGTTTTCATCAACCTCTTTTGAAGAACACAAGTTTCTGCCGATTCAGCTGGAAACGGGTCAAATTTGCACTACAGGTGCCTCCTAGTTTGCTCATGATTTTTGGAAAAAATCATTTTTAGGTACACAACTACCTATTTCATCAGAGATACACCAAGAGTTTATCAATATTCAAGCCCTAGCTACGAACGGTCATGCCCGCCGTCCTGACTTTTTCACGAAACCGACTTAGAAAACTCCAGAAAATTTAAAAAACCCCGAAATGATGCAAGACCTTCGCGTGGTGTCATTATATATGTCCTAGTATCCACCAAAAATAATAAACTTGGAATACGACAGTTGTGTTGAAAATATGTTCACATAAATGAGCTATCTCCTACGAACATTCTTGGGTTTCGGGGCAAATGACGGGTGTAATGGCCAAATCCATGGCATAGTTTGTTTAAATGTGCCCATATTCCACGCAAACATGCATATTGGAAGCACGGACAATGTTCCCGAAGAAATTTTTCCTTTTCATTGAATAAAAAAACCATTTTCCATCTTCCGAGTGTGAAAAATGGCTTTTTTTGTGAAGCATCAACCATAAATATGTTGCAAAACCTGTGAGCTGCATTTTTTGAATATACTAGACCATGTTATATGCACAAATAACCAATTATTTTCCTCTGAAAAGGTTTTCATCAACATATTTTGAAGAACACAAGTTTCTGTCGATTCAGATGGAAACGGGTCAAATTTGAACTACAGATGCCTCCTAGTTTGCTCATGATTTTTGGAAAAAATCATTTTTAGGTACACAACTACCTATTTCATCAGAGATACACCAAGAGTTTATCAATATTCAAGCCCTAGCTACGAACGGTCATGCCCGCCGTCTTGACTTTTTCACGAAACCGACTTAGAAAATTCCAGAAAATTTAAAAACCCCCGAAATGATGCAATACCTTCGCGTGGTGTCATTATATATGTCCTAGTATCCACCAAAAATAATAAACTTGGAATACGACAGTTGTGTTGAAAATATGTTCACATAAATGAGCTATCTCCTACGAACATTATTGGGTTTCGGGCCAAATGACGGGTGTAATGGCCAAATCCATGGCATAGTCTGTTTAAATGTGCCCATATTCCAGACAAACATGCATATTGGAAGCACGGACAATGTTCCCGAAGAAAGTTTTCCTTTTCATTGAATAAAAAAACCATTTTCCATCTTCCGAGTGTGAAAAATGGCTTTTTTGTGAAGCATCAACCACAAATATGTTGCAAAACCTGGGAGCTGCATTTTTTGAATATACTAGACCATGTTATATGCAAAAATAACAAATTATTTTCCTCTGAAAAGGTTTTCATCAACCTCTTTTGAAGAATACAAGTTTCTGCCGATTCAGCTGGAAACGGGTCAAATTTGCACTACAGGTGCCTCCTAGTTTGCTCATGATTTTTGGAAAAAATCATTTTTAGGTACACAACTACCTATTTCATCAGATATACACCAAGAGTTTATCAATATTCAAGCCCTAGCTACGAACGGTCATGCCCGCCGTCCTGACTTTTTCACGAAACCGACTTAGAAAACTCCAGAAAATTTAAAAAACCCCGAAATGATGCAAGACCTTCGCGTGGTGTCATTATATATGTCCTAGTATCCACCAAAAATAATAAACTTGGAATACGACAGTTGTGTTGAAAATATGTTCACATAAATGAGCTATCTCCTACGAACATTCTTGGGTTTCGGGGCAAATGACGGGTGTAATGGCCAAATCCATGGCATAGTTTGTTTAAATGTGCCCATATTCCACGCAAACATGCATATTGGAAGCACGGACAATGTTCCCGAAGAAATTTTTCCTTTTCATTGAATAAAAAAACCATTTTCCATCTTCCGAGTGTGAAAAATGGCTTTTTTTGTGAAGCATCAACCATAAATATGTTGCAAAACCTGTGAGCTGCATTTTTTGAATATACTAGACCATGTTATATGCACAAATAACCAATTATTTTCCTCTGAAAAGGTTTTCATCAACATATTTTGAAGAACACAAGTTTCTGTCGATTCAGATGGAAACGGGTCAAATTTGAACTACAGATGCCTCCTAGTTTGCTCATGATTTTTGGAAAAAATCATTTTTAGGTACACAACTACCTATTTCATCAGAGATACACCAAGAGTTTATCAATATTCAAGCCCTAGCTACGAACGGTCATGCCCGCCGTCTTGACTTTTTCACGAAACCGACTTAGAAAATTCCAGAAAATTTAAAAACCCCCGAAATGATGCAATACCTTCGCGTGGTGTCATTATATATGTCCTAGTATCCACCAAAAATAATAAACTTGGAATACGACAGTTGTGTTGAAAATATGTTCACATAAATGAGCTATCTCCTACGAACATTATTGGGTTTCGGGCCAAATGACAGGTGTAATGGCCAAATCCATGGCATAGTTTGTTTAAATGTGCCCATATTCCACACAAACATGCATATTGGAAGCACGGACAATGTTCCCGAAGAAAGTTTTCCTTTTCATTGAATAAAAAAACCATTTTCCATCTTCCGAGTGTGAAAATGGCTTTTTTTGTGAAGCATCAACCACAAATATGTTGCAAAACCTGGGAGCTGCATTTTTTGAATATACTAGACCATGTTATATGCACAAATAACCAATTATTTTCCTCTGAAAAGGTTTTCATCAACCTCTTTTGAAGAACACAAGTTTCTGCCGATTCAGCTGGAAACGGGTCAAATTTGCACTACACGTGCCTCCTAGTTTGCTCATGATTTTTGGAAAAAATCATTTTTAGGTACACAACTACCTATTTCATCAGAGATACACCAAGAGTTTATCAATATTCAAGCCCTAGCTACGAACGGTCATGCCCGCCGTCCTGACTTTTTCACGAAACCGACTTAGAAAATTCCAAAAAATTTAAAAAACCCCGAAATGATGCAAGACATTCGCGTGGTGTCATTATATATGTCCTAGTATCCACCAAAAATAATAAACTTGGAATACGACAATTGTATTGAAAATATGTTCACATAAATGAGCTATCTCATACGAACATTCTTGGGTTTCGGGCCAAATGACGGGTGTAATGGCCAAATCCATTGCATAGTTTGTTTAAATGTGCCCATATTCCACACAAACATGCATATTGGAAGCACGGACAATGTTCCCGAAGAAAGTTTTCCTTTTCATTGAATAAAAAAACCATTTTCCATCTTCCGAGTGTGAAAAATGGCTTTTTTGTGAAGCATCAACCACAAATATGTTGCAAAACCTGGGAGCTTCATTTTTTTAATATACTAGACCATGTTATATGCACAAATAACCAATTATTTTCCTCTGAAAAGGTTTTCATCAACCTCTTTTGAAGAACACAAGTTTCTGCCGATTCAGCTGGAAACGGGTCAAATTTGAACTACAGGTGCCTCCTAGTTTGCTCATGATTTTTGGAAAAAATCATTTTTAGGTACACAACTACCTATTTCATCAGAGATACACCAAGAGTTTATCAATATTCAAGCCCTAGCTACGAACGGTCATGCCCGCCGTCCTGACTTTTTCACGAAACCGACTTAGAAAATTCCAGAAAATTTTAAAAACCCCGAAATGATGCAAGACCTTCGCGTGGTGTCATTATATATGTCCTAGTATCCACCAAAAATAATAAACTTGGAATACGACAATTGTGTTGAAAATATGTTCACATAAATGATCTATCTCATACGAACATTCTTGGGTTTCGGGCCAAATGACGGGTGTAATGGCCAAATCCATGGCATAGTTTGTTAAAATGTGCCCATATTCCACACAAACATGCATATTGGAAGCACGGACAATGTTCCCGAAGAAAGTTTTCCTTTTCATTGAATAAAAAGACAATTTTCCATTCTCCGAGTGTGAAAAATGGCTTTTTTTGTGAAGTATCAACCACAAATATGTTGCAAAACCTGGGAGCTCCATTTTTTGAATATACTAGAACATATTATATGCACAAATAACCAATTATTTTCCTCTGAAAAGGTTTTCATCAACCTCTTTTGAAGAACACAAGTTTCTACCGATTCAGCTGGAAACGGGTCAAATTTGAACTACAGGTGCCTCCTAGTTTGCTCATGATTTTTGAAAAAAATCATTTTTAGGTACACAACTACCTATTTCTCATGATTTTTAGGTCCACCTAGATTTTGGTTGGATTCAGACGCCCCACAGTCCTCTCAGACGAAACTGTTAACCCATTATTGTTAGGTGCGTTATTTCTTATGATTTTTTTCTAATTATTTAGCTTTAACAATATGCATGATAATTTATATATATTTCTCCTCTTCGAAACGAGCTAAAGAACGTCAAAATCCGAGTTAGAATGCAGAAGTTATGATCAAAACGGCGATTAAGTCGGAAAAAACAATTGAGCTTGGCTATGCCGACGGCTTTGCCGTCGGCATAGGTCAATTTTTTTGTCGCAATTCGGAATTCCCTCTTAGGGTCGATACCGACGGCAGCCGTCGGCGTAGCTCACAAAAAAAAAAAAACCAAAAGGCCGATGGCATTGCCGTCGGCATAGCAAATTTTTTTTTCGCAATTTGGGATTTCCTCACTGAGCCTATGCCGACGGCCCCGACAAATTGCCGTCGGCATATCGGCCGATTCCTGTAGTGAGCGTGCATCCGCCTGATTGTACGCCGGCCCTTCAATTGGTGTACTGGGTGTACAGCCCATGGGTGTACATCCGCTTGGAACAAGGTGTACAACCGTCTAGGCGTATACCCGTGGTTCACTTGTGTGTACGTCAGCACATGCACTTGAGACGTACTTTTTTCACTGCACCTGTGCGTACATCCGTGTTGATTCTGAGTTAAAGAAAAATATCTCGAAACCTATCAACATGGGATCTAGTTTTGAAAATCTCAACGCGAGGATCTCAGATATCAAAACGGTTTGTAATTTTGAAATACGGTTTAGGAAATATTTCATTTTGAAAAACGGTATCACAAAATAAATGCGTTCACACACCACCTTCCGTTCGTGCATGACAAAGGGAAAAACCCCACAAAACTCTGTGGTGGTGACACTTATCACGCATGTGGGCGCCATGTGTAGGAAGAAGAGCGTGACAAGTGTCACGTATACAGCGCGAGGGTTGGCCTTCCGGAATGGAGACTTTTTCTAGTGATTTTGAAGTATTCGTCCATGTCCTGTATCGGCAACAACTCAAGCACGCTGAACCGCACTAATACACCTCGACCCCTTCACTTTTTTCCTTCATATTTTCAACCGCCCTACGTCGGTTGAGCTCCTGCCACTTGCTCGACCGTCGCAAAAGGTGTCCTAGAAGTAGCAAAAGCGATCAAATTCTGTAATAGGTGGGATGTGAGTGATGGCAAGAAAATCAGGCTGTGGGAAGACTCCTGTCTTGGTAGCTCCCCGTTGGAAATAGTTTTCTAGGATATTTACACTGTTTGTAATGAGAAATGGATAACCCTCTCAGATGCCTGGGATGGGGTGAACTTAGAGCTCACAATTAGAAGGATTTTTTCTGCTCGCCTGATGTGGCAGTGGAATGACTTTGTTGTGATTATCACTCATACCAACTTTTCTGCTGTTGGAGACTCTCTAATTTGGCAACTTGAAAAAAAGGGACCTACTCTGCTAGCTCTTTGTATCACGTTATTAATTTTAGAGGTATCTCGCCCACTTTTATTCTGCCTGTCTGGACCCTGAATATTCCCCCTAGAGTGCTTGTTTTTCTTTGATTAGTCTCACATAATGAAATTATGACTAGAGACAATATTAAGAAGAGACACAACACAAAGCCAGAAGAATGTCTGTTTTGTATAGAAACTGAGAGTGTTCATCATCTCCTTTTTATTGTATTGTAGCTAGAAGCATTTGGACAATAGTTTATGATATCTTCACTGTTAACATTGGCTCCTCCTTGGAATCAATAGCTAGATTCTGGGTTGCTAACGACAAACTTATGCACTTAACTCTGTATGTGGAACTGTCCAGTGGAACAGAAAGAAAATAAGAAACGATTTTTTTCTTTAACAATTCTTCTCGGCTTAACATCAAACAGGTGTTGAGGAGAATTCTGCTCTCAGTCCAGAGTTGGACGGTGATATTCAAACCACAAGCTCTCCCCCGCGTGGACTTCTTGTGCAAAAGAATCTCTCGGATGCTGGTGCAACTGCTGCTGCTGGACAATTGTTGAGATTAGGTCCCCGGTATCCTGTCGCTCATGGAGCTGGACCCAAGAAGACGCTGCTGCTCAGCGCTGCCTCGCCGCTTGAGACCCTGTGTTGTTCTCCCCCTCATGAGGACTCTCCCTTGAAGAAGACGAAGCACGCTGCTAATCTGCCCGTTTGTTGCTCGCGCAACCTTACCACGGTTTGATGCCGTTCTACGGGCCTGTAGTCAAGTGTGTTGTCGCTACTTTCTTCAGCTTTCCTCCTGGATTTGCGGTGCCTAAAATCTCCTAGTTTTCCGTTAACCTTTCGTTTTGAACATGTTGTATGTCTAAAACTCGTGGTTTAGAAGCTTGCAATGGAAATCTGGGCCGAGGTCCCTTTTTGTCTAAAAACATGCTCGACCGTCGCACCGCCATCGTGTGGTTTTCATATTGAAGAATTGGTGTGAGGTAAGTTCACCACATAGGCCAGTGGTGAGAGTACATGAAAAATGCAGTAACCAAAGATAAAAGTAGGCGAGAAAATATAGGAAAACGAACAAAAAAATATAGGCAACTAAAAATGCAATAACCAAACACAAAAGTTGGCTCAGTCCGGCGTTTTTTAGGAGGGCCGGCCCTACTTATCCGCGGATGCGAAATGGCAAAAATGAGCACGGGTAACCAAAACCGCTCTTGATGTATCTCGTCAAGTACGTGATGGCATCTCAATAAGCTGCAAGTGTTAATCACATTTTTCATCCGTTAAAGTATGTAATCGATTTTTTTTCTATGGGCCGAATGGGACAGTTGACCTGAGTAGATGTTGTTATTTGATCCAAATTTATAAGTTTAACTTTGACTAAGTTCAAAATGTAGGGTAATTAAAAGTATCGAGCGGGTGTGGGGGTGGAGAGGAGTATGGGAGAATGGTGCTAATGTGCAGATAATCAAAGCTCTAAGTATGTAATATTGGTACCAGTAATAAAATAAAATATTATACTGATGGTTTGCTTATTTTATTTTCAAGGGAGAATGATCGAGCCATATTGGTACTTATTCTTTACATGAAAATAATTCACTTGGAGGTTCTGGCTAGCTTTTCGATCATGTTCGGAGTACTCTACGAAGATAATACGTATGCGACTTTGGATTAGAAGCAGACAGTTCTGATGCATACATGTAGGTCACGCCGAGCGCTCTAAAGAAACTTGTATACATGTTGAATCGTTGTGCTCGCCACAGTGGACAAGTACGAGCCATCTGCCCTCATCTTCTCACAGCCATGCTAAATGTGAGTATCCTCCACTGACCACCGGTACCTTTTTTCCCGACGTCTCCTATTCCCTTATGTTTTTTGTTTCACATTCATCAGCTCTTCTCATCACCTCGTATCTATAGGCTACTCCCTCCGTTATCGTTCTCAAGCCTATTTGATATATTTTATGCTACACGGATGAAAATGGCATTGTATATATGCATGCCATCTGGATGGTGTCAGGTTGGTTGGTTGGCCGGTGCTAATAATTTGGCATCGACCTGACGCAATTAACTTGATAAAGTAGTACATGTACCTGCACGAAAAGTGACTTGGAAAGCTTCACACACTACTTGAATGTGAATCACAAGATCCTTGGCAAGGCCATGGAATGACTGGTCGTCAAGTGATTGCAAGTACTTCAAACGATATGGTATAGAAAAAATACGCGACATGCAAACATATAGACTAGACACCATTATAACTACCACAATCGATAGTCTCACAAAAATGCCATGCAGTTATTCATACACAACCATGTTCAGGTTTAACAACAATATAAATAGCTCATTAGCAAACCATAAAATATCATCATCATGTGACTGACTCTACGGAATTTATTTAACATCTTCTCGATGTAAGTTCTCAAATATTCAATTATAATCAGATTTTTTTTCAACGGAGGTTCTACCCTCAACCTCTGCATCAAAATGCTGCATAGAGCTGTTTTTATTAAAAGTTAAATGAAACTAACATCGTGTTTACTTTGATCATTAGGAAGCCACTTGCCTGACGACAATTTCTTCATACCTACAAACCGACTTCATGAAGGGGGTGGACAAAATCAAAGCCAATGCACTGACTTAACACACCAACGCGCATTATCTAACCGGAGGCCTCATCCAAGCCGCCCGATAGCGAGCCGGGAGCACAAACCAGTCCATCAGAACCCAGACGCACGCTGACACACAAGTTGATACACCGATGCCGCTATATTCCACCGTATCATCTTGGTTAGTTATGAATGCAATGACTTTGCAAGACGCGTCGTCGACATAACCACGATGCCAGACATCGCTTCCGCCCTACGCCAGTCCAAGAACAAGCCGCCGACACCATGGCCCCACGGCGCCATGCCGCTGAGAAACGATGTTGTCTAGGTTGTAGAAGTGTACCGCTCCACTTCCTACCACCTCATCCGACCACTGCACCTAAACAAATGCCCCCAAGACGGAGAGTGACATAGAGTGCCACCATTGTCCGATCCGAAATCACTGGATCTGGGTTTCCCTGTAGCAGTTCGAGAAGGCATAGGCTAGCTGCGAAGGTGATGCCTCCAAGAAGATGACGACACATAGACACCGTCATCACCTGCCATGACGGGAATTCTAGCACAATTTTCACTGGCAGCTAAACATCTCCCCTGGCCGCTAGGATAGGCAACCACCACCGAAGAACAAGGAAGCCACCACCACCTCACCCAGGAACGATGCGCCAAATGTCCTGAGGTTGAAGGACTATCCCAGGGCCGGAGGATCAAAAGCCGAAGAAAGGGCAGCACCACGATGAACCACCGAGCCCATCTGAGCCCGAATCGCCTCCAGCTGCGAATGCTAGTCGACCCCTTCTGCTATCCCTAAGCATATGTTCGCTGCCGTCCTCAAATACCGTTGTCGAACCAATGGAGAAGAGCTCCGCCACCACCACAAAATCTTTGTACGAGGGAAGGTGGCCGCAATGCTACTGGGGCTTTGCCCCGTGACGGTTCGGGCGACGGCAGCGTGAGGAGAGGATGGGCGTTGGGAGGTTCGACGTGAACGCGGAGGGAGCCCGAAGGTGCGGCGCGGCACCGCCGCCCAGGGAGCTTAGGTCATAAATTGACAGATAGCCAACCACACTAGGGTTATAACAAGATATCTACAATAAACTGTCCATACATGAAAATTATGTTAGGTGAAAATAGCTCGACATAGCAGGAAAATTAAAACACCTCACCTACATTCATATCAATGGCTGAATACTTACACATAATAGCAAAAGACTAATCACATGTTGCTGATAGACAACTGTAAATTTATGAACTCGCAAATAGATTTTCCATATTCAATGAACATATCAAAATACATTTGATTTAATTTTTTTTCTCTACAAAGGAACACTTTGGCGACTAAGGATAAAAAATCCATATGATCAAAGCTGCCAAAGCGTTGGTCCCGATCTAAGCCTAAGGTGGGCCATGAAGGTACTGGTTAATGAGGACATTGGCTACGTTCGATCTGTTATATGGTGCCGGATCCCCAGCAATGATATGATGGCCAAGCGAGGGCTGCGACGAGGCTCTGACCATGGCGGAGCAGAAGAAGATGCAGGCTCCAGCGTTCGTCGGCTGGTAGATGTCCGAGGAATTTTTATGTTCCACCTCCTCCTCCTCCTTCGGCACAGTGTGCTCTATGGGACGCGGAAGGATGTGTGCTCTATGGGACGAGGAAGATTGACGAATGTGTGAAGGATGCAGCCGACATGGAGATAGTCACAACATGTGGTGTCAATGTTGCTGCGACATGCATTAGCGCTATAGCCGGCTTTTTAAAACAATGCTCGTGCTACTATTTCGCTCCATGAGCCTCGTGGTCGGGTTGAACTTGGCGTGAAAGCACTACACATACTTCGGTCGGTGATGTTGATAGCTATGACTACGGGATTCATATTCCTTCGTTATTGCGTCATAGTGGAACTGTGATCACGACATATCCGAGTGGTATAAAAATTTCTGGTTTAAAACCTAAAGTCCACTAGAGAGGGAAATTAGTGACGGGCACACTGCTACCTGTTAGACACGTCACATTGGACTTTATTGGTTTTCGTGCTGCGTTTTGTGTTGGCTGTGTAGAATGATTTTTTTGGCTGAGGAGGAGTCCAGCATGGAGCCGTAAATGATGGTTTCACATCTTGGCGGTGGTCTAGATATTCCTTACAGTGATGGTTCTAAGGGGGTAACGTTTTCCTAGCACGGTTTTGTTGGTGAACGAGGGTGTCACTAGTCACTGGTAGAAAACAGGCCTACAGTCCCGGTTCGCCAGGCCCATTAATCCCGTCCGGGCAACCGGGACTAGCTACGCGCGACTAAAGGCCCCCCCCTATAGTCCCATCTCTTACGGACCGGGAGTAAAGGCCTGTCCACGTGGGCGGGTGGCGGAGCCTGGGGTCGGAGGACATTTAGTCCCGGTTGGCCACATGAACCGGGACTAGATTTATTTCGTAATTTTTTTAATTCATTTGGTTTCTAATTATTTTTCTCACCTTTTTTCACTCCCTTTTTTTCACTCCTTTTTTCACTCCCTTTTATTCTCACAATTTGTATTATTTGCTTAGTGTCTAACTAAGATTATCTCTAGTCCAATTAGTTACTCATGGTCAAACTTCCCGCTCGGTCACCCATCCTCCCACTGCTCTAGCACTAGCACGCTTAACTTCCGAGTTCCATCCCGTCCCGAATCCAAGTGTTTCTCACGCATGTATATGATAGTTGTATCATATCAATCTTATTAACATGTTGGCCGAAGCCATATTTCTTTATTGTTTGAATTTCAAATAAATCTTTTAATAAACAAAAGTAAAGATGTAATTAATAATTTTGAATAAATAAATAAACATTAACTTTTAATTTGTATTATTTCTAAAAATACCAATAATATATCCAAAAATTGAGAAAAATAGAACTAATTCATTTTAAAATCTTAAAAATACAAATAATATATCAAAAATGAAGAACAATAATACTAATTCATTTTAAAATCTTAAAATACAAAATATATATCAAAAATTAAGAACAATAATACTAATTCATTTTAAAATCTTAAAAATACAAATAATATATCAAAAAATGAAGAAAAATAATACTAATTCATTTTAAAATCTTAAAATGAAAAAATATATCAAAAATAAAGAACAATAATACAAACAATATTCATTACATGCATAGAGTCGATCACACATAACACAATAGAGTCGATCACACATAACACAAACATAGAGTTGATCACATTTCATAATTAACATATTATATATAGAGAGTCGATCACAAAAGATATCCATTACATATATATACTACTAATTAGATACCCATTACATGCACATGCATAGATATCGAACGCATGCATACATCATCTATGGCCCCGCCGAGTAGATGCGGAACAACTCGTACGCGACATATGCATCTACGGCCGCATACTTGAGGTTCGTCGGGCGCAATGGGGTCTCCTCCCAATAGTTGTGATTCTGCCGGGGGAAATCAGTCTTCATCCTTTCATAGGCCTGGTGGATGAAGGTGCTTGCCATGACAGCCATCCCGGTCTTTGGCCCGGTCAACTGGATAAGAGTCTGAAGATCAACGTAGTGATCTTCCGGTATCATAATACCGATGCGCATAAACTTCACACGGTCTTGCGTGATGTCCACGCTACAAAAGTCAAACCCCGAGTTGACAAGAAAATCAACAAGGTCCGGGCAATGCCTCGAACTACTGTAACAACAAAAATAGGATATGTGTTAGATATGTTGCAACACACGTATTGTTCACATGCAACAAAAAAACTCGAAGATGGAATGCAAGATTGTACACGTGTGCTATATACTACCTTGACCATTGGAAGACCAACACCGAATGCTTGAACGATATCTGGATGAGGGCAACATCCTTCTGATTCGCCGTGTACTCCAGATCGAGACCAAAGAACCGGTGTTCTTCGGGAGCATCAAAATAGAGATCGGCCAAATGACCGAGAGCTTCAGGCAGCCTCGCGCAGTTGTTGGTGAAGAGCACGTCCAAATCCTTGCCGCATGGTGTCTTCCCATTGTATTGCGTCCATTCAGCCATTTTGCGTGCGTGTGCTTGGATCGAAAGAGAGCGAGAGAGAGGAAGAACAGAGAGCGAGAGGGAAGAACAGAGAGCAAAGCAGTGGAATGGCGCCCTCTGCCTCGCTCGCGAAATAAAAACCGCCGCGGGGGAGGCGAGACGCTTGATGTTTAGTCCCGGTTGGCCACGGGCACGGGGAATAAAGGGCCATTGGTCCCGGTTGGCCACGGGAACGGGGAATAAAGGACCAATAGTCCCGGGCGGCCATGTCAACCGGAATTAATTCCCGCCACGCGTCGCAACGCGCTTCCCAACCCGCGACGTCTGACCTTCTGTCGCGGGTCTCCTCCCTACCCGGGACTAAATACTCATTGGTCACGGTGCGCAACGCTTGGGGACTGATGCTGGCATACCGAAGGCCTTTTTTCTACCAGTGAGTAGGAGAAAGTCTATTAGTGACCAACCTAATTTCGCTATGGCTGGCGAACAACGCTTCGCTAGAGCAAACATACCAGTGGTAGCTGGCTACCGATGGTGAACAGCGGTGCGGCAGTGGTAAGTCGAGCTACGGCTCGCGAACACGTCTTTCGCTCGCCACCGGTAGAATATGTGTTCGCCACCGGTAAGTTAGCCACCGGTAGAATATGTGTTCGCCACCGGTAGAATGTATGCCGACGATAATTTGTCGGGGCTATCGGCATAGACCCTAAGAGGGAAACCCAAATTACGAAAAAGAATTAAGCTATGGCGATGGCCTTTTTTTTTCCGTCGGCCTGACCAAGCTCATTTTTTTACTTAATCACGGTTTTGAACATAGCTTTTGCATTCGAACTCTTATTTCGATGTTCTTAATCTCCTTTTGAAAAGCAAACACATATCTAAATTATCATGCATATTGATAAAATTACATTCTTAAAAAAAATCATGAGAAAGAATTGAACTAACAATAATCGGTTAACGGTTTCGTCGGAGAAGGCTGTGGGGCGTCTAGATCCAACCAAAATCTAGGTGGTATGATACCAAGTATGTAGAAGTGTGTTTTATGTTGTATATGTCTAGTATTCCACTCTATATGTTAAGGGTTTCAGCATCATCATTTTTTTGAATATTTTATGCCTATTTCAAAACGAAATCAAGACGGCGGGCACGGCCGTTCATAGCTAGGGCTTGAATATTGAGAAACGCTTGGTGTATCTCTGATGAAATAGGTAGTTGTGTACCAAAAAATTATTTTTGCCAAAAATCATGAGAAAACTACGAGACACATGTAGTTCAAATTTGACACGTTTGCATCGGAATCGACAGAAACTTGTGTTTTTCAAAAGATTTATATAGAAATCTTTTCAGAGGAAACAATTTGATTATTTGTGCATGTAACCATGGTCTAATATTTTAAAAAAATGCATGTCCCAAGTTTTCAACATAGTTGTGGTTGGTGCTTCTCAAAAGAAGCCATTTTTCAAACTCAGAAAAATGAAAAATGTTTTTTTATTCAATTAAAAGGAAAACTTTCTCCATGAACATTGTCTGTGCTTCCAATATCCATGTTTGTCTGGTATATGGGCAGATGTAAACAAACGATGCCATGGATTTGGTCAGAACACCCGTCATTTGGCCCAAAACCCTAGAATATTCGTAGGAGATAACTCATTTATGTGAACAAATTTTCAACCAAATTGTCGTATTCCACGTTTATTATTTTTTGTGGATACTAGAACAAATATAATGACACCATGCGAATGTCTTGCATCAATTTGGGTTTTTTTTTAAAAAAATAAGTCGGTTTCATGAAGAAGTCAAGACAGCGGGCATGAGCGTTCGTAGCTAGGGCTTGAATATTTAGAAACTCGTGGTGTATCTCTGATGAAATAGGTAGTTGTGTACCTAAAAGTTTTTTTTCCCAAAAATCATGAGCAATCTACGAGACACCTGTAGTTCAAATTTGACCCGTTTTCAACTGAATCGTCAGAAACTTGTGTTTTTCAAAATAGGTGGATGAAAACCTCGTCAGAAGCAACAATTTGATTATTTGTGGATATAACATGTTCTAATAATTTTTTAAAAACGCAGTTCCCAAATTTTGCAACATATTTGTGGTTGCTACTTCACAAAAAAGAAGCCATTTTCGCACTCGGAAAATGGAAAATGGTTTTTTTATTCAATAAAAAGGAAAACTTTCTCCACGAAAATTGTCCGTGCTTCCAATATACATGTTTTTGTGGAATATGGGCACATTTAAACAAACTATGCCATGGATTTGGCCCTACACCCTAAAATGTTCGTAGGAGATAACTTATTTATGTAAACGAATTTTTAACACAACTGTCATATTCCAAATTTATCATTTTTTGCGGATACTATAACAAATATAATGACACCAAGCAAAGGTCTTGCATCATTTTTGTTTTTTATTTTTATTTTTGTGGATTTTTCTAAGCCGGTTTCACGAAGAAGTCAAGATGGCGGGCATGGCTGTTCGTAGCTAGGGGTTGGATATTAAGAAACTCTTCGTGTATCTCTGGTCAAATATGTAGTTTTGTACCTAAAAATGATTTTTTCCAAAAATCATGAGCAAAGTACGAGATACATGTAGTTCAAATTTGACCCGTTTCCAACTGAATTGGGAGGAACTTGTGTTTTTCAAAAGAGGTGAATGGAAACCTTTTCAGAGACAAAAACTTGGTTATTTGTGCTTATAACATGGTCTAATATTTTTAAAAAATTCATCTCCCAAGTTTTGCAATATTTTTGTGGTTGGTGGTTCACAAAAAAAATCCATTTTTTACACTCAGAAAATGGAGAATGGTTTTTTAGTCAGTGAAAAGGAAAACTTTCTCCGTGAACATTGTCTGTGCTTCCAATATGTATGTTCGTGTGGAATATTGGCACATTTAAACAAACTATGTCATGGAGATAACTCATTTATGTGAACAAACTTTTAACACAACTGTCAAATTCCATGTTTATTATTTTGGTGGATATTAGGACATATATAATGACAACACGCAAAGGTCTTGCATCATTTTGTATTTTTTTTAAAAAAAAATCTATAATTTTCTTAACCGGTTTCACGAAAAATTCAAGACAGCAGGCATGACCGTTCGTAGCTACGGGTTGAATATTGAGAAAATCTTGGTGTATCTCCAATGAAATAGGTAGTTGTATACCTAAAAATTATTTGTGCCAAAAATCATGTGCAAACTACGAGGCGCATGTGGTTCCTATTTGACCCCTTTCTAGCTAAATGAGGAGAAACTATTCATCAAAAGAGTTCAAATTTTCTAAACTATCGATGTTTCTATAATACGGATGTCATATTTGAATTCCTCAAGGACACAAAAAGACATTATACATATTAAATAATTTATTAAAAAAATAAAGTAATTTCTAACATTGTATTGTTATCTTTACCTATATATAATAATAAAGGCATTAAGGCTTCCTTGGTTTGGTTTGGTACGTTATCCAAACTACCCCGGAAGTTGCAAATAATTACCCTCCTCTGCCATTTATAAGTCAAATAACGGTTCGATTAGTTTCCATCTATACATCGTACGTCACCGTATCCACTCTGCATGCATGATTTCAATCGATCATAGCCACGTGAGATCTAACGGTAGCGCTCTGTCCCACCTAAAACCAAGTTGGATATCAACACGGCCAGGTAAGCAGTCCCGCACCATAGTACCCCGCGCGCACCGCACCAATCCCGCACTGGGCGGTCGACCTTGGAGAGCGCCAGCATCACGGGCTCACGGCTCCCCTTCCCTGCAGGTCGGACGGCGGCGTCCCTTCCCCCGCAGCTCGGACGGCGGCGGCCCGCAACTCCTCTGCATCTCGGCTGAGAGCGCCCTGCAACTTGAGCGGCGGCACCCTGACACGTACCTGCATCCGGAGGGGACAGCCGGCGCCATTCCCGAGCGCCTCCATCGTCAACGAGGAAGAGAAGCGCAATGACTTCCCCGGCCTAGCGAATGCCTCGCTGTCCTCCTACCTCCGACCTTGCTTCTCACGGCCTCTGTCGCGTGTTCCGCCGAATGAAGCCTACAGGACAAGCGCCGCTCGAGAGTTCTCAATATCCGCAACCATAGTCTACTCGGCTTGACAAGCCCCGCCAGTAGCCGAATGCGTCCTGCCGCGCTCCTGTGCCGCCGTTGACGGGTGAGCGAGTCCACCGCACCCCGGCGAGAAGTTCATCTTTCGTCACCTGGACTCCAGCTCATTCCCCGCACGTACCAACCGCACAGTCGGCTCCGGCGTGCGTCGTCCCCTCCTGCCCGTGGGTGCGCACTCCAGCTTCCCGACGCTCAAGCACCGCCGTGGATCACACAGGCTGCTCTGAACCTTGTGCACGTGCAGGTCTATAACTTTGGGCGTGAACCATCACTTCATGACGTACAATAGTACCAGTAGGAGGACCTACGTCTCCGAGGTCGTGTCCTGCGTCGACACGGCAGTTACTATCTCAACCATGAATTCACATGATGAAATGTGGTGTTCTTTTGTCTGAACGATGAACTTCAAAACTGAGATTCAGATAACCAGTGATCTTGACGACAGTACATAGTCTAATATGATTGACTCGCGTAATCATACGTCCGCTAGCTAGCAGCAGGACTCGATCAAGGAATCTAGACAAATCCACGCAGCAAAAAGGAATTCAGAATTCCAGACAACTAGATGGCGTACTACACGTACGTGCCAATCAAAGAAACTAATTAGCCTCAAGCCCTAAACCTCCGGTTGTTTATCGTTTCTCATTATATTTGTTGGACTGGGCTGACCGCATTACCTGGCTACTTGAGAAGAAGCACGTCCATGTAAAAGGCCACATGAAGGCAATATAGATGGATAGCTGCTAAGCATGTATTACCTATCAACATGATTGAGTTGAACTTGATAGAATTTGGTCGACATAGGACGCATTGCCAAATGATTACGACCTCTTCTAATTTGAAGAACTAGGTTGTGTCATATACACATGATTGATTATGTTTTACCAAAATTTGTTCGTTGCACCTCAACAAAATAGGCAATGCCGCGCTATAGGTATGTTTCCCAAACATTGAAATGAAAGGGTGGAGGGTGTACACGAAGTAGAAGCCCTTGAATTCGGCATATTTCCATACTACTACTACAATGCGATAGTGAATGTATTTTATATGACACATATTTTATTGATATCGATCATAAGGCAATATTTATGGCAAGAAAATTGAAAAGCATGCGTTTTGAGTTACAGTATTGTTTCGATTAATGTCTTACTTTGTTGCTCCGTGGCAACGCACGGGCATTCAGCTATATCTTTATAGTTTCCCGAACAACATGTATATTTTTCTATATAAAGTGAAATATTTAACTTAATAGTGGACCAAATAAGAACACACTTCTAATTATTAAAAACATGTTACTCCCTCCGATCTGAAAAAGTGTCGGAGGGAGTGGTATTAGGTGTGCACCTTTCCTAATTAACCTACGGCGCTAATTACGGACCGGAGGTAGTACTTTTAATCCGTTATATGAATCATATATGTGGATAGTTGTGTTTCATTGATTTGGTAGTGGTACGAAATCTATAAATACAAATTGATGGAATTTCGAGAGTGAGCATTGGAGAGCCCATTGAAATGTTGGTGCAAACCGAATAGGAAAAATTTGGAGGAGCTCTCCAAGATGACGTTTGGTTCGGCATCACGTCTACTCGTGTTCAATTGAAGGAGAACATGGAAGATGGGCAGGCTAAACCTAGGGTTAGGCGGATCACAGAATTTAGGGGAAACTCTAGGTTGCGAATTAGATTTTCATCAATTTGATTCGTTTTCTGCCGTTGCAACGCACGGGCATGTTACTAGTTTATTCAAAAACATCATTATATAATCATTATTATTTATTCAAATATATGTTTTAAATTTAAAAAATAGAAAAGTTTAACATCATTCCCCACAGGTTAATATGATTGATATGATAGTAATATCACTAAGTTGTAATATCTCATTTGGAATCTAATTTGAAAAGAACTCAAATGTTAAGCGTGCTTGGGCTGGAGGAATTTTAGTATGGGTGACCGAACGGGAAGTTTGACTAAGTTAAGTATGTTGATCAGATTAATTGTGTCATTAGAGATTCAGTACGTGGCTTAGTGCAAAATTCTGGAATATAACTAAAAAAATTCAAAATATTTTTGTTTTTTTATTATTTTAAAAATATTATGTCGACGGATTTGCTATCGGCATAGCCCTACGCGGACGGCTTTTAATATGCCGGCGGTAATTTAGCCTCTGCCAACACCCTATTACGCCGACGGCTTTTGGCCTTGGCCATATTGACATATTCCTGTAGTGAATGGTAGTATATCAAAATATCTATCTATCTATTATATTATATACTAAAAACAATATATGAGGGTTCTAACGGAGACACTACGGTAAGCCACATCATATTAATTATTTAGGACTATTAGATGAGTCGTGTAAAATTGAAGAGAAAAACGTAGATTGCTTCACGACAGGTTCAATCCGATCCTAGGCGGGGCGGCCTTCTCTGGAGCGGTACAACTGGTCAGCTCTTTCAGCCGCCGGCAACAATCGGCCAGAATCGGGTGCACTATGGGACTTTCCGATCCCGACCAATAATGTTGGCGTATGGTGATGTCTATCCACTATCCAACATTCAAAAGCAGTACACGCAATCTGATCATCTGAAGGTTTGCATATCCGCATGGTGTGCTGCTGCTCATAACTCATTACTCGGCTGAGATGGGGCAAGCTGATCGATTTTTTTTTCAAGTGGTTAGTCAACTCCATCACACGCCATGGTCGGGAGGCTTGGGGCGATTCATGAGAAGTCTTTGATCATAGCCTCGGACGCATTGCACCCCTGACCTCAGCCATAGTGCGACATCAACAACCACTCCACCGAGAGCACCTTGGCTACGAAAATAGAGACCAAGTCATATACACGTACTGTGAGCCACCGGACACTAATAGACCACGGCACTGTGAGCAGGCCGCCGCCAGCGGTCTGTGACAGTTATTCCATATGAGAGAGCATCAAGTGGCATGGACATCGACCAACGCGACAATCATTTCGTCCCTTAGCGTACGAAAATCACAGGCTAATGGCTATTTTGGAACAACAGTGGCAACGCTTATACAGTTACGGAAATTGTGATATTCCCTTTAAACATCAAATTGACACGTATTTATTGGTTATTAATTTGTATACACGCCTGCAAGATTATGCTCACTTCAACAAAGGGAAGCTACTGCGGTTTGGTTTATGGCAGAAATTTTCTCCTGTCATCGACACTCTGCTCTAGAGTAACGAAACGGTGAGACCCCTGAGCTGCCTAATGCTGCTTATTTATTCGTTTGGGTGATAGTTTAGCACTTTGTGTTAATCTAATAGTAACCCAAAACCTTAAAGTTCCCGCATCTTGGTTAATGGCGTCGTCTGTACAAAGTTATAACTAATAGATTATGGTGCCTTGAGATTATTAAGCAAACAAAACACGTGTGTTTAATATCCATTTGATCCATTGGTTTGTTGGAATTGTATTTGAAATCTCGATGGATTCCCAAGTTGATGAGAAAAAAGGTTAAACTTAAAAAAGTGCGGGTGATTTGGAAGCTCCATGAAATCTCGATGGATTCCCAAGCTGACGACGTGGTTGATATGGAAGCACCGGAATGTGGTTGTCTTCGACAATGCTCTCCCCTCGGTGGCCGCTCTACTCGACACGATCAAGACTGAAGCACACGACTGGGAAAGTGCGCGGGGGGGGGGGGGGGGGGGTGAGGTGAGGCCTACGCCAAATCCTCCCTCGGGCTAGTCTAGCTTGGCATCGATTTTATGAAGTGGTGTTTGCCCTATCTTGGGCTTGTACATAGAACTCCCTTTTCTATCAATGCATTGAAACCCAAGGATTTTAAGTTTTTTTGGAAAACAAAAAGATGAACACTGGTAGAAAATAGGCCTTCGGTACGCCCCCATTAGTCCCCAAAATAATGGACCCGCGACCATAGGGGTCTTTAGTCACGGTTCGGGACGAGACCCGCGACCAATAGTCTGGGCCCAGCGCGCTCGGCCCACAGCTGGCGGAGGGGAGGGGATTTAGTCCCGGTTGGCCAGACCAACGGGGACTAATAGGTCCTCGGGCCGGCCCCACGGCCTTTAGCCGCGGTTGTCCAGGTGAACCGGGACTAAAGGCCCATCCCTATATATAGGACTCACCTCGCTGCACTTGGCCACATTTGCTCACAATATTCACAAGGGGGTGGTGGGTATGCTTTTGGTTCCTACTATGCACACAAGGTGTTCGATGAAATGCCCCATAGCATGAAACACACTTGAGCGTTTTCATTTATTTTACCTCCGTGATCGCGGTTAGCAACTTGAACCTTTCATGATTTGTATTATTTCCAGCTAGCTAGTTAGTTTAACAGATGCATGATGGTTAATTATATACTTTATATAATAATAATGCAGATGAATCGGCAATGGATGTACGGTAACCGACTCTCCGGTGAGTTCACTACGGGTTTGAAAGATTTCCTCGTAGTGGCAAATGCGAACAAACAGCGAGGTTTTATTATGTGTCCATGTGCTGAATGTAAGAATGAGAAGGGTCACTCCTCCTCAAGAGTCGTTCACATGCACCTGCTTCGGTACGGTTTCATGCCAAGCTATAATTGTTGGACCAAGCATGGAGAAAGAGGGGTTAGAATGGAAGAAGATGAAGAAGAGGATGATATCGATTTCAACTATCATGACCTTTTCGGTGATACTTTCATGGAGGATGATGCTGAAGGTGGGGAAGGGTTTGGTGAAGGTGAAGAAGAGGCACATGATGAGCCCGCTGATGATCTTGGTCGGACCATTGCTGATGCACGGAGACGCTGCGAAACTGACAAGGAGAGGGAGAATTTGGATCGCATGTTAGAGGATCACACGAAGTCACTGTACCCAGGATGCGACAATAGTCTGAAAAAGCTGGGCTCCACACTGGATTTGCTGAAATGGAAGGCACGGGAAGGTGTAGCTGACTCATCATTTGAAAATTTCCTGAAAATTTTGAAGAATATGCTTCCGAAGAATAACGAGTTGCCCACCAGTACGTACGAAGCAAAGAAGGTTGTGTGCCCTCTAGGTTTAGAGATTCTGAAGATACATGCATGCATTAACGACTGCGTCCTCTACCGCGGTGCATACGAGGATTTGAATGAATGCCCTGTATGCACTGCATTGCGTTATAAGATCAGAGGGGATGACCCTGGTGACGATGTTGAGGGCGAGAAACCCAGGAAGAGGGTTCCCGCCAAGGTGATGTGGTATGCTCCTATAATACCTCGGTTGAAACGCCTGTTCAGGAACAAAGATCATGCCAAGTTGTTGCGATGGCACAAAGAGGACCGTAAGTCCGACGGGGAGTTGAGACACCCCGCTGATGGAACGCAATGGAGAAAGATCGACAGAGAGTTCAAAGATTTTGCAGCTGACGCAAGGAACATAAGATTTGGTCTAAGTACTGATGGCATGAATCCTTTTGGCGAGCAGAGCTCCAGCCATAGCACCTGGCCCGTGACTCTATGCATCTACAACCTTCCTCCTTGGTTGTGCATGAAGCGGAAGTTCATTATGATGCCAGTGCTCATCCAAGGTCCGAAGCAACCCGGCAACGACATCGATGTGTACCTAAGGCCATTAGTTGATGAACTTTTACAATTGTGGGGCAAACCTGGTGTACCTGTGTGGGATGAGCACAAAGAAGAGGAATTTAACCTACGAGCGTTGCTTTTTGTAACCATCAACGATTGGCCTGCTCTCAGTAACCTTTCTGGACAGTCAAATAAGGGATACAAAGCATGCACGCACTGCTTACATGAGACTGAAAGTGTATTTTTGGATAACTGTAGGAAGAACGTGTACCTGGGTCATCGTCGATTTCTTCCCCGAAATCATAACGTAAGAAAGAAAGGCAAGCATTTCAACGGCAAGGCAGATCACCGGCCGAAGCCTGCGGAACGTACTGGAGATGAGATATTTGATATGGTCAAGGATTTGAATGTCATCTTTGGAAAGGGTCCTGGCGGACAATCAGTTCCGCAGGGAGTTGACGGGCACGTACCCATGTGGAAAAAGAAATCGATATTTTGGGAGCTACAGTATTGGAAAGTCCTAGATGTCCGCTCTGCAATCGACGTGATGCATGTTACGAAGAATGTTTGCGTGAACCTGCTAAGCTTCTTGGGCGTGTATGGGAAGACAAAGGATACAAAGGAAGCACGGCGGGATCAACAACTTTTGAAAGACCCCGATGACCGGCATCCGGAATGGTTTCAAGGTCGTGCCAGCTACGCTCTTACGAAAGAAGAGAAGGTCATTTTTTTTGAATGCCTGAGCAGTATGAAGGTCCCGTCTGGCTTCTCGTCGAATATAAAGGGAATAATAAACATGGCGGAGAAAAAGTTCCAAAACCTGAAGTCTCACGACTGCCACGTGATTATGACGCAATTGCTTCCGATTGCTTTGAGGGGCCTCCTACAGGAAAATGTTCGAGTAGCCATTGTGAAGCTGTGTGCATTCCTCAATGCAATCTCTCAGAAGGTAATCAGTCCAGAAGATCTACCACGGTTACAGAACGATGTGGTCCAATGTCTTGTCAGTTTTGAGTTGCTGTTTCCACCATCCTTCTTCGATATTATGACGCACCTCCTGGTCCACCTAGTCGAAGAGATTTCCATTCTCGGTCCTGTATTTCTACACAATATGTTCCCCTTCGAGAGGTTTATGGGAGTATTAAAGAAATATGTTCGTAATCGTGCTAGGCCAGAAGGAAGCATCGTAAAGGGCTATGGAAATGAGGAGGTAATTGAGTTCTGTATTGACTATGTTCCTGACCTTAAGCCGATTGGTATTCCTCAATCGCGGCACGAGGGGAGACTAAGTGGAAGAGGCACGATCGGAAGGAAATCAACGATATGTATGGACGGTCATTCTATGACTGAAGCACACTACACAGTTCTGCAAAATTCGAGCTTGGTGGCTCCGTACTTCGAGCAACACAAGAATATTTTACGCTCGAACAACCCGGGGAAGCCTGAATCATGGATTAGAAAGGCCCACATGGAGACTTTCGGCAGTTGGTTGCGAAAACATTTAATGAATGACAATGATGTTGAAGATCAGCTGTACATGTTGGCCAAGACACCATCTTCGACTATCACGACTTTCCAAGGGTACGAGATTAATGGGAATACATTTTACACGATCTCCCAAGATAAAAAGAGCACCAACCAAAACAGTGGTGTCCGCTTTGATGCAGCAACCGAGATTGGGCAAAAGGTCACATATTATGGTTACATAGAGGAGATATGGGAACTTGACTACGGACCCTATTTTAAGGTCCCTTTGTTCCGGTGCAAATGGTTCAAGCTAACAGGAGGTGGGGTAAAGGTGGACGAGCAATACGGAATGACAATGGTGGATTTCGACAATCTTGGTTACCTTGACGAACCATTCGTCCTAGCCAAAGATGTCGCTCAGGTTTTCTATTTGAAGGACATGAGTAGCAAACCGAGGAAACGGAAAGATAAGAAAACG
Organism: Alopecurus myosuroides; assembly: GCA_028641055.1. NCBI lineage: Eukaryota > Viridiplantae > Streptophyta > Magnoliopsida > Poales > Poaceae > Alopecurus > Alopecurus myosuroides. The sequence goes on from CM054060.1 coordinate 429,527,449, forward strand.
ATCAGTGCATCATGCGATGATCCAAAGCGTCACATTGTTCTTTCAGGGAAAAGAAACATCGTGGGAGTGGAGGACAAGACAGACATGTCAGAAGATTATAATATGTTTGGTGAAATTCCGCCCTTCAAAGTGAACTCTGACCCAAGCATTAAGTTAAATGATGAGGATGCTCCATGGATACGTCCAAATCGTAAGAAAGCGGGGACACAAGGAAAGAATTGATGTGTAATAATTTATTGTACCAAACTTTGTTGAATGGATCATGTTTAATGGATCATTTTGAATTATATTATCTCTAATTAATTTATTGTACCAAACTTTTACTAAAAACAGAAAACAGACGCGCTAGCGCGCCGCAGTGTCGCCGGAATGCAAATTCTTTTATTAAAAAGAGAAAACAGACGAACACTAGCTACTCCTCGCCGTCGTCGTCGGGGAACTCGTCGGTGACCTCCTCCGGGTCATCATCGTCGCCGAACTCGTCCGTGACCTCCTCGTCGTCGTCGGAGGTGCATGATGGTATGTCCGAGATAGGCCCCCACCTCGGATCGTCGGAGGCCCAGACTTCGCCGGCGCGGTCGGCCCGACGAAGCTCCTGCAGCGCCCTCGTCCTCGCCTCCCGAGCGGCATCTAACGCGAGGTGGCGTTCGAGGCGGCGCTCCGCCCGCTGACCCGCGCGGGTCTGCCAGAGCTCCTCGTCGGCGCTCTCCTCCCCCGGGTTGTTCCGGTAATACTCGCGGACGACGCGGTCTTCCCTGGCGTCGACTAGGCCCTGAAACGCGCGGTGGCGGAGGTGGAGGTGGTCGGCGGCAGTGATGATCTGCGGCTTCGGCGCCCTGGCCTCCGCTTCCCAGACGGTGTCGCAGTCGTTGAAGTTCATCAGCGACCGCGGGCGGTTGAGGCGCCAGGCCGCCGCGTCCCAGGCGCGGGCTGCCTCCGCCGCCGTCGCAAAGGTGCCGAGGGGGATGCGGTCGTCCCCCCAGCGGATATCTGCGCTGAACATTCCGTTCTGCCGTGCTCGCACGCCGCGGAAGCCGGTGGTGCTGTTCCTCCTCGGAGGCATGGTGGAAGCGCGACGGTGCGTGGAGAGTAGAAGACGCGCTAGAGGCGCGACAGTTTATACCGCGCCCTCCTGGCCACGCGTCACAAACTACCGCGCCACGCGTCGCAACTCCCGCGCCACGCGTCACAATTCCCGCGCCACGCGCCACCCTAACACAACCAAGCAAATAGTTGCACATTACAGCCCTACCAAATGCCCGGTAGGACGTATATATGATGGCGAATCCGGATGTTTTGTATTTGCTCGATGAACTGACCGGTGTATGAAGGTGGGCTATATATAGGGTCCTCTGGCTCACAAAGTGGTGCTAGGGTTTTGATCCAACGGTTAAGAAACCACCTCATCCACGGCTCACAACAACTCGAAAGAAACACACCGTAGCCCTGATCGAACGGCTCACAACAGCTCAAAAGAAACACACCCCGGATCCAACGACTCAGAAGCGCTTTAAAGAAACACACGATCCGTGTGATTCTATCTGATTGGTCCAAACGAAACCCTAACCCATTTAGTCCCGGTTGGTGTCCCCAACCGGGACTAAAGGGATGTTTTCTTCTCGCTATATATATGTGCATTGCCACACCATTGGCATAAACACATACAAACTCACCACTCTCTCATGGCTTCTACCGTACCCACTCTAACATTCAACCAGGCCGAGGCACTTTCCGCCTCGAACTACCCCTGCCCGCCCGGCTACAGTGTTCCCGCCGGTTGGATGCTGAGCGCCGGAGGAGTGCCGGTCCCTCCTCTTCCTCAAGGTGTGGCACGTCGGGCGGCCATCACGAACCATTACTACAACGAGCTCACGCCGGAGCAGCGGAGAGATCCCAGCTGGCATCCCGATAACCAACATACTTGGGATGCCTTCTTCATCAATCGGCGTGAGAGGGCGCTCGCCAGGTATGAGGAGGACGGCCTGCCTCCTGGGAACTTTCACGAGGCCGGTCGTCGGCTATGGTGGTCCGGCCGGACTCTACAGAGCGTCATGGACTACATCAGGGCCGGCGATAACCCCCGCCTGCGCTACCCTCAGGCCCAGTCCTGGGCTCTGAATTTTCTCATGTCGTAGGCCTAGGCAGGAGTATGACTAGCAGCAGATATCAGATCATGCATGCATCTATGCTCTCCGTTTAGGTTTAGATCCACTCTTGCCATTATGTACTGCCTTTTTTATCTATGGGAATTTTTAAGATTGGAAAAAGAATTAGTTCTATTTTTCTGAATTTTCTGATATATTATTTGTATTTTTAAGATTGGAAAAAGAATTAGTTTTATTTTTCTGAATTTTCTGATATATTATTTGTATTTTTAAGGTTGCACGCATCTATTATTTCTATTCGAATAACCACCTTTAGTCGCCGTTCGTGTCACGAACCGGGACTAAAGGCTCGTTCTGCGCGGGAACGAGAAAGCCGCGAAAATTTTCACCATTAGTCCCGGTTCGTGACACCACCCGGGACTAAAGGCCCGCGGAGGGTACCCCAGGGGACCTTTAGTCCCGGTTCGTGACACCACCCGGGACTAAAGGCTGGAACTATATATGTGGATGCCTTCCTGCCCCAAAATTTTCTAAGTCACAAACCCTCTTCTTCCCTCGCGCCGGCGCCTGCTCGTCTTTCTGCCCCGTCGCCGTCGCCCGCGCAGAGGACCGCGCCGTCTCCATCGCCGTCGCCGTCGCCGTCGTCGAGCCCTTCTCTCCACCGCCTCCACCCTGCTCCGCCCCCGTCCCGTCGCCGTCTCTCCGGTAGGTTCCCCGCGGGCCGTCGCCGTCGCCCTAGATCCAACGCGCGAACGCCATCGAACGGATCGAGAACACGAATCACGCGCGAACGCGCCGCCCTCGAACGGCGACCACGAACTGAGAACGCGCCGCCCTCGCGCTCGCTACCGCGGCCAGATTCGCCGCCGGCGAGACAACAGTGGCCGTGGCCTCGTCCCCATCTCCGTCCCCTCCCCCGTGGCGAGCACCACAGTGGCCTCCTCCCCATCTCCGTTCCCTCCCCCGTGGCCGGAATCGTCGGAATCGCCGGAGACCCGAGAGCCTGAACTGCCACCGCCGGCCACCGTGTGACGCCAGGGGTGACGTCATCATGACGTCACCTGGCCACGTGTTGACGAGTTTTTTTAATGACGTCATCATGACACGTGGGGCCCACTGTATATGGAATTACAGAACATAATTAAATCTTCTAAATTAAATAACTTTTAATTTATAATTCCAAAAAATATGGAAAAATATGCAAAATGTTCAAAAAAATGTAAGCTATCTGTTTATATCATTATCATTCATGTTTGACAAAGTTTAAAATGAGACCATATTTGAATTTGAGTTAAATTCATTAAAATAATGAAAGTAAGTTTTAATTCAATAAATTCAGAATATTAAGTATAATATACCAAAATGACCAGAAAAGCAAATGCAACCTAGCTTTGGGGTTCTCCAAGTCATTTGAGAGACCCTACCAATCTGTTTTCCCTCTTTCTACGACAATATTTGCTAAGTCTCCTATATACTTAATTAATTTTTACTACATGCATGTCTGCAGGAGTGACATATGGCAGACAATAGAGACCTGACGGCGGAACAGGAGGCTGAAGGTTATATATTAGATATCATAGCCGGAGGAGGAACAGACATTGACGATGATGTAATCTCTTCTTATCTGAACCTTGAGGATCAAGAAGGTGAAGGAGGAACAGACATTGTCGATGATCAAGGAGGTGAAGAAGGAACAGACATTGTCGATGATCAAGGAGGTGAAGGAATGGACATTGATGACGGAGGTCAACCGTCGACAAACGACGATCTCCAATTGCAAAGAACAACCACCTCCGGCGAGGTATATATTTTAGCCCTCGGTCTTATTTTAGCCCTCGGTCCAATTGCAAAGACTAACGCGCGCGACTCTCTTTCTTATTTTAGCCCTCGGTCGGATCTAGTATGACAAAGCGTGGCAAATCCAAGGAGATGAAAGATTCCGAAATATATACCATCGAATCAGTCAGTCAAATCGGCAAGCCCCTACAGCACACCACAAAGTTTATCAACCAATGCGGAGTCATTGTTAGAGACGTCGTCCCGATCACCGTCCAGGAATGGAAGGAGCCAAAGAAAGCACGTGTTGGTTTCACTTATGTCGACAAGAGAACGAAAAAGATTATGTTTAGAAAGCTTATTGCACATTTCATTCTACCTCCGGAATACAACAAAAAAGATGAATTCGGTCAGGACGTTCCGGGTGGACGTGAGAGGAGGAGGATAGTCAAAGAGTTCGCTCTTCAGAAGATGGCCGAAGCATTCCGGAACTTCAAGAAAAAATTGTTCCGTGAATATGTCAGCCAGGGCAAGACTCCGAATTTCACTGGACAATATGAGAAACTGAGAGATGATTGGACAGAATTTGTGACGCAACATAAATCGGAGCATTTCAAGGTAATGTCGGCAAAAAATAAGGCTAATGCGAAAAAGAAACAGTACCATCATGTTATGGGGCCAGGAGGATACCGCGTTTCGGCGCCTAAGTGGCAGGCAATGGAGGACGGCCTAAGGGCAAGAGGAATCCGTCTAGGTACAGAGGGATGGGACGAAAGAGCCAAAATGTGGTGGTACGGGCATGGGGGATCGCTAGACCCGGAGACAGGGGAGTGTGTTCACCGGCAGAAAAAGTTTGCTCCCACAAAAGAACTTGTTGACGCAATGACCAAAGCTCAACAGGGCAAGATCACGTTCAACAGAGAGAGAGACCAACTGACAGTTGCCCTCGGAAATCCTGAACACGGAGGACATATACGAGGCAAAGGCAGAATGCCGTGGAAAGTAGGGTTTTCCCAGGAGGGTGACCCGTACTGTTACAGAAGCCGTAGGAGAGGTACGGACCGGGCTGCAGATGAACTGGCGAATCTTGCAATGGAAGTTTCTGACCTGAAGAAGGTCGTGGCGGGAATACTTGAGAAAGAAAAAGCGTCGGCTCCAGGGCCGCATCAAGAACATGCAACGGATCTCGGAAGCCAGCAGCGGAGAAGCAGCGTGGCTTCCACGGAGGCCCCGACTGCAGGTGCTAATGCACCGATGATCGAGAGTCGTGCACCGGAGCCTCACTACCCCGTGGATGACGTAAAGGAGATGAAAGAATGTGATCTGCATTATCCCGTGGGGAACATTTCCATGAAGGTGGCTACCGGCAGTGCTTTACCCTATACACCTGGAGCACTCCATCACAACAACCCCATTCCATATGGCTATGCTCGTGTCACGGTGGAAGACATAGTCCAAGCGTTTGAGGACCTGGAGATTGACATAGCTACACCCGAAGGGGAGAGAAGACTTGGAGATGTCAAGCGCCAGTTCATTCTATGGAAAAAGAAGTACATAGTGTTTCCAGGCGAGACGCCAAGGCTAACAAGTCCACCCCCATACGATGGTGCAGGTGCTGGTGGTGGTGGTGGTGCTAGTTCTGGTTCACCTACGCCTCCTTCACGCCATTCGACGCCGTCCCCCGATCTTCCTCCTCCGGTGGTTAAGCAGCCGTCGCCCACGATTCCTCCTCCGGAGGAAAAGCAGACGTCTCCCACTATTCCTCCTCCGGAGGAAAAGCAGACGTCGTCGCCCCCCATTCCTCCTCCGGAGGATAAGCGGACGTCGCCCCCCATTCCTCCTCCGGAGGATAAGCGGACGTCGCCCCCCATTCCTCCTCCAGCGAAGAAACAGAAGCAGGCGGGCAGCAAGGGAACACGCTCTTGGTCTATTAACCCGGACCCTTATGTACCTAAGACCACACGGGTACCGGAGCCATCACTGAAGCCTCTCACCCCAAGGCCTTGGGAACTTAGTGATGCTGAAACCAAATTGGTCGTGAAGGCTGACGTTGAGAAATGGAAGGGCAAACTGAAGGCGCTAAAGGAGCCTGAGCCCAAGGAAGTATTCCCTCCGATTGTAGACTATTGGGCTACGGATTTTTTATCGACAGTGTCCCAATCCGTGAAGAATTTGCCTAAAGACTATGATATTGAACTTCGTAAGCAAGCAGGAATATTGGAGGAGGAGAAAAAAAAAGCAAAAATGATACAAAGCGGGAAACAAGTTGCCCAGCTCGGGATGCAGAGTAAACAATCGATATCCCCCCTCATAGTGAAAGCCGCTCCGGAACATGACCCCGAGGTCATAAATGCTGTGACAGCAATGGGATTGACTGTAGCTACTGCCATGCAAAATGCGTCCGAGGCCGGTATGTCTCTCCGTGCCTTTTTAGACATGGACGATATGCCAGTGGCTGATGTAGCATTAAAATATGTGAAGAAAGGGCCTCTCGTCGAGCCTGCGAAGGAAAAGGATCTACCACCACTAATGCAAAGTCTGCTACGTTGGTACAAAGATTTCATAACTTTTACCGACAAAGAATATGTGTATGTGGATTATACAGAGGAGCATCACACCAAAAAGTACTCTGTAACAGTTGAGTTGAGTGAATTGTTCCAACTGTTCAATATGCGTGAGCTCGACAAATCTATCCTGAGTTGCTACGTTCTGTAAGTGATTTATTTCTACCTCATCTCGTTCTTCATTTGCCTACACTATATATATATATATATATATTGTCCTAACTATATTGTTCCGTACGCTATTATGCAGATTGAAGATTTGGGAATGCAAAGTAAGACTCATCCATGATATTGGGTTCATTGACCCACAAATCATTAATGGAACTATGTTAGAACGTCAGCCCATAGACGTGGAGAAAGACTTGTACAATTTTTTTAAAAAGCATGAATCCAAAAGATATATTCTATTTCCTTACCATTTTGGGTGAGTGTTTCTCTCATGTTCCCATTCTCTTTTGTTTACTCCATGCATGGTATGTCCAATCGATAAATTATGCATGACTCTGCATCTAATGTGTCCGCAGGTACCACTGGATTCTGCTAAAAATTGATCTTCACCAGGCCATAGTTTTCATCATTGACTCTATGAATTCAAATACAGATCTTTGGGTCGACATGAGAAAAATGATGCAAAAGTAATTATTTTTCAATCATTTGCGCTCTATATCGATCGGTCTCTTTTGTTCATTTTCTAAGCTAATAACTCCCTTGTTCATTTAATTTTATTTGCATTGTAGAGTTTGGAGACGGCTCTCACATCAACATGTCGGTGAATTCAAAGATGCGCTAAAATTTAAAAATGTGCTCAAAGGTGTGGATAAGCAGCCACCGGGGACCGGTCTATGTGGATACTATGTCTGTGAGAACATACGGAAAGAAATATCTGAGAGGAAGAAGGACGAGCAAACGCGGAACGGTCTCAATAACTTGCGGAGGGCGCTTACTCCAGAAGCTCGCTTCCGACCAATTCAAGAGGAAATAGCAGGATTTTTCCTTAGGCATGTCATCCAGAAGAAAGGAGAGTTCCATGCGTCCACCGACGATGACTTTTATAAGCATGTATAAGCCCTAAGTACTTTGAAACTTGTGCGAATTTGTGTATGCTCGTCCATCTTAATTGTGTAATATGGAAACTTGTTCGAGGTTGTATATATGGTCACCCGATATTGAATATATATTATATATTCCTATTGAATTCTCCTCGTTTGATATTTCATATATATATATATGCATGAATATGTGTACTGAAATTAAAACAAAACAAATTAAAAAGGAAACAGGTTTAGGGGGCCTAAAACCCTAAACCTGCGCAGGTTTTCAGTCCCGGTTAACCACAAGACCCGGGACTAAAGGTCCTCCGCCGCAACGGACCCCTAGCGCCCACGTGGACGGGCTTTTAGTCCCGGTCCGTAAGTGGCGGGACTATAGGGGGGGCATTTAGTCGCGCATAGCTAGTCCCGGTTGCCCGGACGGGATTAATAGTCCTGGTGAACCGGGACTGTAGGCCTATTTTCTACCAGTGGAACTATAGTTGGGGATATATAATGAGATGAATTTTAGGATTCCTAGTGTTAATATCTCTAAAGTTTTGATTCCTTTGTTTAATATTCCCAATCATGAGCTGGGTTAGGGATATAAAATGTAAGATGAGTTGCATAATTTCTAGTGTTAAGATCCCTAGCTAGTGTACCATTAAAATAGTAAAATGACATCACATTTTGCTCCAACCCTAACTATTTTTTTCAAGTTTGTGCACTGTTTCCTAATTGCATTATGTCGATATTTATCTCCAATTTTAGAAAATAGATGTGTGTGTTGATTGTAGCTACCCCGAGTGAGTGAACAAGAAGTTTTCCATTGTTCCCTCACGGGAGTACCAAAACTCGAACAATAATTATGATTTAATTCATGTTGTTGTGCTTCTTAACATTTATTGGTTATACCTTCTCAACATTTATTATGAGTCCAATGATGGAACCCTTGAAAATAATTAGTTCGAGCGATGGTGGTCCTTTAGTTGGAAGTTTATGATGTGCACGGTTTATATGAGGCTTGTTGGGTGTCCATTAGTGCATTACTACAAACTTGAACATTCGATGCCCGGCAAATAAACCCACGGCTGCCTCCGGAAACCAACCAAATCGAACACAACTTAATTGGAATCAATTCAACCCTCTGGCTGGTCCACCGCACCAATAGTCCCTCAACGATCAGTTGAGAAAGATTGGGAGAAGACCGAGTGAATGCCAATAGGAAATGACGGTAATTATGGAGTAGCCTTGATATGGTCCAAATACAAGAGTAGTTGGGACACCCTTGATACTTTTCTAGATACACACTAGAAGTTGCCTCTAAGAGGACAAACGGGGATCCACAACTCTCAAATCTATCAAATCTCATCTAACCCTAAGCTGGTAAGAGGGGTGTCTATTTATATGCTAAGGGTCGAAGGGAGGGGTTACATGGTCATTCAGACCCTTTCCTATGTGCAGGAAGTCACTTACCTCAAAGACTATGAATGTTCCCGCCTTACTCCAGGTATACTCCAAAACCCTATCCAGCGCGTCACACTCTTGTGTCTCTTGAGGAGCTCAAGGGAGGGCCAGAGACTCCGGTGTTTGCAGGTCGAAGACTCTAGTCTTGAGAGAAGCAACCTCCCTCTTCCCTATGCCATCTGTTCCATTCTTCTTGGATTTGTCTTGTGAATCATCCAACCCATCATGGAGGTCACACCTGAGTATGCAAATTAGATCTATATGAGGCAGCGAACCGTTCATCAAGTCACTGAGATCATAGAGAGGCAAGAGCAAGTTCACCTTGTCTTTCATAGCTTTTGTTCGGGCTCTTGTTATTGGTCATCGGGTGTTCTAGAAATGGAATAGGTTGAGATGCATCATCCCCCCCCTCCCGCCTTCCAAAAGAGTCTTCCTCCACTTGTGATCATTATCATCGCATGGACACCAATGGAAGGGAGACATGTGTCGCAAGTTGAAGGAGTTGTGTACAAGGTACTTTGATTGTGGCAAGTCAAGCTCGTAGGTACTTTGAAGGAGACATGTGTCCCACCGAAATATAACTCCTAGCGAGCTATTGTGTGGCGCCCCGAGATCGGGCATTATGCAGAATTCAGCATTCCCGCCAACTCCGCATAATAACCGATTCCAGGTTGCCATTTATGATAACATTACAATAGTTCACGAGTAATCCAGAATTACAACAGAATCAGAAAGATACAAGATGACTCAGACGAGCCAGGGATACAACTGATACATTACAAAGATCCAAATAACAGCGGAAGAAACAAACGTCCGGCTACGGACAAGATCCAAATTGGACTAAGAGTCCTGAGGATAACCGAAGGCGTCCAATCCCTGCCCAGACCAAGCCGGAGGGTTTCCCAAGCTAACGTCGTCAGACTTCAAACCTGTTGACTGCAATTTGGAATTTGCAGCCACGAAAGAGATTCGTGGGTCAGTACGGTTAAGTACTGGCAAGGGGGATACAACCCATACTCACAAGTTACCGGCGTAGCCAGTCATCACAAGATACAAATACCTTAGGATCAACGGAAAGGAAGGGGTTATTGCAAATAAGCGACAACGGGCTGCACTAACCAACTACAGAGATTCTATTACTTCCAACTATCAGAAAGGAGATAAGATCGAGTGATAGTAACCAACTGAAAGATAACTTCAAACAAACCCATCCTGGATCTCGCCCCTTATCCAAAGAAGCAATCCGAGGGTAACTCACACCGTTGTATTAAAGATGAGTCAAGTTATTGTGTGAATAACCTATTACTAGTCAAGTTATTAATCATTGGGTGAAACATGATTGATCATTATGTTGAAGTTGTCCTGAGTACTTGTTAGCCAGTACTTTCACCAAGTAATCCATAACCGCGGAAAACACGGCTTCTCGAGAAGATTTACCCTGCAGGGGTGCACCATAGTAACCGTACACGCAAGAATAACCCGCCAGATGGGATGCCTCCCACCAAGCGGGGTACTCTACACAACCAACCCTTCTTCGCATCAAGCCCAAAGCACCGCGTGCTGTGCGTGCGCGGCTAATCGAGCCCCACGAAGAAAAGGGGACCCTCATAGCACTGGAAGACCACGCCGCCCTAAATGCCGACTACAAAAGTTCCACCCTGGCCTCGGGTTCGTACCTGCATATGATGCAGCAAATGGAAAGCCCGAACTAGTACGGCGATTTGGACGAGATGCGAATCGAGTCAGTTGAGGGGGGCGCCCATACTCGCTTCCCACATGCGGGTAGTGCGCTCATCATGGATCAGTAGACAAGACCCTTTTCCTATTAGGGTCGACACTAGCAGGCCTCAAAACCTCAAAGGGCCTCCCGCCGGTGCCTTATCATCAAATTATTATTTAACAATAGCATTAACAGGATTGATTGATTAATATTTCGAGCCCCCCGGAACGGTAACAACAATGATAGTACGATAGTAAAAGAAGTAACCGACAACAAGCTCGAGCAAAAGCAACTCTAATCATGCTAGATAAGAACAGGCACAAACAAAGGCTGTAGGTATGGAGGTGAGGCAATATCAAGGTTAAGGGATTCATGTGATGGGTTCGTAACAGAAACAACTACCACTAAGGCTAGCAGAAAAGAATCAACGGAAAGAATCGGTAACAAGTGATGAAAGGCAGCCATATGGCATGCAAGTGAGTATACTTGCCTGAGATCCCGCAAGGTAGCAGAACTTGTCGTTGCTCACATCATCTCAACGTCCTATCCGAGAAGAAGCAACGAACCTCGAACAAACACCGGAATGCAACAATTACTACTACGGCAAAAGATCCAGCATGATCAAGACATGGATGCATGACAAGTTTAAAGATGCATCACGGTAAACTAGTTGACAAGATAAACAATTTAATTGGACCCATATGCAATTTGAGTTGCATATGAACAGCCCCGGAATTATGGTTGAAACAATTGTTTTCCAACTAACCAATAGGTGAAAGTGGATTAGCATGATGCATGGATTAGGAAAACAACAAAATAACAACAATATAACCAATTGGAAATAAGGTTTACCCATTTTGAAATTCACTTATTAAGTTTTGGAATTTTGGTTACTTAAAGGTGTCACACAAGCATTTGTTGTTTTCATCAAGTTTAATTGTTCAAAACAGTAAACAAATTTTATATTTGAGTAGAGCATTTAATTTTAATTGGAAAACATATTTTATTTGTTGAAATTGGAATTAAAATGAATTAGTTATTAATTTGACCATTTTAAATGCATTAAATAAGAAACAGTTGTTTTCAGCAATTTAAATTATTCAAACAGCAAACAAAAATTTATATTTGGAAAGTACATGAAAAGTTGATTGGAAAACATATTTAGTTTGTGGAATTTGGAATTTTTATGAACAAGTTATGAATTTTGCAAGTTTAAGTGAATTTGACAAGTTTTCAAATATTGCACCAATTTAAAATATTCAAAACAGGAAATAAATTTTATATTTGGATAGAACATTTAATTTGGGACAGAAAACATATTTAAAAAGTTAAAATTGGAGTTGGGATGAATTTCTTATGCAATTTACAAAATTGAGGTACAATCTGCCATTTTTAGGGAACCAGGGGCTAGGAAAAAATATTTTGCAGGGCTAGAAATAATTTCCAGGGGCATGGATGTGAATCTGAGATGTTTCAGTGGCCAAAAGGATGAAAAACAAAAAGGTTGGATTAATTGAGGGAGGGGGGATTCGAACCCCCCACCTCCTGATGTGCTCAAAGGTGCCTAACCAGTGCGCTACTGTGAATGTTGTGATGGTAACCGAGACCGACAGAGGAAATTGTAACCACGATGGTTAACTGAATTTAATCATGGAAGAAAGTTCAGAGATTTGCGCAGGTGAAACAAAAAGCAAAGCGTAATGCTTTGGACAGGAATCGAACTCGTGACCTCCTCTGTGTGGAGCGGATGCGCAACCAATGGGCTATTGTGCTGTTACTGATTGCATACAAGTCCGAAGCTAGTAATTGTGACGATGCGGTGTATGACTGACAAAACTGAAAAACTGCTCACGATTGGGACACAGCACGACCACGACGATTGGAAGACGACGGTGACGAACTGGCGGCGCTCCGGGTGGTAGAGGCGTCGGGGCACGAAGGCCCGCGACCAGAGTGAGGCGGAGGGAAAAAAAAGGAGGGGAACTGGAGGCGCTCACCGAGGGGTTGAGATAGCGGGCGTGCTCGGATCCGTCGAGGATGCTTCCGACCGGAGGTGTACAGCGACGAGGAAAACCGGCCATGGTGCCGTCGTCCTTGGGGAGCCTCGTCCCTGGTTCTGCGCGTAGAGGACGAGGAGGACGCCGCGGATCCATTCCCGCCATCGGTGGCTCGTTGCAACCACCCTATCCCCGCCTCCGTGAGCTTGCTTCTCCGGCCATGGAGGTGGAGGTGATGGGGGTGCAAGAAAAACCAGAGAAAGAACGAGGGGGGCGGCGGCTGGATGGAGGGGGAGGGAGCTAGGGTTGCGCCTCGGTGGAGATTAAAAGGAGGAGGAGGGGAGGAGCACGTGGGTGGTGGTGGCATCGGTGGGGGGGGGTGGTTGACAGCGACCTCTCCCCCTGGTCCGTACGAGGAAGATGACCCTGGTGGGCTGGGCTAGGGGAGAGGGGAAAGAGGTATGGGCTTAGGTGGGGAAATAGACGGGCTGGGGAGGAAAGGGCTGCTCCCTCTCTCCTTGCTGTTTTTTTTTTCCTCTTCCAATTTTTGTAAAGAATAAAAGGGAGAGAGGAATAGAAAAGGGGTTTTGGGGTGGTTTAAATTGTTATGCAACATTTTTGTATTAATTTACAAGACATAAAATAAAAGCAGATGCTAACATTACTTTCACAGGTTGGACATTTTAATTGATTATAAGTTGTTAGTTGAAATTTTCAAATAGGGTTTGAGGTGGGAATTATTTGTGTTAATTTTCCAAAAACAAATAATTAAAGCAAGAGTTAATCATTGTTTCACAATTTTGAATATTTAATTTGGTTTAAAGGTTTTAGGTGAATTTCAAACAATGTTGGATTTGGGAATTTTGGAAATAAACAAATTATATTAAATAGGTTCAAGCAATTATGAAAACATTATTAGCTTTAATTTTGTTTGCAAGATTTTAATTCTTAAACTCCCATTTGAAATATTGCCAAGTAGGATTTGATTGGATTTGAATGTGTTACTTGCATTTACCATTAGGGTTTTGAACAATTTAAATTGTTTTGAAGTTTTGAGTGGTTTGGAAAACATGATGCAATGCTTATGGGATGCAGATGATGCAAACAAAAAGAAAACAAACAGGTAACACCCCAGGTGTTACAGACGACACCACTAACAAGGGATTGCGCCCTCGCAATCCACCTGCTAACCCGAGAGGGGAAAGAAGTTCAACAATCGATTCTTCATGCTTCCAGCTGATCTCCTCGACACCACTAACAAGGGATTCTTGCTCGGAGTGACGACGATGTTCTTCCACCAGGAATCTTCCGATGATCGAACCTATTAGGTTAAAGGCTCAGAAAACGTCCACCCACGTAGGATCCTAACACTTTGAAAGATAGACCAGAGGGGAGACTCCAAAACAAATAAGATTGGGAGGGGAAATAGAATAGGGATAAGGAGAAAAACAAGAATCCTATTGAGAGGTTTTCCCAAAATAGTTTAGCAGAAACAGTTTTTGACACTCTAGAAACAACGACCGTTAGCGAGGTTATCCTACAGGCTTTGCGGACCCGTTGCTTCGATAACCATTCGTATCGAAACAATCTCGGGAATCGGAACCAAGGCTCTGATACCATTTGTGGCGCCCCGAGATCGGGCATTATGCAGAATTCAGCATTCCCGCCAACTCCGCATAATAACCGATTCCAGGTTGCCATTTATGATAACATTACAATAGTTCACGAGTAATCCAGAATTACAACAGAATCAGAAAGATACAAGATGACTCAGACGAGCCAGGGATACAACTGATACATTACAAAGATCCAAATAACAGCGGAAGAAACAAACGTCCGGCTACGGACAAGATCCAAATTGGACTAAGAGTCCTGAGGATAACCGAAGGCGTCCAATCCCTGCCCAGGCCAAGCCGGAGGGATTCCCAAGCTAACGTCGTCAGACTTCAAACCTGTTGACTGCAATTTGGAATTTGCAGCCACGAAAGAGATTCGTGGGTCAGTACGGTTAAGTACTGGCAAGGGGGATACAACCCATACTCACAAGTTACCGGCGTAGCCAGTCATCACAAGATACAAATACCTTAGGATCAACGGAAAGGAAGGGGTTATTGCAAATAAGCGACAGCGGGCTGCACTAACCAACTACAGAGATTCTATTACTTCCAACTATCAGAAAGGAGATAAGATCGAGTGATAGTAACCAACTGAAAGATAACTTCAAACAAACCCATCCTGGATCTCGCCCCTTATCCAAAGAAGCAATCCGAGGGTAACTCACACCGTTGTATTAAAGATGAGTCAAGTTATTGTGTGAATAACCTACTACTAGTCAAGTTATTAATCATTGGGTGAAACATGATTGATCATTATGTTGAAGTTGTCCTGAGTACTTGTTAGCCAGTACTTTCACCAAGTAATCCATAACCGCGGAAAACACGGCTTCTCGAGAAGATTTACCCTGCAGGGGTGCACCATAGTAACCGTACACGCAAGAATAACCCGCCAGATGGGATGCCTCCCACCAAGCGGGGTACTCTACACAACCAACCCTTCTTCGCATCAAGCCCAAAGCACCGCGTGCTGTGCGTGCGCGGCTAATCGAGCCCCACGAAGAAAAGGGGACCCTCATAGCACTGGAAGACCACGCCGCCCTAAATGCCGACTACAAAAGTTCCACCCTGGCCTCGGGTTCGTACCTGCATATGATGCAGCAAATGGAAAGCCCGAACTAGTACGGCGATTTGGACGAGATGCGAATCGAGTCAGTTGAGGGGGGCGCCCATACTCGCTTCCCACATGCGGGTAGTGCGCTCATCATGGATCAGTAGACAAGACCCTTTTCCTATTAGGGTCGACACTAGCAGGCCTCAAAACCTCAAAGGGCCTCCCGCCGGTGCCTTATCATCAAATTATTATTTAACAATAGCATTAACAGGATTGATTGATTAATATTTCGAGCCCCCCGGAACGGTAACAACAATGATAGTACGATAGTAAAAGAAGTAACCGACAACAAGCTCGAGCAAAAGCAACTCTAATCATGCTAGATAAGAACAGGCACAAACAAAGGCTGTAGGTATGGAGGTGAGGCAATATCAAGGTTAAGGGATTCATGTGATGGGTTCGTAACAGAAACAACTACCACTAAGGCTAGCAGAAAAGAATCAACGGAAAGAATCGGTAACAAGTGATGAAAGGCAGCCATATGGCATGCAAGTGAGTATACTTGCCTGAGATCCCGCAAGGTAGCAGAACTTGTCGTTGCTCACATCATCTCAACGTCCTATCCGAGAAGAAGCAACGAACCTCGAACAAACACCGGAATGCAACAATTACTACTACGGCAAAAGATCCAGCATGATCAAGACATGGATGCATGACAAGTTTAAAGATGCATCACGGTAAACTAGTTGACAAGATAAACAATTTAATTGGACCCATATGCAATTTGAGTTGCATATGAACAGCCCCGGAATTATGGTTGAAACAATTGTTTTCCAACTAACCAATAGGTGAAAGTGGATTAGCATGATGCATGGATTAGGAAAACAACAAAATAACAACAATATAACCAATTGGAAATAAGGTTTACCCATTTTGAAATTCACTTATTAAGTTTTGGAATTTTGGTTACTTAAAGGTGTCACACAAGCATTTGTTGTTTTCATCAAGTTTAATTGTTCAAAACAGTAAACAAATTTTATATTTGAGTAGAGCATTTAATTTTAATTGGAAAACATATTTTATTTGTTGAAATTGGAATTAAAATGAATTAGTTATTAATTTGACCATTTTAAATGCATTAAATAAGAAACAGTTGTTTTCAGCAATTTAAATTATTCAAACAGCAAACAAAAATTTATATTTGGAAAGTACATGAAAAGTTGATTGGAAAACATATTTAGTTTGTGGAATTTGGAATTTTTATGAACAAGTTATGAATTTTGCAAGTTTAAGTGAATTTGACAAGTTTTCAAATATTGCACCAATTTAAAATATTCAAAACAGGAAATAAATTTTATATTTGGATAGAACATTTAATTTGGGACAGAAAACATATTTAAAAAGTTAAAATTGGAGTTGGGATGAATTTCTTATGCAATTTACAAAATTGAGGTACAATCTGCCATTTTTAGGGAACCAGGGGCTAGGAAAAAATATTTTGCAGGGCTAGAAATAATTTCCAGGGGCATGGATGTGAATCTGAGATGTTTCAGTGGCCAAAAGGATGAAAAACAAAAAGGTTGGATTAATTGAGGGAGGGGGGATTCGAACCCCCCACCTCCTGATGTGCTCAAAGGTGCCTAACCAGTGCGCTACTGTGAATGTTGTGATGGTAACCGAGACCGACAGAGGAAATTGTAACCACGATGGTTAACTGAATTTAATCATGGAAGAAAGTTCAGAGATTTGCGCAGGTGAAACAAAAAGCAAAGCGTAATGCTTTGGACAGGAATCGAACTCGTGACCTCCTCTGTGTGGAGCGGATGCGCAACCAATGGGCTATTGTGCTGTTACTGATTGCATACAAGTCCGAAGCTAGTAATTGTGACGATGCGGTGTATGACTGACAAAACTGAAAAACTGCTCACGATTGGGACACAGCACGACCACGACGATTGGAAGACGACGGTGACGAACTGGCGGCGCTCCGGGTGGTAGAGGCGTCGGGGCACGAAGGCCCGCGACCAGAGTGAGGCGGAGGGAAAAAAAAGGAGGGGAACCGGAGGCGCTCACCGAGGGGTTGAGATAGCGGGCGTGCTCGGATCCGTCGAGGATGCTTCCGACCGGAGGTGTACAGCGACGAGGAAAACCGGCCATGGTGCCGTCGTCCTTGGGGAGCCTCGTCCCTGGTTCTGCGCGTAGAGGACGAGGAGGACGCCGCGGATCCATTCCCGCCATCGGTGGCTCGTTGCAACCACCCTATCCCCGCCTCCGTGAGCTTGCTTCTCCGGCCATGGAGGTGGAGGTGATGGGGGTGCAAGAAAAACCAGAGAAAGAACGAGGGGGGCGGCGGCTGGATGGAGGGGGAGGGAGCTAGGGTTGCGCCTCGGTGGAGATTAAAAGGAGGAGGAGGGGAGGAGCACGTGGGTGGTGGTGGCATCGGTGGGGGGGGTGGTTGACAGCGACCTCTCCCCCTGGTCCGTACGAGGAAGATGACCCTGGTGGGCTGGGCTAGGGGAGAGGGGAAAGAGGTATGGGCTTAGGTGGGGAAATAGACGGGCTGGGGAGGAAAGGGCTGCTCCCTCTCTCCTTGCTGTTTTTTTTTCCTCTTCCAATTTTTGTAAAGAATAAAAGGGAGAGAGGAATAGAAAAGGGGTTTTGGGGTGGTTTAAATTGTTATGCAACATTTTTGTATTAATTTACAAGACATAAAATAAAAGCAGATGCTAACATTACTTTCACAGGTTGGACATTTTAATTGATTATAAGTTGTTAGTTGAAATTTTCAAATAGGGTTTGAGGTGGGAATTATTTGTGTTAATTTTCCAAAAACAAATAATTAAAGCAAGAGTTAATCATTGTTTCACAATTTTGAATATTTAATTTGGTTTAAAGGTTTTAGGTGAATTTCAAACAATGTTGGATTTGGGAATTTTGGAAATAAACAAATTATATTAAATAGGTTCAAGCAATTATGAAAACATTATTAGCTTTAATTTTGTTTGCAAGATTTTAATTCTTAAACTCCCATTTGAAATATTGCCAAGTAGGATTTGATTGGATTTGAATGTGTTACTTGCATTTACCATTAGGGTTTTGAACAATTTAAATTGTTTTGAAGTTTTGAGTGGTTTGGAAAACATGATGCAATGCTTATGGGATGCAGATGATGCAAACAAAAAGAAAACAAACAGGTAACACCCCAGGTGTTACATATTGATCTTGACCACATGTTTTTTATCCTAAGGTTATATTTTGATAGTCATCTAGGATTAACATGGTGTCTCGTAAGGAGTTTCCAATTAGTAAATAAAAGATATAAGATATTTAAAAAATGTGAGGCAACCACAGGATTCAAACCTATGGCACTACGGTTATTTAGTTCACAGCCAAACCAATGGGGCTAGTAATACATATTTGTCACATCATAGCGTTTGGTTTTTTTTATTTTATCTATCCACGCAATTCTGTGGCGCACCATCTAAGGCATGCGCCATAGAAATCTAACACTTCTATGCCGCACCGTGTACGGCATGCGCCATAGAAATATCTTCGAGCATATGACATGTGGCCCCGCACACGTGGCCAAAGAATACGCCCAAGAAATTCTGTGCCGGACTCGTTAGACGATGCGCCATAGAATTCTAACAATTCTCTGGCGCACAGGTTCCGGGTGCACCACATAATACTGCTCTCAGCCAATGACATGTGGCCCCGCACGCTAATTTTCCACACTTAGAAATTTTTGCAGTTCATCCCCTAGTTCCCTCCTCTCTCGCGCGACGACGAACACCTTCTTTCTCTCTCTCTCTCTCTCTCTCTGTCCCTATGGCCTCTCGCCATCGTGTATGATGCCACACCTACACCTGAAACACCTGTTCTTTCACGAAATGGAAGAATAATAGGTTAAGAGTATGCGCGTACGCTACTCGGTGTGCCTACGGGTATGAATCTGTCATTATAGGATGTACCCTCTAACCCAATCAACTGAACTAAACTTCTAAAACCATTTGCCTTTTGGAAATTAATTATTTTCTATACTAGAAAATGTCTTAAGATCAAACTTAAGTCTGATACATTTCCAAAGTTCTTGTACATGAAAAGTAAAACTCAACTGGCTTCTAAAATTGGGTTTATTTGATTTAAGTTAAAGAGGGCCTGAGGTTTCCCATACCCCTTAACGGTCACCACTTGCATCCCTAATACTGTAGTACCTACTATGGTTTCATGCCTAGCTAGTAGTCCTTGTCCAGATGTGAAACACGTTTCTTAGTTATGTTGGCCCTGCATAACAAATCAACTAAGGTCAATACTTTCCATCAATTCAGCTTCTTTTTTTATCTTTCATCTTTTTCACTTCTTTAATTTAAATTTGGAACCTAGAGTGTACAGGTTGCACCTAAATTATTTTTGGGACGACTACTAAAATGAATCCATCATGCAGGAGCTTAAAATAAACTGTGCACATGTTGCAAAACAATGCATTTATGTGTTCAAGAGTATCAAATGGTCATAATACTAGTTGTAGTGAGTGAAGCATTTACCTAGATCTTCCACAACATCATCTTATTAATTCTAACATACATGTGTATATAGCCTCATATCCTAAACTCAGTAACCCCCTTTAAAAAAAATCAGTAACAAGTAAATGCATACATATGGTTGGAGTTATCCCAGTAGTTAGACATAACTATTTTCAAAACAACAAAATTTTCTGTGTATTCTTGCTCATCTTCTGTGTATACTTTCAAACAACACCTACTCTGCTGCATCTCATCCACTTTGCCTGACATTCTTTCTCATCTTTTGTGTATACTTTCAAACTTGAGCAGAACTTTGTCTTCAAGTGATTAGTTTGCAAGTTGCAAACTCTGGGCAGATTTCTTCAAGTTATTAGTTTGCAACTTGCAAACTCTGGGAAGATTTCTTTGTTCTTGGATTTCTGTGCAGGTTTTTCTTTTTGAGATGCCAATGTTTCGCGGGGAAGTTGATTCATTTCCTTCCAAGCAAATTTTTGGCACTCCTAGACATAGGAAAATTAGCAAAGGTCGTGCCCAAATTTTCTATGAATTTTATACTTAGTAGTTTCATTTCTAAGTTCACAGAATCTTATAAATGGTTGAAACCTTATGGGTCTTAATACACATCATGTGTGATATAACCTCTCTTAGCAAGTGCAAAGTTTCCTTAAGGAAATATGTTAAAGTTGACAAAACGAGCTACTGATAAGGTTTCCTTATTGCGCACAGCATCGTGGGCAACATCAACAAGGATGACCTCAAAGTACTTGTAGGTGGAATCCTGCATTAGTAGAAATGGGTATAGAGATTAATTAGTCAGTACCACAACAAGGAGTCTGCACATTTTACCATCCCCAAGAAATTAACAAGTGCATACCTCATTCACCCAGTAGGAGTTGAGCACACGAAGACCACCGAACCTGCGTCCAGCTCTTTCCTCAGCAACAGACCTCTTGTTCCTCTGGAACTTGAGCTGGGTAATACCCTGCTGCTTTGGCTTACCATATACAATATCCTTGGACACTGGCCTCTTCCTGACACCACGCTTCACACGGATACAGTAGACCACATACCCCTGAACACAAAGAAAAATAAAGGTAAGCAAAAGTTTTAAAACAAAACACGGGTTACATCAATTGAGCAGCTCTGCAACAATTAGTAATGGATTGGTTATGGAAGTTTTCAGGTTATCATTGACTCATTAAGCCAGAAGCTATGCAACAACAGACATATTACTGGAAGATATTACACTGAGTAACTGTTAGTTTCGAAGGACCACTCTGACCAATAATGAATCGACAAACCTTATCAGTACTATAATGTGTGCAGGACCTACGTGGAAACTGCCATCTAACACAGAAGCAACACACGCACAAGTCTGCTTTTCATCAGTGGACTACTCTTTTGATAGTGATCCCTATCTTTGTTCGCTGACATTAGCAATGCCTAAAGTACCCATTAGGAAAACCTGGTTGTTGTCCAGGGGAGGGGAGGAATTGTTGAATATGGCCACCATGTTTGCTGCTCATCATTTTTTTGGCAAAGAAGCAGATATCTGCAATTGATTAACATAATGTTCGTATTTGGCAATGCCGGTAGCTTTACCTGTTACACGTGTATAAATATGTATATAAAGAACTAAAAGCAGAAATGTTTCTGATAATCCTAAAGATACCAGGCCACATACATCAATTTGGCATATCCAATGGGTTATTTTTCGCTAGGCCTTCCTTGTGCTGTTTCCATCTAGGGACCTGTTACAATTACCTTTCATTGTCAAAAGTAAAAGTAGACATTGAATATGCTTTTTGCTAACTGAAAATGCAATGGGTCAGGTCAGGTAAGTTTCCTCCCTGTACGGCTATTTGCTGGTTGGAAACATAAACATTTATTTTAAGAAAGTGCAATATGTTAGGTAGTGCTTTGTGAACAACACTTTCCATTTCCATAACCTGGTCCAAGTTTTTCGAAGGTGTGGACTTTTTTATCTTGTCTAGGAGGAGTTGTAAATATGTCAGCCAAAGTCGAGTTCTTTAGCGTGCAAGGAAGGAAACCACAAAGTACTCAAGCACCTAACCGAGTTCCCCTGCATCAAGAACCCTACTTGGAACACGAAGGAGGCCTTCTATGCCCTCCATCACCTCAAAGGGATTGTCCGCGATGCAAATAATATGAATTAGCCTCGTAAACTCCGAGACTGGTCCAAAAAATGGTGGGGAAATCTCACAGGAAGATCTTATGCAAAATTTTCATCGCATGAAACTCAAGTTGTCGAAGATAATAATTGAAGATGTCACCAAAAAGGGGGGTCCTTAAACAATCCCATAGGGTTATGCCAGAGGGATATCCAGGAACGCCTAGAGCGACAGGTTGATCGTAGGACGTGGATGACGAAAGACTTATATAAGCCGTTTCCGGCGCCGCTCCTCCCGCTGCTAAAGAGGTCTCATTGATCAAGGTGTGCCTAGCTACTATTAGTTTGTTTAACAAAATTTGCTTAATTAGCTCTAAACTTAGGCATAGCTTTATGCTTAATTAGCTTGAACTTGTGTGATATCGATGTTGTATATATTTTGATGTTTATTTTTTTTCCTTACTCTACTTTTTGTGAACATATATGCCTTAGTTGTTATTTGCATTACTTACTATTATTCCTTGTGTCTATCTATATAGATGACGTACTACGTGGTGTTCGAGGGTCGGGTTCCAGGAGTCTATGACGAGTGGAAGGACTATAGAGCACAGGTGTACAAGTTCAGCGGCAACTGCTATAAAGGATCCGAGACTAGACACGAGACGGTTGCCAAGTGAAGGGACCACCAGTCGAAATCCATCGTGCTACCGCTTTTGCTCACCATTGCCGCCGTGCTTGTAGTCTATTTCATCTTATCTTAGGCATTTGTAACTAGACATCATCGAGTAACTATGTGGTGACAATTGTTCGATAATGTTTGACTATAACTTTTAACCAAATTTGATACTTTGCACTATGTATCACTATTGTAATTTAAGTAATGTGTGACTTATATCTTTGTCAAATATCAGTACTATGTTATATATTGTCAAATATCACTGTTGTGTAATTCGTGTATAATTCTTGTGTATTAAAACTGTATATACCAGAAACAAATTAAATTTCGAAATATTGCATTCTTTTCTGTGGCGCACCTATAACACTTTTTATGGCGCACCTCTTTCTGTGGCGCATCCCCTCTTGGTGCACCTCAAAATCTACTATTTATGTGGCGTAGGTTATTGGTGCGCCATCGAACTTACCATTTCTGTGGCGCAGGTCGTGTGTGCGCCATAGAATCCATTATTTCTATGGCGCACGACTGAGGTGCGCCACAGAAAATATTTTAATGGCGTGTATTCGTTGGCGCACCCCTGTGACCCCGTGGTGCGCCACATAATCAATATTTGGTGCGCCATAGATGACCCTTTTACCAACCGGGGTAAAAGGCGTGCCCCACGTGAGCTCTGCGTAGCGTGCAGGCACCCACCTTTTACCCCGGTTGGTAACACCAACCAGGGGAAAAGGTATCCTGCCGCGGCAGAGTTTTTGGGTGTTTCTCTGCCGCGGCAGAGCTTTGGCATGTTTCTTTTTTGGCTGTTTTTTTTTCGGTGTGGCTGTTAATAACATATTTTTTGCATATCAATAGTAATCATCATAAAAATCATTCCATGCATTGATATCATCAAAATATAATTACATTGATCTCAATTAGGTCATTACATCCGAATAGAGTTATACACATTGAGATCATTACATGCATATCATTGTTTATACTTAACAATGCAATCTTCCATTCTGAGGTACGACCTTCTTCATCACAAAACCCGCAAATTTATCTTGAAGTGCTTGTAAGCAGTCTGCCGGTAGGAGCTTCCTCTAGAGATCGTAGAGCCTTATATGTACTTTTCTTCCTAACCGCTCATTCACGGTTATCCTTATGTTCTCCATGACATTGAAGCCACATAAATTTGTTCCAAGTGGCTGCTAAGGGCACTTTACGAGAAATTTAATTGAGTCAAGTAATGATCATGGAATTAAAGAGAGATGCGTGAATGTAGCAATTACTACTTACGATGAGGTTGTAAAATCTCATATTCAACTCCGCTAAACCGGGTTGTTCATTCCTAAACCGGTTCCAAGCCTTGTCCGGAAAAAAATGATCGGTCATCGTATGATAATGATTAAACAAAAGGGGACGGTGTAGTGCAACAACGATTAAACATACTTTGTGAGCATTGACATAATGGGCTGGTACTCCTCTTTCTCTTTATCCATAGAGTCCATGAGATCAACTATTCCGCTGTCAATGTGAATGTCGAAAAGAATCCAGTGAAATCTGCACAGGCGATTAACTCATCAATTACACTAAATTAACACCTACTTAGAGAAAAAGAAATGTGAAGGAATATTCATAAGACAGTAAACACTCACTTATGTCTATAAGAAAATAGTATTTCACTACAATGAAATTGATTTTTCAAAAACATAACTAGGTTATCCTCCGTATCTTTAGCGTGTAGCTTTAAAACAATATCATTGACGACATATGGGTCAATGAACCCAACGCCACCCTTTCCATGATATTCCAGAATCTTCATCCTGCATAATATATATCGTGCAGTGAGGATATAATATATATAAGAAACAATGATCGAACTAGATGAGGTAGATACTTACAGACAATAGGTGCTGATGATAGATTTGTCGAGGGCGTATAGATTATATAAGAAATAAAGATCTTCAAAATCAATAAACATCGAGTCATCGCGGAAGTAATCATGTTGTCTAATTTTCACGATGAGTTAGTCTAGCCCTTC
Organism: Alopecurus myosuroides; assembly: GCA_028641055.1. Taxonomy (NCBI): domain Eukaryota; kingdom Viridiplantae; phylum Streptophyta; class Magnoliopsida; order Poales; family Poaceae; genus Alopecurus; species Alopecurus myosuroides. Next base: position 429,552,126 of record CM054060.1, read on the forward strand.
TCGTGCGCTTTGGATATACCACGTATGCAGTTGTCGCTTCAATGTTTTCATAGAGCCCATCTGATCAGGTTTGACGAGAGACTGCCCACACTCATATTGCCCTGCCAATTCAGCCATTTCGAATTCGTCGGATTGGCCTAGGAGTTGCTCAACTGTTATACCACAGTCTCTGGCAAACCTCTCAGCTCCTTCCAAATCAAATTGAGCTTGTGCAGTGTCCGACACCTTGAGTGGGGGGGACCGATTTTTTTTACTGATTCTCGAGCTGGGAATTGTTCTCCCCGCCTTCTTGGCCATGGAATAACTCATCGTTACTCCGCGATCATAGTCAGTTGGAAGATTCATCTTAACTTAGGACGACATCTCCAGCATATTCTTTAAGTGCTTCTTTCCCCATGAAGCCATATGACGTTTCGTGTCTGCAGTCACCCAGTCGTGGGTCTCCTCGTCATTCATTTGGTAAGGCAAAATTTCTGGCAGCTTCTTGGCTTTCTTCTTCGGCGGAGGTTTCTTCTTCGGGGAAGACTTAGAGGCAGCCTTCCGCTTAGAGGACTTATTGGGCGGCGGAGTCGGCTCAGGCATCGAAGATCGAAGCCGGACTTGGGCTGCTAACGACAATGGCATCGACGTGTGCTGGCGATGATTGAGCTCGGCTGTGTCTCAGAGAAGTAGGTGGCGGTAATGGCAGTAGTGGACAGTTTCTAGGAGAAGGTGGTGGTGGTGGCTGCGGTGAACTGCATCTCGGAGAAGTAGGTGCTTGTGTTGGCGGTGGACTGTGTCTAGGAGAAGGTGGTGGTGGTGGCGGCGGTGGACTGCGTGGGGGAAAGACTATGCCACTCTTTTTCCATTGAATGATGGAATTGAGCGCCTCTCCAAGCGTATCTACCCCGTCACCTCCAGGGATGTCAAGCCGCAATATCCTCCAATCCGGCTGAACATCATCAACGTCGACACGAGCATAGCCAGGTGTAACCGGACGGCCATGCGATGTCGCTCCCTCTACAAGGTAAAGCGTAGCCCTCCGCCACCTTGATGGATATGTTTGGGACCGACACGTATAGCGCACAACTTGTCTTCTCCTTGATTGCATCCACGGCCTCCGTCTGTGGAGGGGCACAACAAGAAGAACTGCAGCGGAAGCCGGTACCTCCGTTGAAGCCACGCTGCTCCGGCGTTGAGATGGTGCTATTTCCTCGAATGTACTAGTGTCTTGCGTCTGCGAGGGCCGGCTAGTAAGCTCATTAATCTGTAGTTGTTGCTGCATCACTACGGCTTCCAAGGCACCAACCCGTTCTACGATCGCTGCATCGTTCTTCGTTTGTCCTCTCGCTCGGCTTCTATATGGAAAGAGACAATCTTCCGGCCTGAAGAGAAAGCACCACGAATATCGTTCTTTGCCTCATGTCAAGCCGCCATGTTCTGCATTCCCGAAGGCCTTTGTTAGCTCGACATTCTCTCGATCTCGCATGAACTCTCCCTCTCTAACCTCCTTGAACACTTTCTGAAGTGCCGCAAAGGCGACCTTTATTTTTTCGGTCATAATAAGGTGCCCTTGTTCGTCAGACATCACCCCATGCCCAAGCAACTAATTCCTTGACCTCGGAGGAAAATTATGAGTACATGGAATCATCCCTTTTGATCGCAGCTCTGCCTCGAGTGCGTCAAACTTACGCACTGCAACTTTGTAGCCACCTGAACCCATCTTATGGTGATATACCTTTCTCTTGGCATTTGCCACATTCTTTGCTGACCTCATCTTCCTCTTTTCTGATTTCTTGTACGCCAGAAATGCTGGCCAGTGTACCTTCTGCTTCTCAAGCGGCCCCTCAAATTTCGGGACTTGTTTTTTCTTCCTATATTCTTTCCATAATCTTTTCATGTAAGTATTGAAAGCCTCATCCATCTTCTTCGGAACCCAGTGCTTCACTGCGTCTCATAGTTCCTGCTATGCCGTCTCGTCATCCTCTTCAACATTATGATCACATTGTGGAAGCTTGAAATGGCTCATCAGCTTCTCTAACAAGAGTTGTTTGGACCGTTCAGTGACAAAATAAACCTCCATTCGTTCAGGATCGTCTTCGTCCTTTGCTGGCTCATTCCATTCTTCAACACTTATAGGGATGATGTCCCTATCAATAACTCCACATTGGCTTGTAAACTTTGTTGCTGTCTTGGCAGGCCAAGCAGGTTGGCCGGTTCGATAGACTTCGTCGATAACCAGTTTCTCTTTTGAGCTCATCTCTTGGGTCGGGCCTCGTTTTGACATCTTGCTAGATGATGTCGATGCAACCTTCACTAAGGTTTGTTCATCATTTGTTTTCTCCGGTTTCGCATCTATTCCTTGATCATTGGGTTCCGCATCTGTTCCTGGCTCGTCTTCCACCATTCCCCGACCTGATTCGTTCAGGTACTGTGAGCCGTCGTCTTGATCACCTCCCCCGTCATTGGGTCCACCGGGAGTGTACCTTCTTCTATGACCGCGAACACCTGTTCTTCACCCTCTCTGCCGTCCATAGATCAACTAATAAGAATGGAAGATAAAATACTTTAGTAAGATGCATATGAATCTACACACTAAAACATGTCTAGATACATTATATCTACAAAATGCTAAAACATCTTATATTTTGATACGGAGGGAGTATATCTAAAAATTCTATATCATATCTTTATTTGAACAAGTCATATCCAAAAATTCCTAAGTATACTAAGTATATCTAAATATTCCTAAGTATACTAAAAATTCCAAAAAATTCCGAAGTACTCTAAAAATTCCTAAGTATATGTAAAAATTCTTAAGTATACCAAAAATTCCTAAGTATATCAAAAATACCTAAGTATACTCAAAATTCCTAAAAACTCTTAAGTATACTAAAAATTCCTAAGTATATCTAAAACTTCCTAAGTATACAAAAATTCCTAAAAATTTCTAAGAATACTAAATATTCCTAAGTATACTAAAAATTCCTAAGTATATCTAAAAATTCCTAAGTACTAAAATTGCTAAAAATTCCTAAGTATATATCTAAAAGTTCCTAAGTACTAACATTCCTAAGTACTAAATTCCTAAGTACTAAAATTCCCAAGTACTAAAATTTCTAAGTACTAAAAATTCCTAAGTACTAAAATTCCTAAAAATTCCAAAATATTTTTATACCGCGGTGCACTACGGCGAGCAGTACCTCGAGGGGAGCGGAGGCGAGTCGAACGGCGACGAGGATGCTGACGGCGAGCTATAAGGAGCGGGCGCGGGTTCGGTGGCGAAGGGAAGGGCGCGGTGGCGCGGGCTCGGGGGCGAGGGGAAAGGCGCGGGGCGGTGGAGCTCTCTCCGGCGGCGCGGAAATCCGGCAGCCTGACGGCGTCGGAGAGGAATTCGGCGCCGGGGACTTAGCGAAGTCTGCCTCTTCTGAGGGTTTGCCCTGGGAGGTTGCTCCTCCCATAGTTATATACTTCGAGGGCTTTTGCCCCGGTTGGTAACACGAACCGGGGCAAAAGCCCGGAAATTTCGATTTTTTGGCTTCCTGCCGCCATTTTTTCCCTGCCCCGTTTTAATACATTTTCAAAATATTTTTCAATTACATTTCAAACGATTTTGAATTAGGAGAAAGTTTCAATATGAAATATGTTTAAAATTGGACAAAGATTTCAAACACATATTCTGTTTAAAAAATTAAGTATTCCAACTATTTAAACTAGTAAAAATTTGAAGAAACTTTCAATATGAAAATTGTTTAAAATTGCGTAAAGATTCCAAATAGAAAATCTGTTTAAAAAATAATAATTATGAAAAGTGAGGCGCGGGAGTTGTGCCTCGTGGCGCGGGAGTCCTGCCGCGTGGAGCGGGTGTTGTGACACGTGGCCACGTGCGCGCGGTATAACTTGCCGCGCCTCGAGCGTCTTCTCCTCTCCACGCACCGTCGCGCCGCCACCATGCCTCCGAGGAGGAACAACATCATCGGCTTCCGCGGCGTCCGAGCACGGCAGAACGGAATGTTCACCGCGCATATCCGCTGCGGGGACGGCCACATCCCCCTCGGCTCTTTTGCAATGGCGGCGGAGGTCACCCGCGCCTGAGACGCGGCAGCCTGGCGCCTCAACCGCCCGCGGTCGCTGATGAATTTCAACAACAGCCACACCCTCTAGGAAGCGGAGGCCAGGGCGCGGACGCCGCAGATCGTCACTTCTGCCGACCACCACCACCTCAGGCACCGCGCTTTTCAGGTCCTTGTCGATGCCAGGGACGATCGTGTGGTCCGCGAGTATTACCGGAACAATCCGGGGGAGGAGAGCGTTTGTTTTCTGTTTTTCGTGTGATTCTTTCTGATTTGTGGGATTCAGACGCTAGAAAGAAACACAACCCTCATCCAACAACTCACGTTAGGGAGGGGGACATTTCGGTAGATAAACAAGGCATAGTACATAATGGCAAGATTGGATCTAAACCTAAACGGAGATCATAGATCTAAATAAACAAGGCAGTACATAATGGCAAGAGTGCATCTTATCTACTAGTCGCCGCCGTCGTCGTCACTATCGTCGGACGGTGCTCTGGACTTCCTCAGAGGATCAGGACCCCAGGACTGCGCGTGAGGGTAGCACAGGCGGGGGTTATCGCCGGCCCTGATGTAGTTCATTACGCTCTGAAGAGTCCCTCCGTCGCCCCACCACAGATGACGACCGGCCTCGTTGAGGTTCGAAGGAGGCGGGCCGTTCTCCTTGTACCTGGCGAGTGCACTTTCATGCCGATTAATGAAGAAGGCGTCCCATGTAGGGCGGTAGTCGAGATTCCAACTGGTATTCCTCCGCTCCTCCAGCGTGAGCTCGTGGTAGTAGTGGTTTGTGATGGCCGTCCGACGTGCCACACCTTGAGGAACAGGAGGGCTCGGCACTCCTCCGACGCTTAGCATCCAGCCGGCTGGGACGCTGTAGCCGGGCGGGCAGGGGTAGTTCGAGGCGGAAAGTGCCTCCGCCTGCAGGAAGTTAGAGTGGGTACGGTAGAAACCATGGGAGAGTGGGGAGTTTATCTGTGTTTATGCCAATGGTGGCAATGCATGCATACATATATATAGTGACAAGAAACAGACCCATTTAGTCCCGGCCCGTTTTACCAACCGGGGCTAAAGGGTTACGATTTCGTTGGGACCAACAAAAAAGAATCACACGGACCGTGTGCTTCTTTCAAGCGCTTGTGAGTCGTTGGATCAAAGGTGTGTTTCTTTCGAGCGGTTGTGAGCCATTGGATCATGGGTGTTTCTTAACTGTTGGATCAAAACCCTAGCACAACACTTTGTGAGCCAGAGGACCCTATATATAGCCCACCTTCATACACCAGTCAGTTCATCGGTCAAATACAAATCATCCGGATTCGCCAGCATACGTCCTGCCGTGCATTTGGTATGCATATATGCACTCAGCAGCCACGGCAAGGCTGTATGCTGGCGATACCGATTGTTTTGTTCTACATCCCCCATTTAAGGTTTGATACATCATTCAATTCATCGACCAAATACAAATCATCCAGATTCGCCATCATACGCCCCCGTGCATTTTGTATGCATCTATGCACTCCGTAGCCACGGAATGGCTGTATGATGGCGATACCGATTGTTTTGTTCTACATCCCCCTTTAAGGTTTGATACATCATTCAATTCATCGACCAAATACAAATCATCCGGATTCGCCATCATACGGCCGACCATTCTTTTGATATGCATATATGCACTCTATAGCCACGGTCGGGCTGTTTGATGGTGATACCGATTATTTTGTTCTACATCTCCCCTTGAATGTTCATCGACCGAATACAAATAAGTCGGATGCCTTGTATGGGACGAAACTATGTAAATGCATGGATCAACTGGTCTGAAGTGCACTTATTATAAATTTAACGTACATTGTTCTGTATTTGAAACGTGTGGATTTATTATTTTGAAACATAAAGGATATAATGGAAAACAAAATAAACCAATAGAAAACATAAAGAAAATAATGGAAAACATAAAAGAAACAGTAGAAAACAAAATAAAACAAGAGAATTTCCGTAAGAAATAAGTTAGCCCAACTGGATTCGATTTCATTCACGTCGCTACTTTTCACACGAGTTGGGCGAGTTCACCATCAACTATTGATTTGCCAATTCTATACTAATAGGTAAACCTCCACAGTTGGAGATTACATTGAGCATTTTGATACTTGATGAATCATCTAACTTTTTATTTGGATACTACTTCCTTACACGTTGTGTCGAGGGACTAGATACCATATGCTCGCTGGCGCGGATATTCCAGGAGTGGTAATGGTGCAGCGACCATTTGATCTTGATACCTCGTGCTCGCTTGCTCTTCTTCAAGAGAAAGTGTCTGAAGGGGAATCGGTTTCTCCACCTCAACAGAATAAGCAAAGAATTTCCGTAAATTCCAATTAAATTTACAACATTTCTGGCACAATCTACCCCATCAACACCTGCTAACCGTGCCTTTGATAACCGTGGTTTGGAAGCAGAACGCAAAAATATTGTAGATAAAATCGTCGAGTTGCGTAACTACAGAAGGGCCAAGGTTTTATGTTTCACGTGCGGCGGAAAGCGGAACCGTGAGCATGTGTGCCCACAAACAGTCCAACTGCATATCATCGAGGAATTGTTGGCCCTATTTTCTCCAGAGGAAGTAACTGGTAACTGCAGTTCAGATTTCTGTGCAGAAGAGTCTAAGAAAGCGTGTTCTATTTCCTTGCATGCTCTTACGGGTTCTACATGAGTTGTTCCTGGTGTTATTCAACTACATGCTTCCATAGCCAACCATGAGGTGCTCATACTAATTGATTCTTATAGTTCTGCGTCATTCATCAACCAACAGTTAGCAATAAAATTAGCAGGAGCTCACGAACTTCCTAAACACTGTCGAGTGAATGTGGCAGATGGAGCACAACACAGATGTACCAGCTGCATGCCTAACTGTCACTGGTCGTCACAAGGCCATCATTTTCACACTGATATGAAAATTCTACCATTTGGTTCATTTGATGCAAAGTTGGGCATGGACTAGTTGGAGAAACACAATCAAAATATTGACTGGGTGAGCAAATCTCTAAAAATCAAAACACCAACTGGCGACATTTTATGGTAGGGCCATAAAGGGGAAACTGCCCAATGTACTATGATTTCACACGAGGAGTTGGTGCCAGTTTGCAAGAAAGGTGCAGTGGCACATCTAATACATGTTATTCCCTCAAGGAGGAGGTAGGTACAACAGAGGTCACACCAATTCAAGTCAAGGATATTTTGGGAGAATTTTATGACGTCTTTGAAGAACCCACAATTCTGACAGCCATCCGAGAGTGTGATCACATAATCCCTCTGATACAAGGAACACAACATGTCAATACAAGGGAATAAAGACACAAACTAGAATTGAAGTATGAAATTGGAAGACATGTAGCAGAATTGTTAGCTATGGGCATAATCCAAAGAAGCACTAGCAATTTTTCATCACCGGAAATCCTAGTAAAAAATAAAGATGGGACATGGTGGCTATGCGTCGACTACCGTGCATTGAACTCAATGATTGACGAACTCCTCGACGAGTTAGCAGGAGCGTGGTCGTTTTCCAAGACCAATATCAGGGCAGGGTATCATCAGATAAGGCATGCCCTAGGGGAAGATCATAAGACAGCCTTTCAGACACACTTAGGGGATTGGGAGTACATGGTGATGCCGTTTGGTCTTGCCGTTGCACCTGCCACATTTTTTGGCACATACAACCAGTTCTACGTAAATGTGCAGTCGTGTTCTTTGACGATATCCTCATCTACAGCGCAAGTCTATCTGAGCATCTAGTGCACCTCAAACAAGTCCTGCACCTGCTAAGGCATGACAAATGGCAAGTAAAACAGTCCAAATGCTCATTTGGCCAGCAACAGATTTCGTATCTGGTGCATCCGGTGAACAGTGAAGGAGTATCATCTAATCCTAAAAAAATCACCAAGGTGTCCAATTGGCCAACACCAGCAAACTTCAATCAAGTGAGAAGTTTCCTTGGACTTTGGCATTATTGCAAGCCCCTGTTTAACCTATTGAACAAACATGTTACATTTTTCTGGACAAGTGACACGTACAAAGCTTTTCAACTACGGAAACAAAGATTAGCGGAGGCACTAGTGCTGAAATTACCCGACTTCAACAAATCTGTTGTCATAGACACAGATGCATGTGATACAGGAGTGGGTGGATTTGTGCAACAAGATGGACATCCAATAACATACATGAGAAAACCTATAGGGCATAAGAACAGGGTTCTATTTACCTATGAGAAGGAGCGCCTAGCAACTCTCATGGCCACTGAACAATGTCTAGCTTACATTCAACGTCAAGAATTCCTAATAAGAACTGGTTAGAAAAGTTTGGTACATCCGAAAGAGAAACTATCAACTACTGTCCGGAAGAAAAAAGGTTTCACCAGGTGTTGGGATTACAGTAAAAAATATGTTATCGCAAAGGGCCTGCAAATGTGAGCTGATGCACTGTCACGCAGACCCCACTCAGAAATCCTGTCATTGCATACAGAAATAGACTGTCAGCCAGCCTGGGAAGACGATGTCAGGGCAAGTTATGCCAGCATTTCCTAAGCCAGTAAATGGACTTAGAACTTGCAGAAAGCACCTAATAAGAAAGGAAGGGTTTCATTCCAGAAAGATTTCCTTTTTTTATAATGGGCTTTATTACTTAAAAGATAAGTATTACGCCCGGCTTCTGCATAACAAGATGCACAAGGACGGAAAGACATAAAAAGAAAGTATGAATGGACCGAAGGGGCACCAATCTGATTACACTCTATGATGAATCAAACTGTCGCATAGGGACCAGCAATCCGTAGATCAAGAGACCACCCATGTTTGATAAAAGTATCCTTGCCCACTTTTTCCAGCCGTACACATGCCTCCGTAAAAAGATCTCGATATCCCGCCCGCTGTAATATGCACCACGAATGGAGAACACATATGCAACGGAATAGAACATGCACACGAGAAAAAAAATTATCATTAAAAATCTTTTTATTTTTATACAGCAAGAGCGACCATATGACGGCCAACACTCCTACCCTCAACACAGTTTTAAACCCTATATCGATTCCATTGAACCAATTGCCAAAAATAATTGCACGGAAGTTGGAGGATATAGATTCAAAGACATTTGGATAGCTGACCATATAGAACGCACAAATACGCCCTCGGAGAAAAAGAGATTTATTGTTTCTTCCATATTACATGAATACTTCAAGAACATGATTTGGTTGGGAGGATCAACAGAATTACAACAGAAAATCCTCACAACCTTTCATGCAAACAAGTTGGGGGGACATTCCGGATTCCCAGCTACTTACACAAATATTCGTCGATTATTTGCTTGCCCAAAGATGAAGACACACACAAAGGCATTTGTGCAGTCTTGACTAGTCTAGTTTGCCAACGGTCCAAGCTAGAAAGGTGCAAGCATCCTAGTTTTCTAGAACCTCTTCCCACTCCGGATGCAGCATGGAAGATGGTCACCATGGGCTTCGTTGACGGACTGTCCACCTCAAGTACGTCCAACTGTATAATGGAGGTGGTGTACAAGTTAACCAGATACGCACATTTCATACCTCTGCAACACCCCTTCACTTCTGCAAAAGTGGCCTCGGCATATGCAGATAATGTCTTGAAGCTATACAGTTAACACAAGACCATGATCTCAGACAGGGATCCTATCTTTACTAGCCACTTTTGGAAAGAACTGTTCACCATTCTCGGGAGTGAGTTGCGTATGAGCTCAGCATATCATCCACAAATGGACGAGCATTCCGAGAGAGTTGATCAGAGTCTGTAAATTTATCTCAGATGTTCTACACATGCCTGCCCCAAGAAGTGGAGTCAATTTATGTCTCCGGCAGAGTACTGGTATAACATCATCTACCACTCAATAATTAAGATGTTACAGTTTGTTACTCTCTACGGTCACGAACCTCGACACCGGGGAATTAATGACACGTACACGTGATCTACACCTTCAATGGATGACTTGCTGAATGAACGAAAAAACATACAATTTGTGTTGAAGCACAACCTAAATCATGCCCGATAGTACATGAAAAACCAAGCTTACAAGAAGAGGACCGAGAGAACATTCGAGATTGGGGCCGAAGTTTTCATAAAACTCGAACCATATATTCAGTTATCTATTCCACACCGAGAAAATCATAAGCTGGCATTCAGATACTTTGAACCATGCATACAAAGTGACCAAATGCATCAACCCGGTGGCCCTTACGAACTGGGACCATACAACGTGGCCTACCGCATGAAGGGACGCTAGGCTCTTGTTCTCGACGCAATGGTTATGTCGGGTAGACTGACCCCAGATATGGCCGGTTCTTCACTCAAACTGGTACTAAAGGTTTTCCCTCTTTTTTTCTTTCTGTTTTTTATGATTTAGTGCTTGGGGAGAGGGGGGGCTAGGCTTTGGGGGGGGGGGGTGGGGGGTATCGGACGCTTTCAGAGTAAGAGGATCACATCGATGTGCCGAAAAAGTGTTTTGGTATATATAAATTACCAATTAAAGATAGAGTTGATGCATATATATAACAAATAGAATTGCATACGATCACAAATTAAGTAGTACATGAATATAACGTTTTGGAGCATAATATTATAAATTGCGCTGAAACAGCGGAGCATAGTATTACATGTAGATTACTATTACACTGTCACATACTCTCCTACGTAGCAGTGGTACTCTCCGAAATCAGCTAGGACCTCTGCAAGAAAAATCGTGCAAATTCCTTGCAAGCACTCCTTTATTGGAAGAGCATCCCCCTTTCTTGACAACTTTAAATCAAAATAAATACACGAGTTATGACTGTATATATCAAATCATAATAAAAGAATTAGAACTAAAACTCAGAACAAGTGATGGTAACAATATCAATTTGTGAATAATGTTTACGTACTTCTTGAGTTCTTCGATTCTTTATTGTCTTGCTGACCCTATTGTGAATGTACTCGTCATGGCGTGTGGACACACGTTCGTTGGGAGACCCCAAGATGACGGTATGATGACTACAACAATAAGATTTTCCCTCAGTAAGAAACCAAGGTTTAATCAGACCAGTAGGAGAAATAAATCACTTCTAAAAGGTTGTTGACAACTTATGTTGGCAAGGCGCACTAATAGGCTCAGCAACAACGTGGAATCTACACACAACACATCCAAGATACTTTGCCCCAACGAAACAAAAGAATAGACGTATAGTGTGGAAAATGATGTTTGTTTGACGTGAATGAAATGAGAACATTGTTTGAAGTGAAAAGAATGAAACGGGGTTTACAGTTCAATAGTGATGTCTCTCCATAACACATAAATAAATGTTGGGTGAACAAATTACAGCCGGGCAATTGACAAATAGAGAATGCACCGTACTGCATATACATGACATGATGACTAATATCCTATTCATTTGGGTATTACAACATGATAAATAGACTGCTATCCAACTGTATCGGTGACTAATAATCCACCATCAGGATGTGATCCGAGACAACTTTGGTTATTAAGTTGAAAGCAACAAATTATAACATTATGAAAAGTGTGTAATATAAACAACATAGTTATCCTTAGGCAGATCATTGATGTTTTACCCCCAGTGGTAACATCACATCCATAATCCTAGAAGTTACCGTCACTCTCTCTAATTACTAGAGGCATGAACCCACTATCTAGCATAAAAACTCCATCATGGAGACACAAGCATCTACTTGGCCAGAGCATCTACTAGTAACAAAGATCATGCAAGATCACAAATAACATATATGATAGATCTATAATCAACTTGACCTAGTATTCAAACCCAACATGTAGCATGACAATAACATGATCTTGATCATGTTCTGCGGCTTAGAATATCTAAACATGATGTCACAAAATTGGAGAAGACAACCATCTAGGTACTACTATGAACCCGCAGTCCTAGAATGAACTACTCACGCATCACTATGGAGGTAGGCATGGTGTTGAAAATCCGTCCGGTGATGATTCCCTTCTCTAATAGGGTGCCGAGGAGAGCTTCAGAACCCTCCGCGAACTATTGTTGACGACGGCGGCGTCTATGAAACTTTTCGTGAATGAAGGGTCGGGTACTTAGGATTTTCCTGAGGAAGGCATTATATAGGAGGAAGGGCGATGTCTGTGGGAGCCCATGAGGCTCACCCCATGTGGTGAAACGGCTTGGGAGCTTCACATTGTCAACCCCCAGCTGCAACTTCACACAGAGCTTCACATTGTCTTGACATTTATTACCAAAGAAAACTGGAGATTTATGCAAGTTGATTTTTTGGCCAGACGCCTCACAATACGTAGCAGGGGCTGACCTCAGAGCACCCACACTTTGATTATAAGTTTGTTCGAAGAAGATACTATCATCTGCGAAGAGAAGATGTGGTATAGAAGGGACGTGTCGTCAATTCTTGTGCGAAACCGAACTTCCTCATGCACTCATGTAGATAGACCCGTTCAATACGATCATAAGGCTTCATCATATCGATCTTCAAGGAAAAGAATGGGCTTTTGTTTGTATGTCGGAGATAAGAGCGCTATCCGTTATAAACCGATCTGGAACAAAAGCATTTTGGTACTCCAAGATAATGTCCGGTAGTAAAACCTTCATTCTGTTAGCCAAAACCTTTGAAGCAATTTTGTACCGGACATTATAGAGACTAATGGGTCGAAACTTGGAGAGGTGTTTAGCATGTGATACCTTTGGAATTAAGACAATAACAGAATCACAAAATCTCTGGAATCTCAGAGCCACCAAGAAGTCCGCGAACATCATCACATATATCATTTTGAAGAAGATCCCAATGAACTTGGTAGAACATGGCGGGAAACCCATATGGACCCGGGCTTTGGTAGGCCCCATTTGAAAGATTACAGCCTTGATCTCCTCATTGGAATAAGGCTTGCATAAATCACTATTCATTTGGTCACGTACTTTTGTTTACAAATTTCTCTATAACCACTTATTTAAGAATGCAAAGAGTAAGTTCAGATCATACCACATCCAAATTAGGTACCACAGGGCGCCTCACTATGTACGGTGAGCTGATAAATCTCTTCTCTGTTAATTGTGTTCTTTTATTACCTCCAACCATACTAGATACAAGGCCAACAACCAAATCTGTATAACTCCTTTGAAATTGTATTCCTCAGCAGGCTTACATATTAATGAATTTAGGTACTTTAAGGTACATGGGAGTAACTAGTAGGTTTTCCTTTGGAGTGATGCATCAAGCATATAAAAAGGGAACTAACATGAACCTGGTGATGTAACTCTTTGATTAGGCACTATCCATGCATTTTCTAGCTCGCTATCTAGGTTTGAGAGGCATGAATGAATTCCATGGGGTTGGTTGGACGCGGCACTACCAACAAAAATCCATGATGGAACCTGGACGTGCACACCATGTTGTGGGCTAATGTGCTGGCGCTCAACTCTGGGGGTGTCGTCTATAGACTCAGCAGCTTGGAATGTACCGGATGAAGAAAGGGTGCTACGGCGGTTCTGATCGTATACTCCGTGGTCCTCGTCACTTCTGCAACTTGGTCGAGCTTTTTAACCTGGCCAAGGAACGTGACCTCAACTTGGCTTATAACGCGTTCCATATGAAAGTGTACTTTAGGATGTGGAGCAGGGGCTGTTGCCGGTGGACCAGTGGCTGGCTAACATGGCGATTAAATAATTTTTTAACTATGTCTTCTTTATGCTTTCAAAGTGGATTATCTCACTATAAGTACTAACCTTAATGACGCTTTTGATCTGGTTATGTCCTTTTACTAATTATCTATGCTTAATGGGATGAAATGAAGAAGGAGAGGTTTCTCAATGGATTGCATGAAGAGTTGCAAATGTACTCTCGTGGTGATAGCATTTCAGGACATGGAGTGGTTTGCCAACGCTGCCATTATGATGGATCACAAGCGGTAATCTGCTTATGATAAACGCAAGAGGAAAATGATGCAGCAGGAAGGACCTACTGTTCCTAGGGCTCGCAGCGCTCCTGCTGTGAGGCCACCATTTAATAGGACCATTGGTTATGCTCCTCGTCCCAACTTTCCATTTGCTCCGAAGCCTCAGCATATCGAAAGTGCTTCTTTTGCACCGCGCTCTGGAGGGAAATACGGTGAATACCTTCACTCCTGCTGCTCCAACTGCTCTGAATCCGTCAGGAACCTGTTTCTCATGTGACAAAGGAGGGCATTTCTCTCGTGAATGTCCCAGAAAGAATACTGCTCCTACTCGCCCCAATGCCGCAAAGATGACTCGTGAACCTTATTAGAAGAAGTATGGGAATATTGTGAATGGACATCTGAATAGAATCTCTACTGAAGATGCTCAGGAGGCACCAGAAATAGTGACCGGTACGTTTTCTGTCAACTCCAAACCAATCCCTGTTCTGTTTGATTCATGTGCATCGCATTCATTTGACACTAGCCTTTTGTTAAGAAGAATGGTTTGAAAGTCAATCGTATGGCCAATACCAGCTAGTACAATACCAGCAGAAACAACCATATCCACCTACACTTGCAATAATGCGCATGTTGAAATCAATGGGAAAATATTTCATGATGATCTGGTAGTACTAGGTGCACAAGGGATTGAGCTTGTACTTGGTATGAACTGGATGACTAAGTACAAGTCTGTCATTGATTGCACGACAAAAACTATATCCTTGATTGGTAGTGATGGAGAAGAGGTTAAGTACAAGGCGACCAAAGCCCCTGCGCAGGCCACGTGGCGTCGGGAAGGGCATTGGTCCCGGTTCAAACCACGAACCGGGATGAATGCCCCTTACCAACCGGGACGGATGCCCCACAGGGCCTCTACTCGCCCCCGGCCACCTGAACCAGGACGAATGGGATGAATACCATTTTGGCTCTGGACGAGAGGTGATGTTTCTTCTAGTGGTTGTTTTTTGCGGACGCAAAGGTAGTACATGTTGTAGGCCCACGTTGAGGAGATGAACTTCTCAAGACACATTGTGTCAAATTGGTTACGTGACTAATATTTTTCTAAATCCGAGCCATATATTTTAAATCGAACTATCATGATAATTTTGTTGATGTGGCTTAACCTGGTGTCTCTATTTTAGACGCGTATATTTGTTTTAGTATATAACTAGTATGGCGAGGGAACCTTCTTCAACATGTCTAAAGTGACCGAGAAATAAAAAAATGTACATGCTTAGTCACATAATGTGAAAGGAAATTATGTGGTTCTATAGCTATTTTAACTTTATCTACGCTCCTCTCATATGTTCATTATGTCATTTAGAAAACAAACATCAATGAGAATATATGTGATTTGTACATAGTATTGCAAAACCCGTCGAGAGTTATTCTATGATACTGAAACATCTAAAACATCTTATATTATGGAACGGAGGGAGTAGATCGGTAGATAGAAATACATAATTTTCCTAATTCTACAAAAATGCAAAATCCTATAACAGTACGCAATTTAATTTAACTGGACTTAAATATGGTATTTTTTGAGAATGCATGGAGGCAAGGATATTTCACTGATGTTCCCTATAAGATGTGGAAATTTAAGTGCCAGCTATTTCCTACAGCGCCGAAGGTCTTGGTGGTAACTTACGGAAAGCCCGATGGAGAAGGACCGGTGAAGCCAGCTTTGTACGGCGAAGCCCGATGGAGACGGTGTGGCAGAATTGCAGCTCCCTTTTGTCCCACCGGACCAAGTTATTAACGAACGAGCCAGCTCCCTTTTGCACCAGCCTGTAGCTTATGTCATTTGACGGTGAGTGGGTCAGGATAACGCCGCTACGCCGCGCATGCCCTAGATTTAAAGTTCATGTTGTTTCTACAAGCTTCTAAGAACAACTCCTTCGGATGCAATTTATAGAGTTGCACTATTTCCTTCTATTCATTAATACCAGTTAGAAAACCGATTCGTCAATGTTGGTATGAAGATTTGGTACTTATATTTAATATTTAATTGTTGGAGGAAAATATTTAAAGTGGATAAAACTTGGTCGGCGAAGGTTAGTCCATTTTCCAGATTCAGCCTACTGCACACAAAGATATTAATTATTTGTAGTTAGACGAAGGATAGTCCATTGTACGATTTCTTCGCTTTAACTAATTTCTAAGTTATACTCTGATAGTGATTAGTGTCCTAGGTTAATCGTGAA
Source organism: Alopecurus myosuroides (assembly GCA_028641055.1). Lineage (NCBI taxonomy): Eukaryota > Viridiplantae > Streptophyta > Magnoliopsida > Poales > Poaceae > Alopecurus > Alopecurus myosuroides. The sequence continues at coordinate 429,568,363 of CM054060.1, forward strand.
TTCACTCTATCACAAATAATCATACCATCAACGGTATTCAATAGAATGAAACAACTCAGGATCAATTAATATGAAGACACCGAGATTTACTAGCGAGGTTAGGTGAATCAACCTATACCTGAATCCATGACTAGGGGCGGCCGTCCTATTGGTACCACATCACATCATCGTACATGTCCCTATCTAGCCGCCATGGGTTACATAGTTTTGTACTTAGGCTAGAGCACATCACATCGACCTACATGCTCCGTTATTCTGCCAACGTCCACCTTAGTGAATTGATAACGGTCTACCTAGCTATATCCAACATGTTGTTTTCTGGGCTTAACTATTTCAAATAGTTTTCTTTTAATACTACTCAAATTGAGAACAATATGCTTTTCACAGGACAAGGATTTAGGTACTAATGGGATCTTCTATAACGTGGAAGAATACATTATCTGTTTCCGTTCTCCGGCTTCATAAAAATATGGTGATCCACTCTTAGTAGATAAAGCAAAAAAGAATAGGTCCTTCCCATGAGCCGGTCCCTATGGTTGCTAAGATTGCTGATTGTATAGACATCCAGGTAATTCATTCCGTGAACTGTAACTACTTATACCTCTGAATATTTTTTTCTCTTTTCATAAAGTCCGGCTATGTGCATCAATTTGATGCAGAGGCCGGGGCAGAGGCCCCCATTTCTAAAGATTCTGTGATAAAGTTTGGCACAAAAATATGTGTGTTCCTTGATGAGATGGCCAGAGTTTTAGACCAAGGGTTTTAAGTGATCAGACCGCCATGGTTGCGTGCTTTCGTTCATCGTTGCCTCTGAACCCACATTATCTATCTCCAACAACTATTTTTTCTCAAAACTATATTCTTGTGATTTAGTTTACGTATCGGAATTGCATGCATGATGTTCTATCCTATAGAAGAAAAAAAAATCCAAAGAGCTCCATGTCTCAATTTTGAGCTAGTCATGTTTCACCTATAAATATTCGGCAATAATTTATCGGAGGTGGATTTTAGAAATCACATTGTATTATTTTTTCGATCTAATTGAAGTGGATGTGATCATGGACCAATGTAGATTATGGAGTTCAGCTACAACACATGTATGTCAATAGCAGAAGCGATGTGCCTTTGTGTGATCCAGTTTTATTTCAAAGAAGGAAGAAATATTAAAAATATAAATTAAGAGTAGTATTATTTTCTGCATAGTTGCATGCTTCGAATATGTATTTCAGAAACCTAGATGCGAGAATCCCTATGCTCCCAAACTCCTTGGTGCGCAAATATCCGCTCATTTAACCAAAATATATTTTTCATGTCGAAAACAAGCCGTATTGAGGTGTTCTTATTATGCAGCAACAACAACCCATGCATATTGTTCAAGGATCATCTCACAATCCATGATAACCAAGAAGATAGAATTTAGCATCTATCTAGTCATCCATGTAAGTTATCTTGTTCCAAAAGTGAAGGAGGAAGAGAAACTAAAACTTTATGAAAGACTTCCAATGCCAATTTCAATTACGATCATAATTAACCGACATCAACACCAGGATGGATAGTTCATACACTAGTGGCATACTGCCTGTTTCACCGCAAGCCTTGAATTATTTGTCGACAATGCTTCCTAACATCTGCGAAGACTATCTCTGCTTCGTCAAAGGGACATGCCCGCATGATGAGCTCGGCGTGGATTATGCCTATATTGCTAATTGCTCCAACAATTATCTAATCCTGTTGACTGTCGTCGGCGTGTACCATCTATTTGGTAACAACCCGAATGCTCATCAACTCACCCAGATGCTCATCAAATTATCTAATCCCGTTAAATGATTTTTCTATCTGCGTACGAAAATAGATATGTCATTGCAACTCACCCGGATACTCATCAAATTCATGGGTATTGTCCATGGTCTAGGTTCTACTAATTTCATCTCCAAACCCAATATCTTTAATGTTGCTAGTAGATGCATAGTATGTGTATAGTTTTGATTGGTAATACAATGAGCACCTCAACCTCTTATCATGGTCAAGTTTTCTAGGTTCTTACTTAAGTGGAACTATTTGACCGCATATTATGGCCACATTTGGTTTGGCTATCGACAACAAATGGAAATCCAGCAGATGTATCTCATGAATAATTGTTTCGAGATTGAAAACTTCTTGAAATCAGGGTTCCGTCTGTGTTTGACTTGTCGGAAATATTTTAGAATAGTGATATTTGGTGGAACGGTAAAAACAAATGCACTGATTTCATTCATTATCTCGTTACTGAAGAACATGTATCATGTTTTATAATAGCCTCTAACTACGAAGCGACGAGGCATATTCCAAAACGTGCATAACTTTCCTGAATAAATTTTGGTTGGCATGCATTCATGAAAGACCTGCAATGGTTTCCCTATATATATTGCAAAATGATGGGGTTTGTTTATACAGAAAGCAGAGTGGAACAACTATATACCGAATCCATTCATCGTATCCGTCCATGCATATATACGAGCTACGAACATAGGCTAGAGAGGCAACCAGGAACAAAGAGACCATATTACAATAGTGTGACATGCATGGCAAGCCGAACATCAGGGCTCATCCCAAAATCCGCGAGAGTCAGCCCCGGAGCAGCTCGTACGAATGGAGTAATAGGCTGTGCAAAGATAACCAATTCAGTCTTTTCAGTTGCACGTCCGAGCCTAGACTGGCGTCTGGCTGGTTATGTCCTGAACGTGTTCAATAATGGCAACAAGGCCACAATACCTATCCGACCAGGTCACAGCTCGCGACGCATCCGAGCCATGGCCAGGCTCCTCGCATGATCTTTTCGTTGCCTTGTTTGTTTTCTGTGAGAACATGGCCCAAACTAGTCGGAATCAGCGGTCCTAGTGTTTCAACCATTCATGTGAACAGCCACCGGTTACGCCCTTTTATGCAGGTGTTGTTTCTCCACACCTCAAAAAATTCCCCACTTTATCACAACGCCCATGGCCCCAAAGATGACGTGCATCATTCATGAGATTGATGTTAAATTGTACACTACTCATCGGAGTGGAAAGAGGTAGTGAGGGCCCATGATTATATGTGAGAATGGTTTGAAAACAGGTCGCGTGGGAAAATAACGAATGGGAGCTTTGCAAGATAGCGGCGACAGTGAAGATATATAGCGGCACTAAAGGGGGTCCTAATTCAAAGGGTTATTGTAGGGTTTCTACTCAGATTTTACTTTCTTCTTAACTCGAATAGTACTGGAACGAGATGACTAACATGATTTGGTTAGATAAATTTCTTAAGTTTAGCTTATGAATAATCATGGAGTTGACTAGTTCACCGTTACTCTTACATTTGAATGTTCCTTCCACAACATGGAATGGTTTTGGTTGCAGCAAAGCATACCATAATTTGACTTTTGCCATCTTATTGGTCAGCTACAGATTGGAAATGCCACTATCCATAATGTGTTGGTTTCCCATAACACATGTTACCCGTATACTCAAATACATGAGAACCTCCTAAGACCAACCTTACGATTCCGTGGGGGTGGTGGCCATCGAGGGTAGAAACGGGCTACCTATGAAGTGATATCAATTATGTGTTTTGTAGACCAAGTCTTTCCCGGTAGAAGGTTCTCAGTAATCAGCAGTGGGAATAAGCCCTTCCAGTCTTTTTCGCCTAAGAAGGTTTTGGAGGAGGAACCTATGGGACAGGCGGTGGCATATCGACAAATGTCATTATTGTTACGCCGACCACCAGGCCGTGAGGCTTTCCCAGGGTATGTTTTCCATTTACATTCCCGTCTCTTAGAAAGAGCCGCTAAACGATCGGACCAGACAGGTGCAGGTAGCTCGACTGCGTTACCCGTGATTGAAACACAAGATGGAGACCTATCGGCCTATATCCCCACCAATGTGATCTCGGTGGATGAGCATTTTCAACATAGTTTGGGTCAGCTGAGGCTGGTGGATGAGATGACTCCCCTGTGACTAATTGATATCACTATTTAAGTGAACAACGAAAATGTATGTACACATAGTTACCACGCTGAGATGTTTAACAATGTTTTGAAAAACCAGCTATAGGCTACAGACCTGACCCTCAAAATGGGGCTATAGTAGCAAATTGTACAAGAATTCATTTAGCCCCGAGATTCACAAAAGGCTATCGAAGGATATTTAAAACTATGATGTTTCACGATGATAAAAATGTCGTTCACAAAAATAGTTCTCGTTGTTATTCGCAATTAACAACCACACAATTCGATAGTTAAATAAACAACAACATTCAGAACTATATAGTCGTTATTACTTAAAAAATAATGACCACTGAATTACGGTCATTAATGTCTTTTAATGACAAATTTATCACCTTCAACGACCAAATGTACCATCTAGGCTGGTAATAGTGGGGAGTAACTAAGAGTAGTAACATGATGATGTTAAGTCTTTGTTATTATCTTCATAGTGAGAAGTAACATGTATATGGTGTCACACAGAGAAGTAATGTATTAAAATGTGTGATGTTATGGTAACTAGCTAAGTTATGCTGGTCGTAGTGGGAGTAACATAACTAGGAAAATTTGTATATAGAGAATGTGTTAATGAGGAGAGAGGTGTTTTTCACAACTAGCTATGTTACAGTAACATAACACATAACAAAAACAAAATGATTCTACATGTCAATAAATATGAAATTACACATACATTAGTAGCCACTGTGAAGGTATTAAAATGGACTAGCAACATATACAAGTTACTGGGCTAAGTTACTCCCCACTATAACCAGCCTTATCATCACCATCTCTCTCTGCATTTATAATTTTCCTCATAAGATTTTTTCTTATCCGTGGAATTGATATTACTAGTCATGTTACTCCCATACTAGAAGAAATCATAGCATCTATTTGGGAGCCCGAAAGTCTTTAGTAGCCGTCAGATTTTAGCTGGGACTAATTAGAGCATTAATATCTGTTCCAACGGTTAGGACACCGGCAAGATCTAGTCCTAGGTGGTAGGTAACCTTTAGTACCGGTTTGTGATTCCAAAAAAGACTAAAAGGATCGCAGCAGGCAGCCGCAGGGTGGGGCTCGATTCCGTTTAGTCTTGGTTACTATCACAAACCGGGATTATAGATTGACCTTTAATCCCGTTCTGGGTCAAGAACCAGGACTAAAGGCTAAACCTAATCATTTTCATACGCCCCGCGCTTTTTTAGTTGATGAATGCTAATTGATTTCCGTGTAAATATGCTTTGGAAGTTGATCATCGCATATTCATACGTAATAACACACTTTGGCCGAACTTTTCATATACCCATGCCTCTACTATATATAACCAAGTTGCTAATTAAGCAAACACACGTCTCTTCGCTCTAATCCCCCTCCCAAAATCTATCTAAACCCCACACTCTTCGTCTTTCATGCGCTCCATGAATCGCCTAATCATTCACCACCACGTATAGCGCACAACTTGTCTTCTCCTTGATTGCATCCATGGCCTCCGTCTGTGGAGGGGCATCAACAAGAAGAACTGCAGCGGAAGCCGGTACCTCCGTTGAAGCCACGCTGCTCCGGCGTTGAGATGGTGCTATTTCCTCGAATGTACTAGTGTCTTGCGTCTGCGAGGGCCGGCTAGTAAGCTCATTAATCTGTAGTTGTTGCTGCATCACTACGGCTTCCAAGGCACCAACCCGTTCTACAATCGCTGCATCGTTCTTCGTTTGTCCTCTCGCTCGGCTTCTATATGGAAAGAGACAATCTTCCGGCCTGAAGAGGAAGCACCACGAATATCGTTCTTTGCCTCATGTCAATCCGCCATGTTATGCATTCCCGAAGGCCTTTGTTAGCTCGACATTCTCTCGATCTCGCATGAACTCTCCCTCTCTAACCTCCTTGAACACTTTCTGAAGTGCCGCAAAGGCGACCTTTATTTTTTCGGTCATAATAAGGTGCCCTTGTTCGTCAGACATCACCCCATGCCCAAGCAACTAATTCCTTGACCTCGGAGGAAAATTATGAGTACATGGAATCATCCCTTTTGATCGCAGCTCTGCCTCTAGTGCGTCGAACTTACGCACTGCAACTTTGTAGCCACCTGAACCCATCTTATGGTGATATACCTTTCTCTTGGCATTTGCCACATTCTTGGCTGACCTCATCTTCCTCTTTTCTGATTTCTTGTACGCCAGAAATGCTGGCCAGTGTACCTTCTGCTTCTCAAGCGGCCCCTCAAATTTCGGGACTTGTTTTTTCTTCTTATATTCTTTCCATAATCTTTTCTTGTAAGTATTGAAAGCCTCATCCATCTTCTTCGGAACCCAGTGCTTCACTGCGTCTCATAGTTCCTGCTATGCCGTCTCGTCATCCTCTTCAACATTATGATCACATTGTGGAAGCTTGAAATGGCTCATCAGCTTCTCTAACAAGAGTTGTTTGGACCGGTCAGTGACAAAATAAACCTCCATTCGTTCAGGATCGTCTTCGTCCTTTGCTGGCTCATTCCATTCTTCAACACTTATAGGGATGATGTCCCTATTAATAACTCCACATTGGCTTGTAAACTTTGTTGCTGTCTTGGCAGGCCAAGCAGGTTGGCCGGTTCGATAGACTTCGTCGATAACCAGTTTCTCTTTTGAGCTCATCTCTTGGGTCAGGCCTCGTTTTGACATCTTGCTAGATGATGTCGATGCAACCTTCACTAAGGTTTGTTCATCATTTGTTTTCTCCGGTTTCGCATCTATTCCTTGATCATTGGGTTCCGCATCTGTTCCTGGCTCGTCTTCCACCATTCCCCGACCTGATTCATTCAGGTACTGTGAGCCGTCGTCTTGATCACCTCCCCCGTCATTGGGTCCACCGGGGAGTGTACCTTCTTCTATGACCGCGAACACCTATTCTTCACCCTCTCTGCCGTCCATAGATCAACTAATAAGAATGGAAGATAAAATACTTTAGTAAGATGCATATGAATCTACACACTAAAACATGTCTAGATACATTATATCTACAAAATGCTAAAACATCTTATATTTTGATACGGAGGGAGTATATCTAAAAATTCTATATCATATCTTTATTTGAACAAGTCATATCCAAAAATTCCTAAGTATACTAAGCATATCTAAATATTCCTAAGTATACTAAAAATTCCAAAAAATTCCGAAGTACTCTAAAAATTCCTAAGTATATGTAAAAATTCTTAAGTGTACTAAAAATTCCTAAGTATATAAAAAATACCTAAGTATACTAAAAATTCCTAAAAACTCTTAAGTATACTAAAAATTCCTAAGTATATCTAAAACTTCCTAAGTATACAAAAATTCCTAAAAATTTCTAAGTATACTAAATATTCCTAAGTATACTAAAAATTCCTAAGTATATCTAAAAATTCCTAAGTACTAAAATTGCTAAAAATTCCTAAGTATATATATAAAAGTTCCTAAGTACTAAAATTCCTAAGTACTAAATTCCTAAGTACTAAAATTCCCAAGTACTAAAATTTTTAAGTACTAAAAATTCCTAAGTACTAAAATTCCTAAAAATTCCAAAATATTTTTATACCGCGGTGCACTACGGCGAGCAGTACCTCGAGGGGAGCGGAGGCGAGTCGAACGGCGACGAGGATGCTGACGGCGAGCTATAAGGAGCGGGCGCGGGTTCGGTGGCGAAGGGAAGGGCGCGGTGGCGCGGGCTCGGAGGCGAGGGGAAAGGCGCGGGGCGGTGGAGCTCTCTCCGGCGGCGCGGAAATCCGGCAGCCTGACGGCGTCGGAGAGGAATTCGGCGCCGGGGACTTAGCGAAGTCTGCCTCTTCTGAGGGTTTGCCCTGGGAGGTTGCTCCTCCCATAGTTATATACTTCGAGGGCTTTTGCCCCGGTTGGTAACACGAACCGGGGCAAAAGCCCGGAAATTTCGATTTTTTGGCTTCCTGCCGCCATTTTTTCCCCTGCCCCGTTTTAATACATTTTCAAAATATTTTTCAATTACATTTCAAACGATTTTGAATTAGGAGAAAGTTTCAATATGAAATATGTTTAAAATTGGACAAAGATTTCAAACACATATTCTGTTTAAAAAATTAAGTATTCCAACTATTTAAACTAGTAAAAATTTGAAGAAACTTTCAATATGAAAATTGTTTAAAATTGCGTAAAGATTCCAAATAGAAAATCTGTTTAAAAAATAATAATTATGAAAAGTGAGGCGCGGGAGTTGTGCCTCGTGGCGCGGGAGTCCTGCCGCGTGGAGCGGGTGTTGTGACACGTGGCCACGTGCGCGCGGTATAACTTGCCGCGCCTCGAGCGTCTTCTCCTTTCCACGCACCGTCGCGCCGCCACCATGCCTCCGAGGAGGAACAACATCATCGGCTTCCGCGGAGTCCGAGCACGGCAGAACGGAATGTTCACCGCGCATATCCGCTGCGGGGACGGCCGCATCCCCCTCGGCTCTTTTGCAATGGCGGCGGAGGTCACCCGCGCCTGAGACGTGGCAGCCTGGCGCCTCAACCGCCCGCGGTCGCTGATGAATTTCAACAACAGCCACACCCTCTAGGAAGCGGAGGCCAGGGCGCGGACGCCGCAGATCGTCACTTCTACCGACCACCACCACCTCAGGCACCGCGCTTTTCAGGTCCTTGTCGATGCCAGGGACGACCGTGTGGTCCGCGAGTATTACCGGAACAATCCGGGGGAGGAGAGCGTTTGTTTTCTGTTTTTCGTGTGATTCTTTCTGATTTGTGGGATTCAGACGCTAGAAAGAAACACAACCCTCATCCAACAACTCACGTTAGGGAGGGGGACATTTCGGTAGATAAACAAGGCATAGTACATAATGGCAAGATTGGATCTAAACCTAAACGGAGATCATAGATCTAAATAAACAAGGCAGTACATAATGGCAAGAGTGCATCTTATCTACTAGTCGCCGCCGTCGTCGTCACTATCGTCGGACGGTGCTCTGGACTTCCTCAGAGGATCAGGACCCCAGGACTGCGCGTGAGGGTAGCACAGGCGGGGGTTATCGCCGGCCCTGATGTAGTTCATTACGCTCTGAAGAGTCCCTCCGTCGCCCCACCACAGATGACGACCGGCCTCGTTGAGGTTCGAAGGAGGCGGGCCATTCTCCTTGTACCTGGCGAGTGCACTTTCATGCCGATTAATGAAGAAGGCGTCCCATGTAGGGCGGTAGTCGAGATTCCAACTGGTATTCCTCCGCTCCTCCAGCGTGAGCTCGTGGTAGTAGTGGTTTGTGATGGCCGTCCGACGTGCCACACCTTGAGGAACAGGAGGGCTCGGCACTCCTCCGTCGCTCAGCATCCAGCCGGCTGGGACGCTGTAGCCGGGCGGGCAGGGGTAGTTCAAGGCGGAAAGTGCCTCCGCCTGCAGGAAGTTAGAGTGGGTACGGTAGAAACCATGGGAGAGTGGGGAGTTTATCTGTGTTTATGCCAATGGTGGCAATGCATGCATACATATATATAGTGACAAGAAACATACCCATTTAGTCCCGGCCCGTTTTACCAACCAGGGCTAAAGGGTTACGATTTCGTTGGGACCAACCAAAAAGAATCACACGGACCGTGTGCTTCTTTCAAGCGCTTGTGAGTCGTTGGATCAAAGGTGTGTTTCTTTCGAGCGGTTGTGAGCCATTGGATCATGGGTGTTTCTTAACTGTTGGATCAAAACTCTAGCACAACACTTTGTGAGCCAGAGGACCCTATATATAGCCCACCTTCATACACCAGTCAGTTCATCGGTCAAATACAAATCATCCAGATTCGCCAGCATACGTCCTGCCGTGCATTTGGTATGCATATATGCACTCAGCAGCCACGGCAAGGCTGTATGCTGGCGATACCGATTGTTTTGTTCTACATCCCCCATTTAAGGTTTGATACATCATTCAGTTCATCGACCAAATACAAATCAACCAGATTCGCCATCATACGTCCCCGTGCATTTTGTATGCATCTATGCACTCAGTAGCCACGGCATGGCTGTATGATGGCGATACCGATTGTTTTGTTCTACATCCCCCTTTAAGGTTTGATACATCATTCAATTCATCGACCAAATACAAATCATCTGGATTCGCCATCATACGGCCGACCATTCTTTTGATATGCATATATGCACTCTATAGCCACGGTCGGGTTGTTTGATGGTGATACCGATTATTTTGTTCTACATCTCCCCTTGAATGTTCATCGACCGAATACAAATAAGCCGGATGCCTTGTATGGGACGAAACTATGTAAATGCATGGATCAACTGGTCTGAAGTGCACTTATTATAAATTTAACGTACATTGTTCTGTATTTGAAACGTGTGGATTTATTATTTTGAAACATAAAGGATATAATGGAAAACAAAATAAACCAATAGAAAACATAAAGAAAATAATGGAAAACATAAAAGAAACAGTAGAAAACAAAATAAAACAAGAGAAAACAAAGAATTTCCGTAAGAAATAAGTTAGCCCAACTGGATTCGATTTCATTCACGTCGCTACTTTTCACACGAGTTGGGCGAGTTCACCATCAACTATTGATTTGCCAATTCTATACTGATAGGTAAACCTCCACAGTTGGAGATTACATTGAGCATTTTGATACTTGATGAATCATCTAACTTTTTATTTGGATACTACTTTCTTACACGTTGTGTCGAGGGACTAGATACCATATGCTCGCTGGCGCGGATATTCCAGGAGTGGTAATGGTGTAGCGACCATTTGATCTTGATACCTCGTGCTCGCTTGCTCTTCTTCAAGAGAAAGTGTCTGAAGGGGAATCGGTTTCTCCACCTCAACAGAATAAGAAAAGAATTTCCGTAAATTCCAATTAAATTTACAACATTTCTGGCACAATCTACCCCATCAACACCTGCTAACCGTGCCTTTGATAACCGTGGTCTGGAAGCAGAACGCAAAAATACTGTAGATAAAATCGTCGAGTTGCGTAACTACAGAAGGGCCAAGGTTTTATGTTTCACGTGCGGCGGAAAGCGGAACCGTGAGAATTTTATGACGTCTTTGAAGAACCCACAATTCTGACAGCCATTCGAGAGTGTGATCACATAATCCCTCTGATACAAGGAACACAACATGTCAATACAAGGGAATAAAGACACAAACTAGAATTGAAGTATGAAATTGGAAGACATGTAGCAGAATTGTTAGCTATGGGCATAATCCAAAGAAGCACTAGCAATTTTTCATCACCGGAAATCCTAGTAAAAAATAAAGATGGGACATGGTGGCTATGCGTCGACTACCGTGCATTGAACTCAATGATTGACGAACTCCTCGACGAGTTAGCAGGAGCGTGGTCGTTTTCCAAGACCAATATCAGGGCAGGGTATCATCAGATAAGGCATGCCCGAGGGGAAGATCATAAGACAACCTTTCAGACACACTTAGGGGATTGGGAGTACATGGTGATGCCGTTTGGTCTTGCCGTTGCACCTGCCACATTTTTTGGCACATACAACCAGTTCTACGTAAATGTGCAGTCGTGTTCTTTGACGATATCCTCATCTACAGCGCAAGTCTATCTGAGCATCTAGTGCACCTCAAACAAGTCCTGCACCTGCTGAGGCATGACAAATGGCAAGTAAAACAGTCCAAATGCTCATTTGGCCAGCAACAGATTTCGTATCTGGTGCATCCAGTGAACAGTGAAGGAGTATCATCTAATCCTAAAAAAATCACCAAGGTGTCCAATTGGCCAACACTAGCAAACTTCAATCAAGTGAGAAGTTTCCTTGGACTTTGGCATTATTGCAAGCCCCTGTTTAACCTATTGAACAAACATGTTACATTTTTCTGGACAAGTGACACGTACAAAGCTTTTCAACTACGGAAACAAAGATTAGCGGAGGCACTAGTGCTGAAATTACCCGACTTCAACAAATCTGTTGTCATAGACACAGATGCATGTGATACAGGAGTGGGTGGATTTGTGCAACAAGATGGACATCCAATAACATACATGAGAAAACCTATAGGGCATAAGAACAGGGTTCTATTTACCTATGAGAAGGAGCGCCTAGCAACTCTCATGGCCACTGAACAATGTCTAGCTTACATTCAACGTCAAGAATTCCTAATAAGAACTGGTTAGAAAAGTTTGGTACATCCGAAAGACAAACTATCAACTACTGTCCGGAAGAAAAAAGCTTTCACCAGGTGTTGGGATTACAGTAAAAAATATGTTATCGCAAAGGGCCTGCAAATGTGAGCTGATGCACTGTCACGCAGACCCCACTCAGAAATCCTGTCATTGCATACAGAAATAGACTGTCAGCCAGCCTGGGAAGACGATGTCAGGGCAAGTTATGCCAGCATTTCCTAAGCCAGTAAATGGACTTAGAACTTGCAGAAAGCACCTAATAAGAAAGGAAGGGTTTCATCCCAGAAAGATTTCCTTTTTTTATAATGGGCTTTATTACTTAAAAGATAAGTATTACGCCAGGCTTCTGCATAACAAGATGCACAAGGACGGAAAGACATAAAAAGAAAGTATGAATGGACCGAAGGGGCACCAATCTGATTACACTCTATGATGAATCAAACTGTCGCATAGGGACCAGCAATCCGTAGATCAAGAGACCACCCATGTTTGATAAAAGTATCCTTGCCCACTTTTTCCAGCCGTACACATGCCTCCGTAAAAAGATCTCGATATCCCGCCCGATGTAATATGCACCACGAATGGAGAACACATATGTAACGGAATAGAACATGCACACGAGAAAAAAAATTATCATTAAAAATCTTTTTATTCTTATACAGCAAGAGCGACCATATGACGGCCAACACTCCTACCCTCAACACAGTTTTAAACCCTATATCGATTCCATTGAACCAATTGCCAAAAATAATTGCAACGGAAGTTGGAGGATATAGATTCAAAGACATTTGGATAGCTGACCATATAGAACGCGCAAATACGCCCTCGGAGAAAAAGAGATTTATTGTTTCTTCCATATTACATGAATACTTCAAGAACATGATTTGGTTGGGAGGATCAACAGAATTACAACAGAAAATCCTCACAACCTTTCATGCAAACAAGTTGGGGGGACATTCCGGATTCCCAGCTACTTACACAAATATTCGTCGATTATTTGCTTGCCCAAAGACGAAGACACACACAAAGGCATTTGTGCAGTCTTGACTAGTCTAGTTTGCCAACGGTCCAAGCTAGAAAGGTGCAAGCATCCTAGTTTTCTAGAACCTCTTCCCACTCCGGATGCAGCATGGAAGATGGTCACCATGGGCTTCGTTGACGGACTGTCCACCTCAAGTACGTCCAACTGTATAATGGAGGTGGTGTACAAGTTAACCAGATACGCACATTTCATACCTCTGCAACACCCCTTCACTTCTGCAAAAGTGGCCTCGGCATATGCAGATAATGTCTTGAAGCTATACAGTTAACACAAGACCATGATCTCATACAGGGATCCTATCTTTACTAGCCACTTTTGGAAAGAACTGTTCACCATTCTCGGGAGTGAGTTGCGTATGAGCTCAGCATATCATCCACAAATGGACGAGCATTCCGAGAGAGTTGATCAGAGTCTGGAAATTTATCTCAGATGTTCTACACATGCCTGCCCCAAGAAGTGGAGTCAATTTATGTCTCCGACAGAGTACTGGTATAACATCATCTACCACTCAATAATTAAGATGTTACAGTTTGTTACTCTCTACGGTCACGAACCTCGACACCGGGGAATTAATGACACGTACACGTGATCTACACCTTCAATGGATGACTTGCTTAATGAACGAAAAAACATACAATTTGTGTTGAAGCACAACCTAAATCATGCCCGATAGTACATGAAAAACCAAGCTTACAAGAAGAGGACCGAGAGAACATTCGAGATTGGGGCCGAATTTTTCATAAAACTCGAACCATATATTCAGTTATCTATTCCACACCGAGAAAATCATAAGCTGGCATTCAGATACTTTGAACCATGCATACAAAGTGACAAAATGCATCAACCCGGTGGCCCTTACGAACTGGGACCATACAACGTGGCCTACCGCATGAAGGGACGCTAGGCTCCTTGTGTTCGACGCAATGGTTATGTCGGGTAGACTTACCCCAGATATGGATGGTTCTTCACTCGAACTGGTACTAAAGGTTTTCCCTCTTTTTTTCTTTCTGTTTTTTATGATTTAGTGCTTGGGGAGAGGGGGGCTAGGCTTTGGGGGGGGGTGGGGGGTATCGGACGCTTTCAGAGTAAGAGGATCACATCGATGTGCCGAAAAAGTGTTTTGGTATATATAAATTACCAATAGAATTGCATACGATCACAAATTAAGTAGTACATGAATATAACGTTTTGGAGCATAATATTATAAATTGCGCTGAAACAGCGGAGCATAGTATTACATGTAGATTACTATTACACTGTCACGTACTCTCCTACGTAGCAGTGGTACTCTCCGAAATCAGCTAGGACCTCTGCAAAAAAAATCGTGCAAATTCCTTGCAAGCACTCCTTTATTGGAAGAGCATCCCCCTTTCTTGACAACTTTAAATCAAAATAAATACACGAGTTATGACTGTATATATCAAATCATAATAAAAGAATTAGAACTAAAACTCAGAACAAGTGATGGTAACAATATCAATTTGTGAATAATGTTTACGTACTTCTTGAGTTCTTCGATTCTTTATTGTCTTGCTGACCCTATTGTGAATGTACTCGTCATGGCGTATGGACACACGTTCGTTGGGAGACCCCAAGATGACGGTATGATGACTACAACAATAAGATTTTCCCTCAGTAAGAAACCAAGGTTTAATCAGACCAGTAGGAGAAATAAATCACTTCTAAAAGGTTGTTGACAACTGATGTTGGCAAGGCGCACTAATAGGCTCAGCAACAACGTGGAATCTACACACAACACATCCAAGATACTTTGCCCCAACGAAACAAAAGAATAGACGTATAGTGTGGAAAATGATGTTTGTTTGACGTGAATGAAATGAGAACATTGTTTGAAGTGAAAAGAATGAAACGGGGTTTACAGTTCAATAGTGGTGTCTCTCCATAACACATAAATAAATGTTGGGTGAACAATTTACAGCCGGGCAATTGACAAATAGAGAATGCACCGTACTGCATATACATGACATGATGACTAATATCCTATTCATTTGGGTATTACAACATGATAAATAGACTGCTATCCAACTGTATCGGTGACTAATAATCCACCATCAGGATGTGATCCGAGACAACTTTGGTTATTAAGTTGAAAGCAACAAATTATAACATTATGAAAAGTGTGTAATATAAACAACATAGTTATCCTTAGGCAGATCATTGATGTTTTACCCCCAGTGGTAACATCACATCCATAATCCTAGAAGTTACCGTCACTCTCTCTAATTACTAGAGGCATGAACCCACTATCTAGCATAAAAACTCCATCATGGAGACACAAGCATCTACTTGGCCAGAGCATCTACTAGTAACAAAGATCATGCAAGATCACAAATAACATATATGATAGATCTATAATCAACTTGACCTAGTATTCAAACCCAACATGTAGCATGACAATAACATGATCTTGATCATGTTCTGCGGCTTAGAATATCTAAACATGATGTCACAAAATTGGAGAAGACAACCATCTAGGTACTACTATGAACCCGCAGTCCTAGAATGAACTACTCACGCATCACTCTGGAGGTAGGCATGGTGTTGAAAATCCGTCCGGTGATGATTCCCTTCTCTAATAGGGTGTCGAGGAGAGCTTCAGAACCCTCCGCGAACTATTGTTGACGACGGCGGCGTCTATGAAACTTTTCGTGAATGAAGGGTCGGGTACTTAGGATTTTCCTGAGGAAGGCATTATATAGGAGGAAGGGCGATGTCTGCGGGAGCCCATGAGGCTCACCCCATGTGGTGACACGGCTTGGGAGCTTCACATTGTCAACCCCCAGCTGCAACTTCACACAGAGCTTCACATTGTCTTGACATTTATTACCAAAGAAAACTGGAGATTTATGCAAGTTGATTTTTTGGCCAGACGCCTCACAATACGTAGCAGGGGCTGACCTCAGAGCACCCACACTTTGATTATAAGTTTGTTCGAAGAAGATACTATCATCTGCGAAGAGAAGATGTGGTATAGAAGGGCCGTGTCGTCAATTCTTGTGCGAAACCGAACTTCCTCATGCACTCATGGAGATAGACCCGTTCAATACGATCATAAGGCTTCATCATATCGATCTTCAAGGAAAAGAATGGGCTTTTGTTTGTATGTCGGAGATAAGAGCGCTATCCGTTATAAACCGATCTGGAACAAAAGCATTTTGGTACTCCAAGATAATGTCCGGTAGTAAAACCTTCATTCTGTTAGCCAAAACCTTTGAAGCAATTTTGTACCGGACATTATAGAGACTAATGGGTCGAAACTTGGAGAGGTGTTTAGCATGTGATACCTTTGGAATTAAGACAATAACAGAATCACAAAATCTCTGGAATCTCAGAGCCACCAAGAAGTCCGCGAACATCATCACATATATCATTTTGAAGAAGATCCCAATGAACTTGGTAGAACATGGCGGGAAACCCATATGGACCCGGGGCTTTGGTAGGCCCCATTTGAAAGATTACAGCCTTGATCTCCTCATTGGAATAAGGCTTGCATAAATCACTATTCATTTGGTCACATACTTTTGTTTACAAATTTCTCTATAACCACTTATTTAAGAATGCAAAGAGTAAGTTCAGATCATACCACATCCAAATTAGGTACCACAGGGCGCCTCACTATGTACGGTGAGCTGATAAATCTCTTCTCTCTTAATTGTGTTCTTTTATTACCTCCAACCATACTAGCTACAAGGCCAACAACCAAATCTGTATAACTCCTTTGAAATTGTATTCCTCAGCAGGCTTACATATTAATGAATTTAGGTACTTTAAGGTAAATGGGAGTAACTAGTAGGTTTTCCTTTGGAGTGATGCATCAAGCATATAAAAAGGGAACTAACATGAACCTGGTGATGTAACTCTTTGATTAGGCACTATCCATGCATTTTCTAGCTCGCTATCTAAGTTTGAGAGGCATGAAGGAATTCCATGGGGTTGGTTGGACGCAGCACTACCAACAAAAATCCATGATGGAACCTGGACGTGCACACCATGTTGTGGGCTAATGTGGTGGCGCTCAACTCTGGGGGTGTCGTCTATAGACTCAGCAGCTTGGAATGTACCGGATGAAGAAAGGGTGCTACGGCGGTTCTGATCGTATACTCCGTGGTCCTCGTCACTTCTGCAACTTGGTCGAGCTTTTTAACCTGGCCAAGGAACGTGACCTCAACTTGGCTTATAACGCGTTCCATATGAAAGTGTACTTTAGGATGTGGAGCAGGGGCTGTTGCCGTTGGACCAGTGGCTGGCTAACATGGCGATTAAATAATTTTTTAACTATGTATTCTTTATGCTTTCAAAGTGGATTATCTCACTATAAGTACTAACCTTAATGACGCTTTTGATCTGGTTATGTCCTTTTACTAATTATCTATGCTTAATGGGATGAAATGAAGAAGGAGAGGTTTCTCAATGGATTGCATGAAGAGTTGCAAATGTACTCTCGTGGTGATAGCATTTCAGGACATGGAGTGGCTTGCCAACGCTGCCATTATGATGGATCACAAGCGGTAATCTGCTTATGATAAACGCAAGAGGAAAATGATGCAGCAGGAAGGACCTACTGTTCCTAGGGCTCGCAGCGCTCCTGCTGTGAGGCCACCATTTAATAGGACCATTGGTTATGCTCCTCGTCCCAACTTTCCATTTGCTCCGAAGCCTCAGCATATCGAAAGTGCTTCTTTTGCACCGCGCTCTGGAGGGAAATACGGTGAATACCTTCACTCCTGCTGCTCCAACTGCTCTGAATCCGTCAGGAACCTGTTTCTCATGTGACAAAGGAGGGCATTTCTCTCGTGAATGTCCCAGAAAGAATACTGCTCCTACTCGCCCCAATGCCGCAAAGATGACTCGTGAACCTTATTAGAAGAAGTATGGGAATATTGTGAATGGACATCTGAATAGAATCTCTACTGAAGATGCTCAGGAGGCACCAGAAATAGTGACCGGTACGTTTTCTGTCAACTCCAAACCAATCCCTGTTCTGTTTGATTCATGTGCATCGCATTCATTTGACACTAGCCTTTTGTTAAGAAGAATGGTTTGAAAGTCAATCGTATGGCCAATACCAGCTAGTACAATACCAGCAGAAACAACCATATCCACCTACACTTGCAATAATGCGCATGTTGAAATCAATGGGAAAATATTTCATGATGATCTGGTAGTACTAGGTGCACAAGGGATTGAGCTTGTACTTGGTATGAACTGGATGACTAAGTACAAGTCTGTCATTGATTGCACGACAAAAACTATATCCTTGATTGGTAGTGATGGAGAAGAGGTTAAGTACAAGGCGACCAAAGCCCCTGCGCAGGCCACGTGGCGTCGGGAAGGGCATTGGTCCCGGTTCAAACCACGAACCGGGATGAATGCCCCCTTACCAACCGGGACGGATGCCCCACAGGGCCTCTACTCGCCCCCGGCCACCTGAACCAGGACGAATGGGATGAATACCATTTTGGCTCTGGACGAGAGGTGATGTTTCTTCTAGTGGTTGTTTTTTGCGGACGCAAAGGTAGTACATGTTGTAGGCCCACGTTGAGGAGATGAACTTCTCAAGACACATTGTGTCAAATTGGTTACGTGACTAATATTTTTCTAAATCCGAGCCATATATTTTAAATCGAACTATCACGATAATTTTGTTGATGTGGCTTAACCTGGTGTCTCTATTTTAGACGCGTATATTGGTTTTAGTATATAACTAGTATGGCGAGGGAACCTTCTTCAACATGTCTAAAGTGACCGAGAAATAAAAAATTGTACATGCTTAGTCACATAATGTGAAAGGAAATTATGTGGTTCTATAGCTATTTTAACTTTATCTACGCTCCTCTCATATGTTCATTATGTCATTTAGAAAACAAACATCAATGAGAATATATGTGATTTGTACATAGTATTGCAAAACCCGTCGAGAGTTATTCTATGATACTGAAACATCTAAAACATCTTATATTATGGAACGGAGGGAGTAGATCGGTAGATAGAAATACATAATTTTCCTAATTCTACAAAAATGCAAAAGCCTATAACAGTACGCAATTTAATTTAACTGGACTTAAATATGGTATTTTTTGAGAATGCATGGAGGCAAGGATATTTCACTGATGTTCCCTATAAGATGTGGAAATTTAAGTGCCAGCTATTTCCTACAGCGCCGAAGGTCTTGGCGGTAACTTAAGGAAAGCCTGATGGAGAAGGACCGGCGAAGCCAGCTTTGTACGGCGAAGCCCGATGGAGACGGTGTGGCAGAATTGCAGCTCCCTTTTGTCCCACCGGACCAAGTTATTAACGAACGAGCCAGCTCCCTTTTGCACCAGCCTGTAGCTTATGTCATTTGACGGTGAGTGGGTCAGGATAACGCCGCTACGCCGCGCATGCCCTAGATCATTGGTACAACGTCCAGCCTTCCTTGCCACTGAGCGAGAGATGGTAGAATATGGGGAACACATGAACCTATCCTCGTAATCGACTCTTGTAGTTCTCGGTTGCCTCTCAAGCCTAGTAGCTATCTTTCCAAACACGAACATGATGGTTCACCGTGAGTGGGTCAGGATATGTTCATGAGGTTCAGATTGGTCCGATGCATGATGGTTTAAACTCTTAAGACATAAAGTTCATGTTGTTTCTACAAGCTTCTAAGAACAACTCCTTCGGATGCAATTTATAGAGTTGCACTATTTCCTTCTATTCATTAATACCTGTTAGAAAACCGATTCGTCAATGTTGGTATGAAGATTTGGTACTTATATTTAATATTTAATTGTTGGAGGAAAATATTTAAAGTTGATAAAACTTGGCCGGCGAAGGTTAGTCCATTTTCCAGATTCAGCCTACTGCACACAAAGATATTAATTATTTGTAGTTAGACGAAGGATAGTCCATTGTCCGATTTCTTCGCTTTAACTAATTTCTAAGTTATACTCTGATAGTGATTAGTGTCCTGGGTTAATCGTGAATTCACTCTATCACAAATAATCATACCATCAACGGTATTCAATAGAATGAAACAACTCAGGATCAATTAATATGAAGACACCGAGATTTACTAGCGAGGTTAGGTGAATCAACCTATACCTGAATCCATGACTAGGGACGGCCCTCCTATTGGTACCACATCACATCATCGTACATGTCCCTATCTAGCCGCCATGGGTTACATAGTTTTGTACTTAGGCTAGAGCACATCACATCGACCTACATGCTCCGTTATTCTGCCAACGTCCACCTTAGTGAATTGATAACGGTCTACCTAGCTATATCCAACATGTTGTTTTCTGGGCTTAACTATTTCAAATAGTTTTCTGTTAATACTACTCAAATTGAGAACAATATGCTTTTCACAGGACAAGGATTTAGGTACTAATGGGATCTTCTCTAACGTGGAAGAATACATTATCTGTTTCCGTTCTCCGGCTTCATAAAAATATGGTGATCCACTCTTAGTAGATAAAGCAAAAAAGAATAGGTCCTTCCCATGAGCCGGTCCCTATGGTTGCTAAGATTGCTGATTGTATAGACATCCAGGTAATTCATTCCGTGAACTGTAACTACTTATACCTCTGAATATTTTTTGTCTTTTAATAAAGTCCGGCTATGTGCATCAATTTGATGCAGAGGCCGGGGCAGAGGCCCCCATTTCTAAAGATTCTGTGATAAAGTTTGGCACGAAAATATGTGTGTTCCTTGATGAGATGGCCAGAGTTTTAGACCAAGGGTTTTAAGTGATCAGACCGCCATGGTTGCGTGCTTTCGTACATCGTTGCCTCTGAACCCACATTATCTATCTCCAACAACTATTTTTTCTCAAAACTATATTCTTGTGATTTAGTTTACGTATCGGAATTGCACGCATGATGTTCTATCCTATAGAAGAAGAAAAAATCCAAAGAGCTCCATGTCTCAATTTTGAGCTAGTCATGTTTCACCTATAAATATTTGGCAATAATTTATCGGAGGTGGATTTTAGAAATCACATTGTATTATTTTTTCGATGTAATTGAAGTGGATGTGATCATGGACCAATGTAGATTATGGAGTTCAGCTACAACACATGTATGTCAATAGCAGAAGCGATGTGCCTTTGTGTGATCCAGTTTTATTTCAAAGAAGGAAGAAATATTAAAAATATAAATTAATAGTATTATTTTCTGCATAGTTGCATGCTTCGAATATGTATTTCAGAAACCTAGATGCGAGAATCCCTATGCTCCCAAACTCCTTGGTGCGCAAATATCCGCTCATTTAACCAAAATATATTTTTCATGTCGAAAACAAGCCGTATTGAGGTGTTCTTATTATGCAGCAACAACAACCCATGCATATTGTTCAAGGATCATCTCACAATCCATGATAACCAAGAAGATAGAATTTAGCATCTATCTAGTCATCCATGTAAGTTATCTTGTTCCAAAAGTGAAGGAGGAAGAGAAACTAAAACTTTATGAAAGACCTCCAATGCCAATTTCAATTACGATCATAATTAACCGACATCAACACCAGGATGGATAGTTCATACACTAGTGGCATACTGCCTGTTTCACCGCAAGCCTTGAATTATTTGTCGACAATGCTTCCTAACATCTGCGAAGACTATCTCTGCTTCGTCAAAGGGACATGCCCGCATGATGAGCTCGGCGTGGATTATGCCTATATTGCTAATTGCTCCAACAATTATCTAATCCCGTTGACTGTCGTCGGCGTGTACCATCTATTTGGTAACAACCCGAATGCTCATCAAGTCACCCAGATGCTCTTCAAATTATCTAATCCCGTTAAATGATTTTTCTATCTGCGTACGAAAATAGATATGTCATTGCAACTCACCCGGATACTCATCAAATTCATGGGTATTGTCCATGGTCTAGGTTCTACTAATTTCATCTCCAAACCCAATATCTTTAATGTTGCTAGTAGATGCATAGTATGTGTATAGTTTTGATTGCTAATACAATGAGCACCTCAACCTCTTATCATGGTCAAGTTTTCTAGGTTCTTACTTAAGGGGAACTATTTGACTGCATATTATGGACACATTTGGTTTGGCTATCGACAACAAATGGAAATCCAGCAGATGTATCTCATGAATAATTGTTTAGAGATTGAAAACTTCTTGAAATCAGGGTTCCGTCTGTGTTTGACTTGTCGGAAATGTTTTAGAATAGTGATATTTGGTGGAACGGTAAAAACAAATGCACTGGTTTCATTCATTATCTCGTTACTGAAGAACATGTATCATGTTTTATAATAGCCTCTAACTACGAAGCGACGAGGCATATTCCAAAACGTGCATAACTTTCCTGAATAAATTTTGGTTGGCATGCATTCATGAAAGACCTGCAATGGTTTCTCTATATATATTGCAAAATGATGGGGTTTGTTTATACAGAAAGCAGAGTGGAACAACTATATACCGAATCCATTCATTGTATCCGTCCATGCATATATACGAGCTACGAACATAGGCTAGAGAGGCAACCAGGAACAAAGAGACCATATTACAATAGTGTGACATGCATGGCAAGCCGAACATCAGGGCTCATCCCAAAATCCGCGAGGCTCAGCCCCGGAGCAGCTCGTACGAATGGAGTAATAGGCTGTGCAAAGATAACCAATTCAGTCTTTTCAGTTGCACGTCCGAGCCTAGACTGGCGTCTGGCTGGTTATGTCCTGAACGTGTTCAATAATGGCGACAAGGCCACAATACCTATCCGACCAGGTCACAGCTCGCGACGCATCCGAGCCATGGCCAGGCTCCTCGCATGATATTTTCTTTGCCTTGTTTGTTTTCTGTGAGAACATGGCCCAAACTAGTCGGAATCAGCGGTCCTAGTGTTTCAACCATTCATGTGAACAGCCACCGGTTACGCCCTTTTATGCAGGTGTTGTTTCTCCACACCTCAAAAAATTCCCCACTTTATCACAACGCCCATGGCCCCAAAGATGACGTGCATCATTCATGAGATTGATGTTAAATTGTACACTACTCATCGGAGTGGAAAGAGGTAGTGAGGGCCCATGATTATATGTGAGAATGGTTTGAAAACAGGTCGCGTGGGAAAATAACGAATGGGAGCTTTGCAAGATAGCGGCGACAGTGAAGATATATAGCGGCACTAAAGGGGGTCCTAATTCAAAGGGTTATTGTAGGGTTTCTACTCAGATTTTACTTTCTTCTTAACTCGAATAGTACTGGAACGAGATGACTAACATGATTTGGTTAGATAAATTTCTTAAGTTTAGCTTATGAATAATCATGGAGTTGACTAGTTCACCGTTACTCTTACATTTGAATGTTCCTTCCACAACATGGAATGGTTTTGGTTGCAGCAAAGCATACCATAATTTGACTTTTGCCATCTTATTGGTCAGCTACATATTGGAAATGCCACTATCCATAATGTGTTGGTTTCCCATAACACATGTTACCCGTATACTCAAATACATGAGAACCTCCTAAGACCAACCTTACGATTCCGTGGGGGTGGTGGCCATCGAGGGTAGAAACGGGCTACCTATGAAGTGATATCAATTATGTGTTTTGTAGACCAAGTCTTTCCCGGTAGAAGGTTCTCAGTAATCAGCAGTGGGAATAAGCCCTTCCAGTCTTTTTCGCCTAAGATGGTTTTGGAGGAGGAACCTATGGGACATGCGGTGGCATATCGACAAATGTCATTATTGTTACGCCGACCACCAGGCCGTGAGGCTTTCCCAGGGGATGTTTTCTATTTACATTCCCGTCTCTTAGAAACAGCCGCTAAACGATCGGACCAGACAGGTGCAGGTAGCTCGACTGCGTTACCCGTGATTGAAACACAAGCTGGAGACCTATCGGCCTATATCCCCACCAATGTGATCTCGGTGGATGAGCATTTTCAACATAGTTTGGGTCAGCTGAGGCTGGTGGATGAGATGACTCCCCTGTGACTAATTGATATCACTATTTAAGTGAACAACGAAAATGTATGTACACATAGTTACCACGCTGAGATGTTTAACAATGTTTTGAAAAACCAGCTATAGGCTACAGACCTGACCCTCAAAATGGGGCTATAGTAGCAAATTGTACAAGAATTCATTTAGCCCCGAGATTCACAAAAGGATATCGAAGGATATTTAAAACTATGATGTTTCACGATGATAAAAATGTCGTTCACAAAAATAGTTCTCGTTGTTATTCGCAATTAACAACCACACAATTCGATAGTTAAATAAACAACAACATGAAGAACTATATAGTCGTTATTACTTAAAAAATAATGACCACTGAATTACGGTCATTAATGTCTTTTAATGACAAATTTATCACCTTCAACGACCAAATGTACCATCTAGGCTGGTACTAGTGGGGAGTAACTAAGAGTAGTAACATGATGATGTTAAGTCTTTGTTATTATCTTCATAGTGAGAAGTAACATGTATATGGTGTCACACAGAGAAGTAATGTATTAAAATGTGTGATGTTATGGTAACTAGCGAAGTTATGCTGGTCGTAGTGGGAGTAACATAACTAGGAAAATTTGTATATAGAGAATGTGTTAATGAGGAGAGAGGTGTTTTTCACAACTAGCTATGTTACAGTAACATAACACATAACAAAAACAAAATGATTCTACATGTCAATAAATATGAAATTACACATACATTAGTAGCCACTGTGAAGGTATTAAAATGGACTAGCAACATATACAAGTTACTGGGCTAAGTTACTCCCCACTATAACCAGCCTTATCACCACCATCTCTCTCTGCATTAATAATTTTCCTCATAAGATTTTTTCTTATCCGTGGAATTGATATTACTAGTCATGTTACTCCCACACTAGAAGAAATCATGGCATCTATTTGGGAGCCCGAAAGTCTTTAGTAGCCGTCAGATTTTAGCTGGGACTAATTAGAGCATTAATATCAGTTCCAACGGTTAGGACACCGGCAAGATCTAGTCCTAGGTGGTAGGTAACCTTTAGTACCGGTTTGTGATTCCAAACAGGACTAAAAGAATCGCAGCAGGCAGCCGCAGGGTGGGGCTCGATTCCCTTTAGTCTTGGTTACTATCACAAACCGGGATTACAGATTGACCTTTAATCCCGTTCTGGGTCAAGAACCAGGACTAAAGGCTAAACCTAATCATTTTCATACGCCCCGCGCTTTTTTAGTTGATGAATGCTAATTGATTTCCGTGTAAATATGCTTTGGAAGTTGATCATCGCATATTCATACGTAATAACACACTTTGGCCGAACTTTTCATATACCCATGCCTCTACTATATATAACCAAGTTGTTAATTAAGCAAACACACGTCTCTTCGCTCTAATCCCCCTCCCAAAATCTATCTAAACCCCACACTCTTCGTCTTTCATGTGCTCCATGAATCGCCTAATCATTCACCACCTCATGGCACGCCGAAGATTTATGTTGTCTACACGGAAGGTACCACCCATGTTGACAAGGTTCTATGCATGTACCATGTACCAGGAATGGCATGGTCAGGAGCAACACAATTTCATGGGGCCCGACTCAATTACATGGCCGACTCTAATCGAGATGGTCCTCGGGTTGCCATCCTGCAACTTCTGATGAACAAACACAACATGATCTTTGAGTGGTCAAGGTATGTAGATACATTGTCTAATCCAGATATTTTCTTCCTTTTATTTCTTGTGTTAAATGTTTGCTAATGTGTTTGGATATATTGGTTTATAAACAACAAACATACTTTCCTAGTGATGATATAAGGAACGACAAGATCCCATGATGCAAATCTATGGTATTGAGATCCTAGATGAATGCCACTTTGTTCTCGAGGACTTAATCCAGATTAATCATGACAAGAATGTAATGGATGATATGGCAGCCACCATAATCGACAAGCAATACAAGAACATAAATAAAAACTTGTCGAAGGCAGGGCATGATTTCTGGGAGAAGAAGCCACTTGACGCTATCAACATTGAGTATGCAGCACGAGATGGGCACACTGCGTACGAGTTGTAGCGCAGGATACTTGTCTTCAATCATGGGCAGCGTCACCTCGTACCACTAGTACCAGCATGAGTGCCCCCAAGTTCCAACACGAATTCTCCTTCCAAACGCAGGTAGCCAGTTGAATCGAGCGCAAGCAAGAGCAAGAAGGTCATCGTCAACGTGCGGGAACAACGCTATTATTGAAGGGGAACGTAGCATAGAAAACAAAAATTTTCCTACGCGAGAGACACCCGAAAGGCCAAGATCTAATCTAGGAGACGAATTGCAACGGGCAATGAGAGGGTTAAGAAGAACACATACCCTCGAAGACTCAAAGTGGTACGAGATCAAATCTCGTTGTTGGCGTAGTCGTACTCACACCGATCCCGATAGCGAGAAGATGGCACCGCAATCCGGCGGTGCATCCGTGATCGGTCACACGTACGGTTGATGACGACCTCCGTTCCCTCGTTCCAGCGGGGCGCGGAAGTAGAGGATCCCTCGGAACTCCAGCAGCACGACGGCGTGGTGGTGAAGAAGAATCCCACGGTCAGGGCTTCGCCAAGCCGGAGACCATGGAATGGAGCAGCGGGTGGAGGGAAATGGAAGTGGACAAGTGTGTGGAGGAGGGGGAGCTCTCACCCTCCTTTTATAGGAGAGGGGGGAGGCAGCCCAAGGGGGGTGCGGCCAGCCCATGGGGGTGCCCCCACCTCTTCCCTCATCATGTGAGTGGACACTCCACTCACACCCACTCATTTCCCCATTATTTCCCACTTGGAAAATCCAAAGGTTTTCTTTTAATAAATAAATAAAACATTTTTATTTCTTTATTTCAGCATTTGTTAATTCTATTAACAAACTTTTGCATATAGCACCTCGAATCATTTGTTAATTCTATTAACAACCATTCGACGAAAAACCCCTTGAACTATTTCAATTTTCCCCGAAACAATTTCGGTGCTGTCCAAAATATTCTTCGATATTCCGTATCCTCTCAAATGCGTCATCGAACCTTAAGTGTGTCACCCTACGGTTCGCGAATAAGATAGACATGATCGAGACTCCTCTCCGATCAATAATCAACAGCGGGATCTGGAGATCCGTGATGACTCCTATATATTCAACGATGACTCTCGTGATCGTGTGAACCAACAACGCCGTGAACTATTCCCTTTGTCTCGCGATATTTTACTTGTCCGAGATTCGATCATTGGTATCAACCATACCTTGTTCAATCTCGTTACCGACAAGTACTCTTTTCTCGTTCCCGTGATATAACATCCTTGTGATCATATCACGTGCTTGCAAGCGGTTTCGATGTGATATCACCGAGAGGGCCCAGAGTATATCTCTCCGTCATTTGGATGGACAAATCCCACTCTTGATCCATGATCCTCAACTAATACTTTCCGAATACTCAATGACACCTTTATAGTCACCCTGTTACGGTGTGACGTTTGATGCCATCAAAGCACTCTTCCGGTATCAGTGATTGACATGATCTCATGGTATAAGGAATAAGTTACTTTGTGTGTTTGATATAACAATGTAAACTAAATGACTTGATCGCATTGCTATATTCTCTTTGGGTATATGTTCATCACATCATTCTTCTAATGACATGACCCCGTTATTAATAAATCCGATGTTCATGATCAGGAAACCTTGATCATCTATTAATCAACGAGCTAGTTAAAAGAGAGGCTTTACTAGGAACCATTGTTTGTTTATTAAGCACACATGTATCAACGTTTCCGGTTAATACAATTCTAGCATGAGAAATAAACATTCATCATAAACAAGGAATAAGATAATAACCATTTTATTATTGCCTCTCGGGCATATTCCCTTCAGTCTCCCACTTGCACTAGAGTCAATAATCTAGTCTGTAAGCACTTTAACACATATGGCGTACCAGTGTTATTACCATGCTTCGCATGCGGTAAACATCATCAAAAAGATCTGAACTGTTCAGGTCCTATTGTATTTGCATGTTCTTTGCGTCTACACGCATCACTCATTCTCTAATGAGATGGCTTTGTATATATATGGTCAATCGGTGAAAACTTAATTCCTCAGCTTAAACTGATGTCACTAACATTGTGAAAATGTAGCTTCATAGTGTTAGCATTCTTGGAAATTCACCAAGTTCCGGTGATACCTTAATTCCTCAGCTTAAACTGATGTTACTAACATTGTGAAAATGTAGCTTCATAGTTTCAGCATTCTTGGGAATTCACAAAGTTCAATAAAGAACTCCTTGACACAAAATACGCTTATTATCAGTTGTCAACACAACGATATACTTTAGCCTTTGTTGTAGTATCTGTCACAATATTTTAATTTTGAAACTCTTTCAAATCCAGCATGGAACTTTCTTCCATCCTATTGTGCTACCCTTCATCACATATTTTATTTGAGATAAAATTACTTGAATAAATGACAAGACTATTAGTGTAACATATTTCAAGTAATATTTTGTCATTACTATATAGGAAAACATATCCTTAGCATTTCTAAAATGACACAAGGATCTCTCCCACTGTCGTCTAATCATCATATGAATTATCCTACTATAACATTTTATAGCATAGGACTCATCTGGTTGTGTACATAGCATGGAAACATGACTTAGAAATCTCAATTTCAATGATGCTCATCATGTGTCAAAACACATGAATCTTGCTCAATTATTTTCCATGTGACAAGAACTCCTTCTTATCAATTTTATATTGACTTACTTCAATATTTCATCTATGTAATTTGGCTTCAATCATATCAGGCGCTTGAATCCATCTTTTATAGACATCGATGCCCAATATCTTCCAAGCCTTTCATCAATATGAAAATCTTAACCGTGTTAATTTAAAATACATATTTTCCAATCAACCATATGTCATCTACATAAAGTATTGGAAATATGTCATAGCGCTCCCACTTAATTTCTTGTAACTTTACAAGCATCTTTATCGTTCATGATGGAATCAAACTCTTTTGATAACTTCATTAAGGTAAAGATTTCAACTTCGTTATGCTCACTTCAACCATTGAAGTGCGTATGCCTTTCTAGCAACCTTTTGAATTTTACAAAACTCTTAGACTGTGTCAAGTACACATCCTTGAACAAACTTCCTCGAGAGGAGAATTGGTTTTGTTATTCAACATCCATATCATAATATGTAACTTTGCTAGAACTATCTGCAAAGACTAAGCATCACTACGGAAGATCAAAATCTTGTACTAGTGAACTCTTTGAACTTCGTCGAAAACAACTTTTTCGATAAGTACAATTTTAATAAGATGTAAAATCCATGTCTTTGTCGCTATATAGACCCTTTTGCTATCGTTAGGCATCATGCCTATTGAAAGGACTACCAAGTCACATACTTGATATTCATACAAGGATACTATGGCGGATATAATGACTCATAGTCGATTTTACGAAGCCAGGGCCCATCATTTGCTTCCTTTATAAGGTCCAGGTCCTTTGTTGTCAAAACAACACTTTACACTTAAACCACAAGTTGTTCTAAGTACAAAGTTTTTGGACTTTTCTGGTACAGTTCGCAAACTCATTTGAAGTATCTACAACGTTTGTAGTGTCTTCTACTTAGTCAAAATAGTAAACCCCGGAACAACTTCCAGTGCTGCGCTACTCTTGACATGATAACGAAGATTCTCTAATCTCGTTGAGTTTATACTGTGCTCCCACTCACTTGTTTCGCAAGAACTACTTTCTCGAGAAATCAACCCTTTCTGACAAACAACATTTGTCTTTTGGTTCGGTGATAGGAGAAATACCCAATGTTTTATTTGGGATAACCTTATAAACATATATTTATCCTATTTTGGTTGTAAACATTTTACACATGCTATGCATACCAAAACTTAAGAAAGTGACAATTCGGGTCACTACCCAAACCATATCTTATATGTTGTCAATTTCAGCGGATCATGATGGTGCTCTTTTCAGTGGGAAAAACGGTTGTCACTAATGTATAAACTACAAAATTATAATGGCATTTTTATTAATCTAACCATGTCAAACAGGGTTTGATTTTGTCTTTTGAATACTCCAATCTAATGTGGGGTATTCGAGAAGTATAAGTTGTAGAACAATTCTGCAACTTCTCAGATGTTTTGCTAAACTTGTAACTCAAACTTTATCCTTTATGATCCAATCATAAATACTTGATTATCTTGTTACATTGATTTTAACTTCATATTAACAACCTTTTGAACCAATTCAAAATGTCAAACTCTGTTCCCTTTAAATAGATATACTCACATATCTACTTAAATCATCGACAGAATTTTATGAAGGAAAAATTAATCCACCATACATGACTACACATAATGGACTATATACATCAATATGTATAATCTCCACTAATTTAGTCGTCCATTCTACTTTGGCCTAAGAACGGAATTCTAGTCATCTTTTGGAAGAGGTCTCACAAGCGTCAATAAAATGACTCCGGAAGTCCATCAATATGGAGTTCCTTCATGTTTTCCTTTCCGATATGAACTAAAATGGTGGTGTCACAATTTAAGTGAAACACTTCAACGTCTTGCAACGTTTAGCATTTAGTCTTATAGATGTTTACTTTACCAACATGATTTATATTAACATATCCATCAATTATGGAATATGATCATAGTTTGAACAATCTCATTTGTTCTCACAAAAGACTAGAACAAAATAACAAATTATTAAGTTCTTCAAATAAATCTTGACTGGTTGGTTCGATACGACAATGAACACAATAACACTTTATTTATGTTCTTTTCATAATCGATTCCACATCTATTACTAGTTCCTTTTAGGCCCTTGTATTTCTTTCATTGCGTTGCTTTGTATGACAACTCATACCAACCAATGTGGTATCAAAATACCCAAAAATACTTTGTTAACTAGTAATACATCTATAACTTGTATATCAAGTATATACTCCTGAGCTGGACTTTTCCAGTTATCTTCTTTTCTGCCATATATCTATTTGTAATTCTATTTTCAATATTCCCTTTCCTTTATAGAAGAATCATTCAACATCAAACAATGCTAGTCTTACTAGCTCATTTTCTTTGGCGTGTTAGTCATATACTATCACCCATTGAGTCATACTTTGAGTTTGATTGTTCTACTAATATCACCATATTAATAATATTCTTCTAGATTCCACTCTTAGCAATTTCCAAGTAAGGTAAACTACTTTACCCATACTTCTAATCCATCCTATCATAACAATTTTATGATTAAGCTACTATAGCTCGAAGGAAGGAATTTAGAGGATAATTTTTAGCGCCCAACTTCTTGGAATATTCAAACGCCTAGCGTCTTCAATCATTGCATATATTCAGATAATATAAGCAAACATTGTCACGCTAAATTTGCATATATTCAGATAATATAAGCAAACATTATCACGCTAAATTATACTCAGTCATGTTGCTACAAATAAGTTTCTAGATATCAATATATCTTTCACTTGATTGTTTCTGAAAACAACTCTTTTCAGTTCCTAAATCACCTTGATCAACAAAACATTCTTTTGAAGATAAAGTAATACGGAAGCAACCATGACTCTGGATTCTAAGTAGGAATTATTTGCTCTCTAGATTAATCAATCATTAACCACATGGAGCAAGGTAGGAAATACCAAAAATCTACAATAGGACTTAATTTTAAATTTCACTAATACGGTACCAATCTTAAATGGTATTTACCAGATCATAACAGTTATATCTCAATTAACAATCTAAGTGTAAGGTAGTTATGTGGATGCCAATGAATACTACAATTTGTGCAAATTCAATTTGATTTGTTGTTCATGATAAATAAGTTCAAGTTAATTCAAAAATTAAACCATGAACTCCCACTCAAAAACAACATCCCTCTTAGTCGTCTTTAGTGATTACACGAACCAAATTCACTACACCAAAACCGATCATCACGTGAGATGATGTAGCTTCAAAGGCGAACATCGACATGTTCATCATATCATCCATATGACTCATGCTTTACCTTTCGGTTACGTGTTCCGAGGCCATGTCTGTACATGCTAGGCTCGCCAAGTAGAACCGTAGTATTGCGTGTGTTTCAAGGCCATGTCTGTACATGCTAGGCTTGAAAACACCCGTTGTATGCGAACGTTGAGTCTATCACACCCGATCATCACGTGGTGTCTCGAAACGACGAACTTTCTTAACGGTGCATACTTAAGGAAGAACACATTATTATCTTGATATTAAGTGAGAGGGATCATCTTATAATGCTACCGTCGCTATCTAAGCAAAACAAGATGCATAAAAGGATTAACATCACAAACATCACATGTAAGGATAACGTGATATGATATGGTCCTCCTTGCACTTGATCTCCATCATGTGCATCATGGTATGATCTCAATCATTCCACCGGCGTGGTACCAAGTACCACGGTACCCCAAACTTGTTTGTCCATCAATAAGAAGACAACCATATGGATACCTTACAGTATATCAATAATTTACAAAATAGATCATCTCATAATCAAATTTGTAATATTGACCATATCACATCACATGCCCAGCAAAAACTAGTTAGACGCCTCTAAATTATTTTTGCATATTTTACGTGGCTTAGGGCTTTCGAGGATAGAACCGTTCATACCTACGAACATCAACCACAACGTTGATAAACACATTTTTAACAACCCTTCATAGATTAGATCTTAACTATAGTAGGAGAAACAGACACCCGCAAGCCACTTATGCAATACAAGTTGCATGTCAGTTGTGGAACAAGTCTCATGTACGTGGACATGTAAGGTTAGTCCGGGCCGCTTCATCCCACTATGCCACTAAGATCATAAAATAATCAAGGAGGTAATAACATGATCATCAACGCCCACATACACCTATGTGTTCTACCCGTACAAAACATCTACGCATAGATCCGGCTCTGATACCACTGAAGGGGAACGTAGCATAGAAAACAAAATTTTTCCTACGCGAGAGACACCCGAAAGGCCAAGATCTAATCTAGGAGACGAATTGCAACGGGCAATGAGAGGGTTAAGAAGAACACATACCCTCGAAGACTCAAAGTGGTACGAGATCAAATCTCGTTGTTGGCGTAGTCGTACTCACACCGATCCCGATAGCGAGAAGATGGCACCGCAATCCGGCGGTGCATCCGTGATCGGTCACACGTACGGTTGATGACGACCTCCGTTCCCTCGTTCCAGCGGGGCGCGGAAGTAGAGGATCCCTCGGAACTCCAGCAGCACGACGGCGTGGTGGTGAAGAAGAATCCCACGGTCAGGGCTTCGCCAAGCCGGAGACCATGGAATGGAGCAGCGGGTGGAGGGAAATGGAAGTGGACAAGTGTGTGGAGGAGGGGGAGCTCTCACCCTCCTTTTATAGGAGAGGGGGGAGGCAGCCCAAGGGGGGTGCGGCCAGCCCATGGGGGTGCCCCCACCTCTTCCCTCATCATGTGAGTGGACACTCCACTCACACCCACTCATTTCCCCATTATTTCCCACTTGGAAAATCCAAAGGTTTTCTTTTAATAAATAAATAAAACATTTTTATTTCTTTATTTCAGCATTTGTTAATTCTATTAACAAACTTTTGCATATAGCACCTCGAATCATTTGTTAATTCTATTAACAACCATTCGACGAAAAACCCCTTGAACTATTTCAATTTTCCCCGAAACAATTTCGGTGCTGTCCAAAATATTCTTCGATATTCCGTATCCTCTCAAATGCGTCATCGAACCTTAAGTGTGTCACCCTACGGTTCGCGAATAAGATAGACATGATCGAGACTCCTCTCCGATCAATAATCAACAGCGGGATCTGGAGATCCGTGATGACTCCTATATATTCAACGATGACTCTCGTGATCGTGTGAACCAACAACGCCGTGAACTATTCCCTTTGTCTCGCGATATTTTACTTGTCCGAGATTCGATCATTGGTATCAACCATACCTTGTTCAATCTCGTTACCGACAAGTACTCTTTTCTCGTTCCCGTGATATAACATCCTTGTGATCATATCACGTGCTTGCAAGCGGTTTCGATGTGATATCACCGAGAGGGCCCAGAGTATATCTCTCCGTCATTTGGATGGACAAATCCCACTCTTGATCCATGATCCTCAACTAATACTTTCCGAATACTCAATGACACCTTTATAGTCACCCTGTTACGGTGTGACGTTTGATGCCATCAAAGCACTCTTCCGGTATCAGTGATTGACATGATCTCATGGTATAAGGAATAAGTTACTTTGTGTGTTTGATATAACAATGTAAACTAAATGACTTGATCGCATTGCTATATTCTCTTTGGGTATATGTTCATCACATCATTCTTCTAATGACATGACCCCGTTATTAATAACATCCGATGTTCATGATCAGGAAACCTTGATCATCTATTAATCAACGAGCTAGTTAAAAGAGAGGCTTTACTAGGAACCATTGTTTGTTTATTAAGCACACATGTATCAACGTTTCCGGTTAATACAATTCTAGCATGAGAAATAAACATTCATCATAAACAAGGAATAAGATAATAACCATTTTATTATTGCCTCTCGGGCATATTCCCTTCAATTATAGTTCAAAAAGTAAATTTAGTAGCGCATCTTGGGAGTTTCCTAACCCCAAGGATAATCTTGATTTCGAATGGCGTGAGTGTTTGCAGCACCGCTGCGATGGATAAGTAGTGTCTGGAATGGCGTGAGTGTTCGCAGCACCGCTGCGATGGATAACCTTTTGTTTCTATTATGTCCCTACTTAAGTATTGTTTGTGTGTACGGAATTTTATTATGATGTGAGCAAGATGTGTTATGGATATCTGAAATTTTTTTCTAGTATGTCCCTGTGTTATAAGAATTGTTAGTATGATAAGAGCAAGACCTTTTTCTTTCTGAAAAAGCATTATGGTTATATTTCTATATTTATTTGTTGAGTGGATTCTTAGCTTGTATTTTGTGGGTATATATATTGTGGTTATATTTTTATAATTCAGTGGATAACTTGTGTTAATCTCTAATTTTTTTAAATCCAACTATTCCATTTATCTCTTGTTTGAAAATGAAACTCTGCCCATGCTTGATTTTTATAAATTTATCTCTAATGGAGTTTTGAGTCAATCCAATTGGATTTAGTAGGATGCTTGGTTCAAGTCAAGCAGGGTGGTGACTATTCAGTTGCGTTTGGCCTGGCTAGAGCTAGTCCTTTTATAAATTTGTTTCCTAGCATGTCCAGGTTGTTACTGGAGTGTTATTGACTATTTTGGATGGAGTAGCATGTTGGAAAAAAAATCATGTCATGTTTGGATTTCTTTAGCGCTTATTTTCCTTGTTACGATCTTGTTTACTTGTCACGGTGCTATTAAAAACGTCATTGTAACTTTTGGTGCTTGTTAGTGATAGTTGTTTTACCCTCAGCAAGTTGATAACTTATTGGTTTAATTCATGCATGATGGTGAGTGTTTACTTGCCTTTGGCATGACTAGAATTAGTGCTTTGCTACCTATTGTTAGTAATGTAGTAGAACATAGTTCCTCTGTGTTTTGCTTTTGTAAATTTGATTCCTATCATGCCTGGGTTGTCACTGCTTCTATTGAGTGTTTTGGACGCACTAGCATGTCTGGAAAAATAGTCATGTGATGTTTGGATTACTTTAGCCCATGTTTTCCTTGTTAAGAGACTATTTTATTGTTAAGGTGATATTAAAAGTGTTGCTGTTACTTTTGGTGCTTGTTAGTGATAGTTGTTTTACCCTCTAGCTAGTTCATCACGTTTTGGTTTAATTCAAGCATGGTGGTGATTGTTTACTTGACTTTGGCATGACTAGAATTGGTCATTTTATGCATATGGTAGAAAATAGTTCCTCTATTTTTTCCACTTACAAATTTGATTCCAAGTATGTGTAGGTTGTTACTCTACTGCTATTGAGTGTTTTAGATGCCGTAGCATGTCAGGAAAAATAGTCATGTGATGTTAGGATTTCTTTAGCACTTATTTTCCTTGTTAAGAGCATGTTTACTTCTTAGGGTGCTATTATTAGTGTTTTTTATAATTGTTTTGATTGTTAGGGATAGATGTTTGAACATGTAGCTAGTTGATCACTTGTTGGTTTAAGTCAAGCATGGTGCTGACCGTTTACTTTCATTTGGCATTACTAGAACTATTGATTTTCTGCATATTGACCAAGGCTAACCCTCTATACCACACACTCAGCACACCACTTAGTAAAGTCATACTCATAATAGAAAATATTATATGGATGTCATGTTTTGATTTCTCTTATTTTTCTAACTGATTTAGAGTTATTTTTGTCAAAAAAAAATACGGATTTGTGGATATGAATTTTTGAATATTAAATGTAATAAGGCAAAAAAAGTTAAGTATTATTTGCATTCAATATTATTTGAATTCAAGATTATAATTATTATACTAACTGACCCAGAATACGGGCCCATGTGGCAGCCTCCATTGACTATCGGATGACCTCAGTAGAGCCAGATATCGGATCACGGACGCGTGGAAAAGTGACCGCACACCGGCTGCCAGGTGTCCACAAGCACGAGGAAACAACAGAATGCCCATATTGACGGGCACAATGAATGCAAACGGCCACAAACATATAACAAACAAAAAAGCCGTTGATGTCCTCTGCATATGCGCAATCAACCAAACATACAGGTTTAGTTAATATTTAGCAAACAAATATGTAATACTTATGTTGTATTCCCTCCGTCTCATATTAATTGTCTCAAAATTAGACAAAAGTGGATGTATCTAACACTAAAATCTTTTTATCTTGAAATATATAGTGTTAATGTCCAAGAAATGTTTTTGTCCAAGATATTTTATTTTTACCGTTTTTGTGAAGGCATATTTAAATTAGAATAGATTGAACGCATCCAAGAAATGTTTCTGCGGCCATTTAGGTGCCATGACGCTTTAAATTAGACTAGATTGAACATATATTTTTTGTGGACCGACACTTAGTATACCATGACCCTATCGGCGGACTCGTTATTCCACAATCATGTGGAGCCGGCACACTTTTGGTGGTGTACTCCCGTGAGTTGGGGCGCGAGGGTTTTTGCTCGCGTGGAGCCACTATCAACTGCCGTAGGTGGTCCTTATGGAACTATGGCGGCGTGGTGGTAATGTGACTAGAGCAAGACGGGAGCACATGCAGAGAGAGTGGACTATGGAGAGGATGTGTTGTGGGAGCTGCCGGTTGTTAATGCGAACAAACGTACCGAATAACCATGGGATTTGTCTGGTGATAGGGATAGGACACACTAAAGGAAATATATTGTATCTTGCGTCGGAAGACATCAATTTCAACGGAACATGTTTGCCCACAGTGCCACATCCATTATTGATGTGTCCTTTTCCTCCCGAATTACTCATAGCCACCACCGCAAATAGTGTGGGGATAATTCCAAGACATGGTCAATATCAAGTTTAATACCTCACACCAAACATGTTTGCTAGAGAGTGAAATTACTAAACATTCATAACTGGGAAAGGTCAGCCTCCATTTATGTCTGCATCTATAAATTGCAAATATGAAGTTGTTCCCAGAACTAGCAAAGAGAAATTACATTTTTTTTTCCTTTATAACAATGCATCATCAAGGTATCTCATGAAACTATACTAAACTTGTTGTGTGGTGAACATAGTTAGTTCATCCATCGATGACGCTCTTCCGCATTTTATTTTCATATATCACAATATGCAATGTATTACCTAGATAGGATTGAGAGGCAACCACAAACAATGGCGTCCTGTTATTGCTGTGATAGTGGGTGTTCCATGTGTTCGGTGTCGGAGTCGAGTCATGGCGCATGCTGCGTGGAAAGGAGACACAACTAACTTCCGACAAGAAATTGGTGTTGCTTGCAGCAAGACCCTATGCAATAGGAGATCCGGTGAATGATCTGTCTTATTTTCATGTACTAGGAGTAGAAATGGCATGTGAGATTGTCTCCATGGACTTGAGAGAAGTCTTTCGACTTGTGTGGCATGACCTCTCCCTTGTTACGATTACTTGTTTGTGTTACATTAAGTATTGATTTCCACATTTGAATTTGTGCGAACAATCTGTTTGATGCCTTCCAATCGGTAACTCCTTCCCGTCCTCTACTCTCTCGGACCCTACTCTACCAGGATGAGCAGAAGTCATTGACATGTCTTATGTGCCTTGAGTATCACACCAAGCGACACCACTTATCCTCCGCGAACATCAACCTGGATCTCTCCCTTCTCCTCCCTGAGCAGGTAGGCCATACTCTCTTGTAACCATTGCGTGCCATCCTCCCTGGTCTTCCTCACATCCCCTTTCGGTCCCTCCTCTATTTTTTTCTTCGTTCTCTGGTGGATAGTTCATATGGGCTGTTAGGGCATCGGCTGGAGGCAGACGTTCGATGATGGATGATGCAAGGATGACCTTGGCCGACTCCAAATGTTGTTTACCAATCTAGCTTGGTATTTTGTTGGGCGTTCATTATTACGTCTCTAGATTCGGTTGGCTTTGCTTTACCAGAAAAGTTAGTATAATCATTTTCTATTTGTTCTGCAAAGTCTTATGTAATTCCACATCTAAGAAGCCTATTTTTATGAAATTTGCATTCAAGATGTTCATTCCCATGAAGGTGTGACCTGACATAGACAAACAAAACTAATATATATTAGTGGAGATGCAGCTCGACGTTGTCGCATAGCACACAATGGAATTATTTATTCAGAATTTAAAAATAATATAATATATATTGAGTTTTACGAATACTCTACAAAAAAAATCACACTTGACAATGGTTTGTGAAGACTGTGTGGTGTCGAACTTAGCCACAGGCTTTGCATCAAAATGACGCACACAACTAATTTTCATTAGCGAAAATTGAAAAGTGCAATGTTTTGAAATTAAAAATCACGTATCATACAACATGACCACATCCACCACCGGAATAAGATAATCATAACACGGCTACAAATAATGCAAACATCTTGCGTGAACCCAGCAACACTGGTTGAGGATAGCGAACGAGCGCCATCGACTAGGTGCATACTATGTGAAAGGGGTAGATCGAATGTAATAATTTTCTGATTTCCATCTACAAACTATCACTGAACACCAACTCAAATCTGCATGATGGATCAAGATGAAGTTGTACTGCCCTACCTCTGATTAGAGAAAAGTCGTATTGTGAGTCACCACCACCACCAGTGCTATTGTTTCCGTCTTTGATCCTCTTGGCAATGCTTCATATTCCGTGGAGCCACGCATCCATGCCACCATAAATAAGATCCGGGGCCACCATCATGTTTTCGGATCTCCAACAAGCGTGCAACTTCCTAGGGCTGTACACCACGCTAGGCCGTAGTGGGTTTGGAAAAGTACCACCGACACCAACCCCTGAGCAAGATTTTCCCATTGCTTACTTTGGTGGCGACAAAGTGAACAAATCATAAGACATACTCCCTCCGTCTCATATTGATTTTCTCAAATTTGGAAGAAACTAGATGTATCTAAAACTAAAATATGTCTAGATATATCCACTTTTGTCCAACTTGGAGACAATTAATATGAAACGGAGCGAGTACGTAGGAGTGGACACCAGGGCTTTGCCCGTACAGGCTCCTATAAGAGCAACAAGAGTGTGTTCAGAGCAATTTTGGTTTTAGTATATAACTAGAATATATGCAATTTGCATGCATTGCCTTTTCTATCGTGGAAGAACAGTGAGAACTTGAAACCTTCTACTATACGGGTGGGTCAATTCCAACACAATGACTTAGATAAAATTGAAAGCATTGTGCCTCCATTTACATCTTACCATCTCGTATACCAGCACCTCGATACACGATAGTACACTCTCGAAATCCATCGTCTTGTGCTCTTGTATAGGAAACAAGCAATCAGGTTTTGACTTTTGAGGGAGCGCTCCTGCACAAATGCGGGCATATTCTATACCACCGCGGTTGAGGAATATTTACTCTACATCAATAATTTCTTTGACGACATGGTTTTTGCTCTGCGGACGACACCGCAAAATGGAAACAGGTCTTCCTACTTTGTATAATATTTTTGTATATAATTTTGTTAGGCGTGTGGACATTTGCTAATATATTCAATAATCACACAACTGCCTTTGTCAACTAGCAAGGTGACCCTCGCAAGTGCGAGGGCATTATCTTTAGTACCTCACATAAGCTTCTGAAATAGTATATAGTTTAGTAAATAAAGAAACACCGAATTATAAATCGTAGCTGCCGCAAAAAAAACATGAATAGTATTTCTTGAATGCATGTGTGTTTTTTAACCAATATGATTATTGTGTCCTAATGTTGAATCCGAAATCTATGAATATTATTGAACATTGGGTAAACTCTTGTTTTCTATACAGTTGTTGGAATAAATTTTGATGTGATATTCATTGTTCCATATCCAAACCTTCTCAGATCTTTGTTTTTCTTTTTCAATGTTATCTTTTTGATGATCCTTTCACAGCAAATTATACTGTTTAGTTGATCTTCCGGCTTTAGAGTATTGCAAATATGTTCTTTTGGTGCAATGTCAAACTTCGTATATTTTAAATAGTGTGCAAATTTCAAAAATATTATTTAATTCGGGTTTGCCATAGCCCTCATATATTTTTCAAATAAAATGTAAATTAATATTTAAGCACTTGACATGAATTTTTTTTCTTCTAATCATTTTGAGAATTCATTCTCCATTATTCAATCATGTATTGATATTCATTATATTTTACCACCACATTAGAATTGATATATCATTTAAAAATAGTGAAAATTGAATTACTAGTCATTTTTTTGGTTATAATCAATTTGTTGTGTCTGGAGGAATATTATCAGACTTCGGTGGAAATTTAGTTGATGTATTTTACTGTTTGTAAGTGCATCGTTTATTGACAATGGATACATGATAAAACTTGTAATGCAAAACCCTGAAATATATATTACTTCATATCCGTTCCGGGTATTAATTTACAATTATTGTTATTTTCCTTCTGGGCAGAAAGTTATTCCTATAAATTTGTTCTTAATAATTGCAAGTTTGTTTTTTCTCGAGCAAAAAAAATTAATCTGCTAATAATCATCCACTCCAATCACTAAGAGCAAACTTTGCACCTAGGAGGCTGCTAGTCTTTGCACAAATTCTACCAAATACTACGTGGTTTGTGGGTGCCTATTTGTTCTTTGTATCCACCTAATCTTGTTTACTACATCGGACATTTTCTTACAATATCACCATTCGACTTGTTAATGTGTATGTAGTGCTTATCCAGGTACTTTCTATTCGGATGTTTGGGCCAGCTTATTCGGAACCACAGCATATTAACTGAATGCTTATCAAAAGTGGGATTTTTTGTAATTCACGAATTTTCCATCGGATCCTTGCACTGATGTTAAATGACTTTTTATGACAACTTACCTCTAACCCATCCGAGGATCATGAATGCAACGGTTTCCCTACCAATTCCTTAGCTCGTTAAAGAAAAATCTAGTGACTCCGCAGGGTAACTTCGCTGATGATGGTTCCGACAAAAAAAACATGGTGATGGCTGGGTGACAGTAGCTAAGTCTTATTTGGTGCAGCAATAATCATCGTCACACTGCTGAAACACGTGGTTTGATGCAACAGGATCTGTAAAACATCATCGTCAGATGAATGTGAATGTGTTTCGGCCAGGCAGGTCCCGAGTAGAGGCCTGGTGGATGATTAAGCAGGAAGATATCCCCAGATGTCCCGTGCCAGTGCGAGGCTGCCGGACTTGTCTTTCTTGGGGCTAGCAAGGCTGCCCCTAAGAGCCAACGGTGATACTACCAACTCCGGGCACGAAGCTCGCCGCCACGGAAATGTACTCCGGCACCCAAAGGGTTCTTGCTCTACTCGCTGCTGGAAATTTCAATGGAAAACGCGGGAGCCAGCTACTACCGCCTCCCGACATGCGCTGCGCAGCCGCAATAAGGTAGTGCAACAATTATGCTATGTGTTAGTATTGGCGCATAACTGTTCTGTTACACGCAATAGCAAAACAACGATGAAGTTAAACAAGATCAAACCAACGGGGACACGAGATTTTAACGTGGAAAACCCTTCCGACCAGGAAGAGAAAAAACCACGCGCGCCAGCCAGCAATACTTCACTATTTCGGGTGAGGTTACAAACGCGCCGGGATTTATAATGTGTGGCTTATCCCGTGCGACGGCTTACAAGAGTTATATAAAGGAGGTCCTGA
This sequence comes from Alopecurus myosuroides, assembly GCA_028641055.1. Classification (NCBI taxonomy): domain Eukaryota; kingdom Viridiplantae; phylum Streptophyta; class Magnoliopsida; order Poales; family Poaceae; genus Alopecurus; species Alopecurus myosuroides. Next base: position 429,610,781 of record CM054060.1, read on the forward strand.
CCTAATTAGGTAGGTAACTGCGAATCCAACTCGTACTAGGTAACAACTCGTACTTCGGACCTAAGCCTCGGCGATGGGCCTCCGCATAGCGTAGGCCGAACTTTCCTTTATCATCATATGAATTTGGATCACCATAAAATAACAGTCCACCTTGAGACAAATTCCCTCTTGTACCATAAATGAGAACCTACACCTGAAACGCACAAAGAAAACACCTTCTGCGCCAAAATAGCCTCTTGGGCTAAGCAGTGATACCAACTAATCTTGAGCATAACTCAAACTTAGCAATAGGAACTGGCTTTGTCATCATATCAGCAGGATTATCATGAGTACTAATCTTGCATACCTTCAGATTAACTTGTGCAACAACATCACGGACATAATGGTACTTGACATCAATGTGCTTTGTTCTCTCATGGAACATCCGATCCTAAGTAAGGTAAATTGCACTCTGACTGTAACAAAATAGGTTAATGCAAGTATCATCTCCACAAAACTCAGCAAACAGACCTTTCAACCACACTGACTCTTTTGATGCTTCAGCAATAGCCATGTACTCAGCCTCAGTAGTTGATTGTGCAACAACACCCTGCAAGGTAGCCTTGCAGCTAACGGCACATCCACTAATTGTAAACACATAACCTGTGAGGGATCTCCTCTTATCCAAGTCGGCAACAAAATATGAATCCACATAGCCTGCGAGTCCCTCGCCAGTCTTGCCAAACTAAAAGTAAGCTTTGGATGTGCCGCGAAGGTACCTGAAAATCCAATGAACAACTTTCCAAAGTTCTTTACCAGGATTAGCCATGTATCGACTGACCAAGCTCATAGCATAAGATCAATCAGGCCGAGAACACACCATGGCATACATTAAGGAACCAACAGCACTAGCATAGGGAACTCGTGACATGTACTCAATATCTTTGTCAGTAGTAGGACATTGCAATGCTGACAACTTGAAGTGTGAAGCAATAGGAGTACTAACAGAGTTTGCATCATGCATATTAAAACGATGAAGGACTTTCTTAATGTAATTCTCCTCACTAAGAAATAGCAATCTAGATTTTCTGTCTCTTGAAATTTCCATACCTAGAATTTTCTTAGCAGGACCAAGATCTTTCATCTCAAACTTACTACTCAACTGTTTGTTCAATGTAGTGGTTTCTTTCATGCTATTGGTAGCAATTAACATATCATCAACATATAGCAACAAGTATATATGCGAATCATCAACAAATTTAATGTACACACATCTATCATATTCAGATCTCTTAAAGCCATGTGACATCATAAAAGAATCAAACCTTTTATACCATTGTCGAGGAGACTTATTCAAATCGTAAAGAGACTTCCTTAGCTTGCACATGAAATCCTCTTGACCAGGCACTATGAATCCATCATGTTGGTCCATGTATATTTCCTCCTCAAGTTCTCCATAAAAAAACACAGTCTTCACATCTAACTGCTCAAGCTCAAGATCATGCATAGTAATAATACTAAAGAAAGTACGAATAGAATTATGCTTGACAACAGGGGAAAACACGTCATTATAATCCACTCGTGGAATCTGGCTGAAACTTTTTCTACTAACCTTGCCTTAAACCTTGGAGGCTCACTGGGAGATAAACTCTCCTTTGTTTTGAATATCCACTTGCAGCGGACGTCATTCTTTTGTTTAGGCAAGCGCACAATATCCCATGTGCCATACTTTTCAAGTGATTGCATCTCCTCGTGCATTGCACCAATCCACTTGTCACGATCAACAGAAGAAATAGCTTCATTGTATGTAGCCGGTTCAGCATCATTCTCCACCTGTTCTGCACATCTTAGAGCAAAATAAACAACATCACATTTCTGAATTACACGAGTACGAGGTCCTTTATTCCTCTTCTCTCTGCGCTCTGCGATAGACAAGTTTTCTTGCTGCACAATAGGAGGTGAGGGTGGCACAATATCCTCCCCATCAATTTCAGTTTCCTCCTCATCCAGATGTTCTAGCTCCACCTGCAAACGAACTTGTGGTTCATCCTCACCAGAAGTATCTTGCACAATATCAGTCGACAAACTGTCCTCATACATAACAGATTCATTAAACACAACACTCCTGCAAAATAAAGTCTTTTTGGTTTCCGGGTTCCACAACTTATATCCTTTTACTCCAGAACCATAACCAAGAAATAAGCACTTAACAGATCTAGGCTCTAACTTTCCATTATCAACATGAGCATACGCAGTGCAACCAAAAACTTTCAGTTGTGAATAATCAGCTGACTCACAAGACCATACCTAAATTGGAGATTTCTTGTCAAGAGGGATGGATGGTGACCTGTTTATCAAGTAGCCGGCAGTGTTGACAGCCTCAGCCGAAAAACGCCTATTAATACGGGCGTTGGAAAACATGCAGCGAGATTTGGAAATGATCGTCCTGTTCATCCGCTCAGCCACACCATTCTTCTGAAGTGTGTATGGGATGGTGTGATGTCTGACAATGCCTTCCTGCGCACAATAATCATCAAAAAGCATGCGAAACAAATTAGCCAGCATTGTCACTACAAAGCACCTTCACCTTTCTCTAAGTTTGCTTTTCAATCATAACTTTCCACTCATTAAAAGCAGCAAAAGTTTCATCCTTAGTTTTTAGGAAATAAGGCCAAACTCTTCTAGAGTAATCATCAATGATGGTAAGCATATAACAAGCACCACCATAAGAGGGCTAACGTGAAGGCCCCCACAAATCAGCATGTACATAATCCAATGTACCTTTAGTGGTATGAAAGGAAGCATTGAACTTAACTCTCTTATGCTTACCAAAAACGCAGTGTTCACATAACGGCACCTTACTCATATTCCAGTTCTTCGGCAGTTCTCTCTTCATCAATTCTGCCATACCATGTTCACTCATGTGTCCAAGTCGCTTATGCCAGAGGTTAGTTGTACTTGGATCATCATTAGTAATAACAGAAGCAGTACTAGACAATGTGCCACCTCTAAGGATATATAACTTGGCAGAATTCATATCACCAATCATAACAATGAGAGAACCTTTTGATACCTTCAGGCGTTTATCCCCTCCAGCATATTTGTACCCGTCACAATCAAGGGTACTCAGCTAGATCAAATTTCTCGCCATAGACTGTATGTGTTTCACTTCTGTCAATGTACGTGTCATCCCTCCATGGGTCTTGATCTGAAAAGATCCAACGCCAACAATGTGACATTTGTTGTCATTCCCCACACGCACAAAATCTCGAGTCTGCACATCCTCATAAGAACTGAACCAATCTTTGTTACACAAAATATGAAACGAACAAGTAGTATCGAGAAGCCACTCATCATCACGGGTAACACATGCAGCAAAATCAGCTAATCATTCACCATACGAACTATTATCTCCAGCAGCCTTACCAGTACCATTACCATTACCGTCAGATTTATTTTTTGGTTGGTATGTGCCTTTCCTGTTCTCCTTGTTCTGTACCTTCCAGCAATCATCAATGGTGTGATTGGTTTTCTTACAGTACCTGCAGAACTTGTCTCGTCCTTTGGACTTTGAACGGTCCCTGCTCTTATGTAAGGTCCGCCCCAGAACCGTCTTTCAAGGAATCCCTCGATATGTATACATTCACGATCCCAGGAATTCACTCGTGAACAACATATCAAGTTGGTACACAGATACAATATCAATTACACGATTGCATAAACACTTACAAAGAGACATGGTCACTTGACCAAGCCTACACGGTTGCCACGCAGGGCAACACACAACACACACAGCGGAAGACTAAACACGGTAGAGCCCAAGTCACGCATTAACCTACAGGCTGCTGACCCGGAGACGATCCTAGTTTGCAAAGCCATCAGCTCCGTACTCCTCTTCGTCGATCTTCCTTTGAGACTCCTTCTCAATATCTGGCTAATGAAAATAACCAGGGGCGAAACCATTTGAGTACGTTTGAATGTACCCCGCAAGACATCCATCACGCGACTTACCAAAAATGCAAGTATGCTTATATGGTGTAGTAGGTAGGCTATACAATAGGGTTCAGTATCAATGGTGTTCATGTAGGATGACACCATAGTTGCAGTCAAGTTAATCTGTATCTTCGTTGAAGAAGATACTTCAAAAGAAAATATTATAGTTTTCTTTCTCTTGTAGATGTCATATGTACAAGAGGTTTTGTTAAACTTTTGTTTAAGTGGGAAATTTCTCTTTGCAAAACTTCTTGGAATCAGTTTCCAGAATTCTTGCTTATAGTAGAAAAGTTTTATTTGCAAAACTTTTTAGTTTGTAAAACAACTTCTGGCTTTCCATCATCGATACCTCCATGGTACAAGGTTTCCTTCCTTTCTGAACTTCCCTAGATCAACACCTTTTTGCAAAACTCCTTTTTGAAAACATTCTTCTGGAAAACATTGACATAATGCTAGCTACATGGCCATTCAACTGTCCATATCCGAGGACGCGGGTTCTTCGAAAAACTTGTACTCTGCAGAGGTGTACACATCCACCAGATCCAGTACACCTGTCATGAACAACCACGGACTGTAACAACAGTATGTGAACATCAGATAACTGATCATAACCATCCACTATGTTCAAGCTAGAATATGTCTATCTCTCGGTTGAGTGGAATCTCCCCGGCAACAAGTCCCACCCTGCCTATACGGGAGCCTCAACGAATGCGACCGGGGGGTAACTTAATCCCTCACTTTTTATGTCTCAACATTGGGATTTTTGATGACATTCGGTTCGAGGGTACGATGCCCCTTGTAGCAAGTGCGATAGAACACACACTAACAAGAACAAACTTCCAGTTAAGCCCCGTGCCCATGTTGGGGTAGGGTGGCAGTACGGTAAAGGTTGTCCGGCGAAGACTAGGTTATGTGTCATTTTTGAAAACACGTCTTTCCCAAAAATGACCACTTCCACATTCCTCCGGAGAATAAGGATCCGCCTTTTCTCCGGGTTTTTCCATAACAGCCTTTGTTTTGTAAAAAACACATTTTTAGCGTGTCCACTTAGGGAATAATATATGTGATGGTAATAAATACCATATGGTGGCTTATGGGCTTGGTAACACCAAGTATTAACTAATGGCATAGAATATATATTATAGAAGTGATACTCACTTCAAAAATAGTTTTCCTTGTAAATAAAAGTTTTTGTAAAACTTTTCAGAAGTAAAACATGCATGATAGATAATGATAAGTATAACATCAGCAAGCATCAGGATGGCTTGCCGCAGGTCTCTTAATGTCCCTGCTCTTGTAGTAACTTGAACTTGACACACAGCTCCACAACTGCTTCTTCTTCTTCTTCTTCGTGTTCTAGCGTCGTAAAGTAATAAAAGACATACACTCAGGTCTAAAGGGAAAACAACTAAGATAAACAACACATACATCAACAAACGTTCACTCGCGAATTCTCTCAAAACGTTGTCGCGAAAACTATCTCACATAACTCTCACGGTCCAAAACTATTGTGAGCCAACTAAGTATGGTTTAGAAAACCATACCCACATCTTAAATCTCATATATGGAGTGGTGTACCACTCTCATAACAAGATATATAAAATCTAGGAATATAGCTTGTGGGCGCATAGGGTTAGGTTACTATGATAAAAACAACAAGCAGGACAATACCCATGGCAGTGGGTATTTTCTACTACAAGCAACTGACACTTAATGTGTTCATGATTTAGTTGGGTGTTTTAGTTTCATAGGATACTTAAGCACAACAAATAAAACAAGTATAAACTCATGCTAAGGTGAATCATCCAAACAAAACCCAATAAGCAAGCAAACAACACCACAGATGAATAGACTATTTATTTACTATGTTATTGTTTACTAGAGGTTTTGGAATCCATCAATCATGAAAAATTAGCAAACAACCAGTACCTAAAAACCACTGAATCAAGTCATAAAAACAATCCAAAACCCAAACAACACTAAAGATAAAACTCTTATCAAAAGCGTAAAAACAAGACTGCACTAATAGTGGACTAGTATGAAAAAATCTACACAAGAATGCTATAAGAAATAATTATATTCTATAACTATAGCACATGCAACTAAAGAGTTCATGGAATCATAACAGAAGTAATCACTTCCTAAATAGGCTTTAATAAACTCATACACTTATAAAATAAAAAGGACAATACTAGAGCTAACCACAAATTCTAGTGGTGACACTAGTTTATCACTAGAGAAGCAAACAATGCTACCATGATGCTTAAATCTAAACAAGAAAGTCATGAATATAAATGCATCCACTAACAGTACACAATTATTACACATGCTAGTAAGCACAAACAATCAAAATAAATCTATGACACAGCTAATTAAGCATGTATATACCAATTCTAGCAATTTATGTTCTTCCTAATTAATTACTAGCAAGTCAGCATGGTATATGCTACACAGCCAGTAGCTATGCACTCATTGGAAAGTTATATAAACCTTGTCAAAAATCCAAACACTCAATCTTAAGTTTTTCACAAACAATCTATCAATCTCAAGGAATTATTCTATTTGCAAACAACTAAATTTAGCACACAAGAGTTAATCATTTCTTAGCATGATGCTCCTAAGGATATTATGCTAATAAATAGTTCACCTCTTAACATACTAGTATTTACAAAGAAGAACTAAACTTCTCACTTGCATAAGTGAAACAAACAATTTATTTTCCATGGTGGAAAATATCCTATCAACCACATAGTCAAACATGTTATTTTCCTTCATGTGTATGGTTGGGGATTTTCATCCTCAATCAAGATGCAATGTGACCATTGGGTTATGTGCCCACTAATACCAATGCAAAAGAGGTACTAAGCCTCTGGTTACTCATGAAAAACTTTGCATACAAGATAAATAATATAAGGCCATTTAATTTAATGAAAACAATACTAGTGCATATAAATAACAAGGCTTACACATGCTTTACTATACCATGATATGCAAAACTAACACAGACATTATCTTCAAAAATATTAGTACCAAAATGGTACTGGACTCAAAGAAGAAATAGCACAAACTTTTATTAAAGTAAGCACACAAAGATCTAGCTCACACAAAAATCCAAATAATAAAACTAGAAAGCAACTAATGCAAGTTCCATTTTTATTTGGGTTTTCCAAACATGCACACATTTTCTAAGGTAAATGTTCTGCAAGAAAACAACGTAATAACAAGTACTAACAACTTTATACATGCTAGGAAGCAAGATTAAACATCTCCATATTCTATTTGAAACAAAAACACAATCAAAAACAGAAACATAAAAGTGTTGTTTTCTAGATCTGTCCACAAAAATAAATCTAGAGCTTAAAATTTAATATAAACTAGGAAACATAGATCGAAACAATACCAAACTCATCCAATTGGATTTTCTCCATAATTCATTTTTAAATTCATTCTAAAAATCATAGAAGAGTCTACTGGTCTTTAATTAATCTGGATGGAATTTTCATTCTAGAACTCACCTTGATGTGAGGTACACTGCATTGGATAGATATTTTCAATACCTATCCAGAACATTTTTGTTTGTTCCATTTGGTTACATATTTTAAAAGTTATGGTCAAAACATTCTCATGGACAGTCCTGGCCAAAACATTTCTTGTGTTCCAAATATGGGTCCAAACATAGATCTGCAAATTTTGTATGGTGTAGATTTCATATCTTTATGTCCCTGAATGTTTCCAGATTTTATTTCACATGTTTTATATTTTTGCAACATCCGAAGTAAAGGTACATGTTTCTGTAAAAATTAAATGGATTAAAAACAACTGCCACTCGGGCTGGTTTGGGTGGGCAAGGCCCATCTAGCGGGCTGCGTCGCCCAGCCGCGCTGCGCGCTCGGGATCCGGCGTGGGAAGGCTCGCGTTTGAAGGGGGGCGTCGATCTCAGATCGAACGGCTCGCTCCCTTCTTCTTCCTCTTTCTCACTGTCTCTCTCTCTCGAGAGAGCGGAGAAGAAAAGGCGCGACCAAACTCACCTTGGGGGGGGGGGGCTCGGGGAGGGCTGAGCAGGCGCGGGGTAGTTGTAGGAGGGCAGGGGCTCCGAAGGGAGGCGTCGGCGGCGACCGGCGCGGCTGCAAGCGGCGGAACGCGGCAGACGTTCGTGGCGGCGCCCACGGACGGCCGCGGCGCCTCCGGTGGGTAGAGGGGAGGGGATCTTGTCTGGGGGGTTCAGGGGAACGTGGGTAGCCGTCCTAGGGTAGAGGGAAGGGAGGAGGGTGCTTGGTTCGAGCAGGGGCACTTCGGGGCCGTGGTGCTCTCCGGCGGCCATAGCACGGGCTGTGTTGGGCAGGGGTCCACGGCCATAGCATCTTGCTGTGTTGGGCAGGGGTCCAACACAGCTTGGGAAGGTAGGAGGGAGTGAGATAGGTGCAGGGTGCAAGGAGGTGCCCTCTGGACTTTTATAGAAGATGGATAAAACTTGAGGGCATTTTCGGGAGCTCGGGGGGGATGCCAACCATGGCATGAAGCAGCCCCAGGGTTTTTTGTCCTTCCCAAAGGTGAGCACAGGGTGTCCTAGTCACCAATCATGCGTTTACTGGTCTTACCCTACCATAGAGAGCAAGTGGGCAAGTGGGCAAGCCAAATAGGTCAACACATGTGTGTGCCCATACCTGTCCTAGTCACCCTCTCTCTCCTCTCTTATCTTCATGGCTAAGGATTCTAGAAGCAGGGTCAAGGGCTCTGGTTCGAGTCTAGTAGCTGGTCAACAAGTTAGTTCATGCCATGCTTCCAAAAGATCAAGGAAACATCAAGAAAACAAGGGTGCAAAACTGTATCTTGAACTGTTCACTGAAAAATTCAGAAACTTCCTCCATCAAAATTGTTCGTTCTTCTGAGATGTATGTTTGTGTGTAATATGGGAACATTTGAACAAACTATGCCATAAATATGACCATAACACTCGTCATTTGGCCTGAAACCTTAGAATGTTCGTAGGAGATAGCTAATTTTTGTGAACACATTTTCCACACAACTGTCGTATTCCAAGTTTATTATTTTTGGTGTATACTAGGACCTATATAATGACACCACTCAAAGGTCTCGCATCATTTTGTTTCTTTGTTGAATTTTTTGGAATTTTCTAACCCCGTTTGAGGAAAAAAGTCAAGGCGACGGGCATGACTGTTCGTAGCTAGGGGTTGAATATTGAGAAAATCTTGGTGTATCTATGTTGAAATAGGTACTTTTGTACCTCAAAATGATTTTTGCAAAAAATCATGAGCAAACTATGAGGTACCTGTAGTTCAAATTTGACCAGTTTCCAGCGGAATCGGCAGAAACTTGTGTTCTTCAAAAGAGGTGGATGGAAACGTTTTCATATGAAACAAATTGGTTATTTTGTGCATCTAACATGGTCTAGTATTTTCAAAAAATATAGCTCTCAAGTTTTGCAACATATTTATGGTAGGTCCTTCACAAAAAACATTTTTTTTACACTCGGAACATAGAAAATGGTTTTTTGCTTCAATGAAAAAGAAAACTTCCTCCTTCAACATTGTCCGTGCTTCCAAGATGCATGTTTGTGTGTAATATGGGACATTTTAAAAAACTATCCCATTGATATGACCATAACACTCGTCATTTGGCCCGAAACCCTAGAATGTTCGGAGGAGATAGCTAATTTTTGTGAACACATTTTCAACACAACTTTTGTATTCCAAGTTTATTATTTTTGGTGTTTACTAGGACCTATATAATGACACCACGCGAAGGTCTCGCATCATTTTGTTTTTTTTTTGAATTTTTTAAATATTTCTAACCCCGTTTGAAGGAAAAGTCAAGGCGGCGGGCATGACTGTTCGTAGCTAGGGGTTGAATATTGAGAAACTCTTGTTGTATCTATGTTTAAATAGGTACTTGTGTACCTACAAATGATTTTAGCCCAAAATCATGAGCAAACTATGAGGTACATGTAGTTCAAATTTGACCAGTTTCCAGCGGAATTGGTAGAAACTTGTGTTCTTCAATAGAGGTGGATGGAAACCTTTTCATATGAAAAAATCGGTTATTTGTGCATCTAAAATGGTCTAGTATTTTAAAAAATTATAGCTCTCAAGTTTTTCAACATATTTTTGGTAGGTCCTTCACAAAAAAACCCTTTTTTTTACACTCGGAACATAGAAAATGGTTTTTTGCTTCAATGAAAAAGAAAACTTCCTCCTTCAACATTGTCCGTGCTTCCAAGATGCATGTTTGTGTGTAATATGGGACATTTTAAAAAACTATCCCATTGATATGACCATAACACTCGTCATTTGGCCCGAAACCTTAGAATGTTGAGAGGAGATAGCTAATTTGTGTGAACACATTTTCAACACAAGTGTCGTATTCCAAGTTTATTATTTTTGTTGTATACTAGGACCTATATAATGACACCACGCGAAGGACTCACATCATTTTTTTTTTGATTTTTTTGGAATTTTCTAACCCCGTTTGAGGAAAAAGTCAAGGCGGCGGTCATGACTGTTCGTAGCTAGGGGTTGAATATTGAGAAAATCTTGGTGTACCTTTGTTGACATAGGTACTTGTGTACCTAAAAATGATTTTTTCCAAAAATCATGAGCAAACTATGAGGTACCTCTAGTTCAAATTTGACCCTTTTTCAACGGAATCGGCAGAAACTTGTGTTCTTCAAAAGAGGTGGATGGAAACCTTTTCATATGAAACAAATTAGTTATTTGTGCATCTAACATGGTCTAGTATTTTAAAAAATTATACCTCTCAAGTTTTGCAACATATTTATGGTAGGTCCTTCACAAAAAAACCCTTTTTTTACACTCGGAACATGGAAAATGGTTTTTTGCTTCAATGAAAAGGAAAACTTCCTCCGTCAACATTGTCCGTGCTTCCAAGATGCATGTTTGTGTGTAATATGGGAACATTTGAACAAACTATGCCTTTTATATGACCATAACACTCGTCATTTGGCCCGAAACCCTAGAATGTTCGGAGGAGATAGCTAATTTCTGTGAACACATTTTCAACACAACTGTCGTATTCCAAGTTTATTATTTTTGGTGTTTACTAGGACCTACATAATGACACCACACGATGGTCTCGCATCATTTTGTTTTTTTTTTGGAATTTTTTGGAATTTTCTAAACCCCGTTTGAGGAAAAAGTCAAGGTGGCGGGCATGACTGTTCGTAGCTAGGGGTTGAATATTGAGAAAGTCTTGGTGTATATATGTTGAAATAGGTACTTGTGTACCTAAAAATGATTTTAGCCAAAAATCATGAGCAAACTATGATGTACCTGTAGTTCAAATTTGACCAGTTTCCAGCGGAATCGGCAGAAACTTGTGTTCTTCAAAAGAAGTGGATGGAAACCTTTTCATATGAAACAAACTAGTTATTTGTGCATATAACACGGTCTAGTGTTTTCAATACTTATATCTCTCAAGTTTTGCAACATATTTATGGTAGGTCCTTCACAAAAAAGCCTTTTTTTACACTCGGGACATAGAAAATGGTTTTTTGCTTCTATTAAAAGGAATACTTCCTCCGCCAACATTGTCCGTGCTTCCAAGATGCATGCATGTGTGTAATATGGGAACATTTGAACAAACTATGCCTTGGATATGACCATAACACTCGTCATTTGGCCCGAAACCCTAGAATGTTCGGAGGAGATAGCTAATTTCTGTGAACACATTTTCAACACAAGTGTCCTATTCCAAGTTTATTATTTTTGGTGTTTACTAGGACCTACATAATGACACCACGCGATGGTCTCGCATCATTTGTTTTTTTTTTTTGAATTTTTTGGAATTTTCTAAACCCCGTTTGAGGAAAAAGTCAAGGCGGCAGGCATGACTGTTCGTAGCTAGGGGTTGAATATTGAGAAACTCTTGGTGTATCTATGTTGAAATAGGTACTTGTGTACCTAAAAATGATTTTAGCCAAAAAACATGAGCAAACTATGATGTACCTGTAGTTCAAATTTGACCAGTTTCGAACGGAATCAGCAGAAACTTGTGTTCTTCAAAAGAAGTGGATGGAAACCTTTTCATATGAAACAAACTGGTTATTTGTGCATATAACATGGTCTAGTATTTTCAATAATTATAGCTCTCAAGTTTTGCAACATATTTATGGTAGGTCCTTCACAAAAAAAAACCTTTTTTTACACTCGGAACATAGAAAATGGTTTTTTGCTTCAATGAAAAGGAAAACTTCCTCTGTCAGCATTGTTCCTGCTTCCAAGATGCATGTTTGTGTGTAATATGGGAACATTTTAACAAACTATGCCATGGATATGACCATAACACTCGTCATTTGGCCCGAAACCCTAGAATGTTCGGAGGGGATAGCTAATTTTTGTGAACACATTTTCAACACAACTGTCGTATTCCAAGTTTATCATTTTTGGTGTATACTAGGACCTATATAATGACACCACATGAAGGTCTCGCATCATTTTGGTTTTTTTTTTTAATTGTTTGGAATTTTCTAACCCCGTTTGAGGAAAAAGTAAGGCGGCGGGTATGACTGTTCGTAGTTAGGGGTTGAATATTGAGAAACTCTTGGTGTATCTATGTTGAAATAGGTACTTGTGTACCTAAAAATGATTTTTGCCAATAATCATGAGCAAACTATGAGGTACTTGTAGTTCAAATTTGACCAGTTTTCAACGGAATCGGCGGAAACTTGTGTTCCTCAAAAGAGGTGGATGGAAACCTTTTCATATGAATCAAATTGGTTATTTGTACATCTAACATGGTCTAGTATTTAAAAAAATTATAGCTCTCAAGTTTTGCAACATATTTATGGTAGGTCCTTCACAAATAAACCCTTTTTTTTACACTCGGAACATAGAAAATGGTTTTTTGCTTCAATGAAAAGGTAAACTTCCTCCTTCATTATTGTCCGTGCTTCCAAGATGCATGTTTGTGTGTAATATGGGAACATTTGAACAAACTATGCCTTTTATATGACCATAACACTCGTCATTTGGCCCGAAACCCTAGAATGTTCGGAGGAGATAGCTAATTTCTGTGAACACATTTTCAACACAACTGTCGTATTCCAAGTTTATTATTTTTGGTGTTTACTAGGACCTACATAATGACACCACACGATGGTCTCGCATCATTTTGTTTTTTTTTTTGGAATTTTTTGGAATTTTCTAAACCCCGTTTGAGGAAAAAGTCAAGGTGGCGGGCATGACTGTTCGTAGCTAGGGGTTGAATATTGAGAAAGTCTTGGTGTATCTATGTTGAAATAGGTACTTGTGTACCTAAAAATGATTTTAGCCAAAAATCATGAGCAAACTATGATGTACCTTTAGTTCAAATTTGACCAGTTTCCAGCGGAATCGGCAGAAACTTGTGTACTTCAAAAGAAGTGGATGGAAACCTTTTCATATGAAACAAACTGGTTATTTGTGCATATAACACGGTCTAGTATTTTCAATAATTATATCTCTCAAGTTTTGCAACATATTTATGGTAGGTCCTTCACAAAAAAGCCTTTTTTTACACTCGGGACATAGAAAATGGTTTTTTGCTTCTATTAAAAGGAATACTTCCTCCGCCAACATTGTCCGTGCTTCCAAGATGCATGTATGTGTGTAATATGGGAACATTTGAACAAACTATGCCTTGGATATGACCATAACACTCGTCATTTGGCCCGAAACCCTAGAATGTTCGGAGGAGATAGCTAATTTCTGTGAACACATTTTCAACACAAGTGTCCTATTCCAAGTTTATTATTTTTGGTGTTTACTAGGACCTACATAATGACACCACGCGATGGTCTCGCATCATTTGTTTTTTTTTTGAATTTTTTGGAATTTTCTAAACCCCGTTTGAGGAAAAAGTCAAGGCGGCAGGCATGACTGTTCGTAGCTAGGGGTTGAATATTGAGAAACTCTTGGTGTATCTATGTTGAAATAGGTACTTGTGTACCTAAAAATTATTTTAGCCAAAAAACATGAGCAAACTATGATGTACCTGTAGTTCAAATTTGACCAGTTTCGAACGGAATCAGCAGAAACTTGTGTTCTTCAAAAGAAGTGGATGGAAACCTTTTCATATGAAACAAACTGGTTATTTGTGCATATAACATGGTCTAGTATTTTCAATAATTATAGCTCTCAAGTTTTGCAACATATTTATGGTAGGTCCTTCACAAAAAAAAACCTTTTTTTACACTCGAAACATAGAAAATGGTTTTTTGCTTCAATGAAAAGGAAAACTTCCTCTGTCAGCATTGTTCCTGCTTCCAAGATGCATGTTTGTGTGTAATATGGGAACATTTTAACAAACTATGCCATGGATATGACCATAACACTCGTCATTTGGCCCGAAACCCTAGAATGTTCGGAGGGGATAGCTAATTTTTGTGAACACATTTTCAACACAACTGTCGTATTCCAAGTTTATCATTTTTGGTGTATACTAGGACCTATATAATGACACCACATGAAGGTCTCGCATCATTTTGGTTTTTTTTTTAATTGTTTGGAATTTTCTAACCCCGTTTGAGGAAAAAGTAAGGCGGCGGGTATGACTGTTCGTAGTTAGGGGTTGAATATTGAGAAACTCTTGGTGTATCTATGTTGAAATAGGTACTTGTGTACCTAAAAATGATTTTTGCCAATAATCATGAGCAAACTATGAGGTACTTGTAGTTCAAATTTGACCAGTTTTCAACGGAATCGGCGGAAACTTGTGTTCCTCAAAAGAGGTGGATGGAAACCTTTTCATATGAATCAAATTGGTTATTTGTACATCTAACATGGTCTAGTATTTAAAAAAATTATAGCTCTCAAGTTTTGCAACATATTTATGGTAGGTCCTTCACAAATAAACCCTTTTTTTTACACTCGGAACATAGAAAATGGTTTTTTGCTTCAATGAAAAGGTAAACTTCCTCCTTCATTATTGTCCGTGCTTCCAAGATGCATGTTTGTGTGTAATATGGGAACATTTGAACAAACTATGCCTTTTATATGACCATAACACTCGTCATTTGGCCCGAAACCCTAGAATGTTCGGAGGAGATAGCTAATTTCTGTGAACACATTTTCAACACAACTGTCGTATTCCAAGTTTATTATTTTTGGTGTTTACTAGGACCTACATAGTGACACCACACGATGGTCTCGCATCATTTTGTTTTTTTTTTGGAATTTTTTGGAATTTTCTAAACCCCGTTTGAGGAAAAAGTCAAGGTGGCGGGCATGACTGTTCGTAGCTAGGGGTTGAATATTGAGAAAGTCTTGGTGTATCTATGTTGAAATAGGTACTTGTGTACCTAAAAATGATTTTAGCCAAAAATCATGAGCAAACTATGATGTACCTTTAGTTCAAATTTGACCAGTTTCCAGCGGAATCGGCAGAAACTTGTGTACTTCAAAAGAAGTGGATGGAAACCTTTTCATATGAAACAAACTGGTTATTTGTGCATATAACACGGTCTAGTATTTTCAATAATTATATCTCTCAAGTTTTGCAACATATTTATGGTAGGTCCTTCACAAAAAAGCCTTTTTTTACACTCGGGACATAGAAAATGGTTTTTTGCTTCTATTAAAAGGAATACTTCCTCCGCCAACATTGTCCGTGCTTCCAAGATGCATGTATGTGTGTAATATGGGAACATTTGAACAAACTATGCCTTGGATATGACCATAACACTTGTCATTTGGCCCGAAACCCTAGAATGTTCGGAGGAGATAGCTAATTTCTGTGAACACATTTTCAACACAAGTGTCCTATTCCAAGTTTATTATTTTTGGTGTTTACTAGGACCTACATAATGACACCACGCGATGGTCTCGCATCATTTGTTTTTTTTTTTTTGAATTTTTTGGAATTTTCTAAACCCCGTTTGAGGAAAAAGTCAAGGCGGCAGGCATGACTGTTCGTAGCTAGGGGTTGAATATTGAGAAACTCTTGGTGTATCTATGTTGAAATAGGTACTTGTGTACCTAAAAATGATTTTATCCAAAAAACATGAGCAAACTATGATGTACCTGTAGTTCAAATTTGACCAGTTTCGAACGGAATCAGCAGAAACTTGTGTTCTTCAAAAGAAGTGGATGGAAACCTTTTCATATGAAACAAACTGGTTATTTGTGCATATAACATGGTCTAGTATTTTCAATAATTATAGCTCTCAAGTTTTGCAACATATTTATGGTAGGTCCTTCACAAAAAAAAACCTTTTTTCACACTCGGAACATAGAAAATGGTTTTTTGCTTCAATGAAAAGGAAAACTTCCTCTGTCAGCATTGTTCCTGCTTCCAAGATGCATGTTTGTGTGTAATATGGGAACATTTTAACAAACTATGCCATGGATATGACCATAACACTCGTCATTTGGCCCGAAACCCTAGAATGTTCGGAGGGGATAGCTAATTTTTGTGAACACATTTTCAACACAACTGTCGTATTCCAAGTTTATCATTTTTGGTGTATACTAGGACCTATATAATGACACCACATCAAGGTCTCGCATCATTTTGGTTTTTTTTTTTAATTGTTTGGAATTTTCTAACCCCGTTTGAGGAAAAAGTAAGGCGGCGGGTATGACTGTTCGTAGTTAGGGGTTGAATATTGAGAAACTCTTGGTGTATCTATGTTGAAATAGGTACTTGTGTACCTAAAAATGATTTTTGCCAATAATCATGAGCAAACTATGAGGTACTTGTAGTTCAAATTTGACCAGTTTTCAACGGAATCGGCGGAAACTTGTGTTCCTCAAAAGAGGTGGATGGAAACCTTTTCATATGAATCAAATTGGTTATTTGTACATCTAACATGGTCTAGTATTTAAAAAAATTATAGCTCTCAAGTTTTGCAACATATTTATGGTAGGTCCTTCACAAATAAACCCTTTTTTTTACACTCGGAACATAGAAATTGGTTTTTTGCTTCAATGAAAAGGTAAACTTCCTCCTTCATTATTGTCCGTGCTTCCAAGATGCATGTTTGTGTGTAATATGGGAACATTTGAACAAACTATGCCTTTTATATGACCATAACACTCGTCATTTGGCCCGAAACCCTAGAATGTTCGGAGGAGATAGCTAATTTCTGTGAACACATTTTCAACACAACTGTCGTATTCCAAGTTTATTATTTTTGGTGTTTACTAGGACCTACATAATGACACCACACGATGGTCTCGCATCATTTTGTTTTTTTTTTGGAATTTTTTGGAATTTTCTAAACCCCGTTTGAGGAAAAAGTCAAGGTGGCGGGCATGACTGTTCGTAGCTAGGGGTTGAATATTGAGAAAGTCTTGGTGTATCTATGTTGAAATAGGTACTTGTGTACCTAAAAATGATTTTAGCCAAAAATCATGAGCAAACTATGATGTACCTTTAGTTCAAATTTGACCAGTTTCCAGCGGAATCGGCAGAAACTTGTGTACTTCAAAAGAAGTGGATGGAAACCTTTTCATATGAAACAAACTGGTTATTTGTGCATATAACACGGTCTAGTATTTTCAATAATTATATCTCTCAAGTTTTGCAACATATTTATGGTAGGTCCTTCACAAAAAAGCCTTTTTTTACACTCGAGACATAGAAAATGGTTTTTTGCTTCTATTAAAAGGAATACTTCCTCCGCCAACATTGTCCGTGCTTCCAAGATGCATGTATGTGTGTAATATGGGAACATTTGAACAAACTATGCCTTGGATATGACCATAACACTCGTCATTTGGCCCGAAACCCTAGAATGTTCGGAGGAGATAGCTAATTTCTGTGAACACATTTTCAACACAAGTGTCCTATTCCAAGTTTATTATTTTTGGTGTTTACTAGGACCTACATAATGACACCACGCGATGGTCTCGCATCATTTGTTTTTTTTTTTGAATTTTTTGGAATTTTCTAAACCCCGTTTGAGGAAAAAGTCAAGGCGGCAGGCATGACTGTTCGTAGCTAGGGGTTGAATATTGAGAAACTCTTGGTGTATCTATGTTGAAATAGGTACTTGTGTACCTAAAAATGATTTTAGCCAAAAAACATGAGCAAACTATGATGTACCTGTAGTTCAAATTTGACCAGTTTCGAACGGAATCAGCAGAAACTTGTGTTCTTCAAAAGAAGTGGATGGAAACCTTTTCATATGAAACAAACTGGTTATTTGTGCATATAACATGGTCTAGTATTTTCAATAATTATAGCTCTCAAGTTTTGCAACATATTTATGGTAGGTCCTTCACAAAAAAAAACCTTTTTTTACACTCGGAACATAGAAAATGGTTTTTTGCTTCAATGAAAAGGAAAACTTCCTCTGTCAGCATTGTTCCTGCTTCCAAGATGCATGTTTGTGTGTAATATGGGAACATTTTAACAAACTATGCCATGGATATGACCATAACACTCGTCATTTGGCCCGAAACCCTAGAATGTTCGGAGGGGATAGCTAATTTTTGTGAACACATTTTCAACACAACTGTCGTATTCCAAGTTTATCATTTTTGGTGTATACTAGGACCTATATAATGACACCACATCAAGGTCTCGCATCATTTTGGTTTTTTTTTTAATTGTTTGGAATTTTCTAACCCCGTTTGAGGAAAAAGTAAGGCGGCGGGTATGACTGTTCGTAGTTAGGGGTTGAATATTGAGAAACTCTTGGTGTATCTATGTTGAAATAGGTACTTGTGTACCTAAAAATGATTTTTGCCAATAATCATGAGCAAACTATGAGGTACTTGTAGTTCAAATTTGACCAGTTTTCAACGGAATCGGCGGAAACTTGTGTTCCTCAAAAGAGGTGGATGGAAACCTTTTCATATGAATCAAATTGGTTATTTGTACATCTAACATGGTCTAGTATTTAAAAAAATTATAGCTCTCAAGTTTTGCAACATATTTATGGTAGGTCCTTCACAAATAAACCCTTTTTTTACACTCGGAACATAGAAAATGGTTTTTTGCTTCAATGAAAAGGTAAACTTCCTCCTTCATTATTGTCCGTGCTTCCAAGATGCATGTTTGTGTGTAATATGGGAACATTTGAACAAACTATGCCTTTTATATGACCATAACACTCGTCATTTGGCCCGAAACCCTAGAATGTTCGGAGGAGATAGCTAATTTCTGTGAACACATTTTCAACACAACTGTCGTATTCCAAGTTTATTATTTTTGGTGTTTACTAGGACCTACATAATGACACCACACGATGGTCTCGCATCATTTTGTTTTTTTTTTTGGAATTTTTTGGAATTTTCTAAACCCCGTTTGAGGAAAAAGTCAAGGTGGCGGGCATGACTGTTCGTAGCTAGGGGTTGAATATTGAGAAAGCCTTGGTGTATCTATGTTGAAATAGGTCCTTGTGTACCTAAAAATGATTTTAGCCAAAAATCATGAGCAAACTATGATGTACCTTTAGTTCAAATTTGACCAGTTTCCAGCGGAATCGGCAGAAACTTGTGTACTTCAAAAGAAGTGGATGAAAACCTTTTCATATGAAACAAACTGGTTATTTGTGCATATAACACGGTCTAGTATTTTCAATAATTATATCTCTCAAGTTTTGCAACATATTTATGGTAGGTCCTTCACAAAAAAGCCTTTTTTTACACTCGGGACATAGAAAATGGTTTTTTGCTTCTATTAAAAGGAATACTTCCTCCGCCAACATTGTCCGTGCTTCCAAGATGCATGTATGTGTGTAATATGGGAACATTTGAACAAACTATGCCTTGGATATGACCATAACACTCGTCATTTGGCCCGAAACAATAGAATGTTCGGAGGAGATAGCTAATTTCTGTGAACACATTTTCAACACAAGTGTCCTATTCCAAGTTTATTATTTTTGGTGTTTACTAGGACCTACATAATGACACCACGCGATGGTCTCGCATCATTTGTTTTTTTTTTGAATTTTTTGGAATTTTCTAAACCCCGTTTGAGGAAAAAGTCAAGGCGGCAGGCATGACTGTTCGTAGCTAGGGGTTGAATATTGAGAAAATCTTGGTGTATCTATGTTGAAATAGGTACTTGTGTACCTAAAAATGATTTTATCCAAAAAACATGAGCAAACTATGATGTACCTGTAGTTCAAATTTGACCAGTTTCCAGCGGAATCGGCAGAAACTTGTGTTCTTCAAAAGAAGTGGATGGAAACCTTTTCATATGAAACAAACTGGTTATTTGTGGATATAACATGGTCTAGTATTTTCAATAATTATAGCTCTCAAGTTTTGCAACATATTTATGGTAGGTCCTTCACAAAAAAAAACCTTTTTTTACACTCGGAACATAGAAAATGGTTTTTTGCTTCAATGAAAAGGAAAACTTCCTCTGTCAGCATTGTTCCTGCTTCCAAGATGCATGTTTGTGAGTAATATGGGAACATTTTAACAAACTATGCCATGGATATGACCATAACACTCGTCATTTGGCCCGAAACCCTAGAATGTTCGGAGGGGATAGCTAATTTTTGTGAACACATTTTCAACACAACTGTCGTATTCCAAGTTTATCATTTTTGGTGTATACTAGGACCTATATAATGACACCACATGAAGGTCTCGCATCATTTTGGTTTTTTTTTTAATTGTTTGGAATTTTCTAACCCCGTTTGAGGAAAAAGTAAGGCGGCGGGTATGACTGTTCGTAGTTAGGGGTTGAATATTGAGAAACTCTTGGTGTATCTATGTTGAAATAGGTACTTGTGTACCTAAAAATGATTTTTGCCAATAATCATGAGCAAACTATGAGGTACTTGTAGTTCAAATTTGACCAGTTTTCAACGGAATCGGCGGAAACTTGTGTTCCTCAAAAGAGGTGGATGGAAACCTTTTCATATGAATCAAATTGGTTATTTGTACATCTAACATGGTCTAGTATTTAAAAAAATTATAGCTCTCAAGTTTTGCAACATATTTATGGTAGGTCCTTCACAAATAAACCCTTTTTTTACACTCGGAACATAGAAAATGGTTTTTTGCTTCAATGAAAAGGTAAACTTCCTCCTTCATTATTGTCCGTGCTTCCAAGATGCATGTTTGTGTGTAATATGAGAACATTTGAACAAACTATGCCTTTTATATGACCATAACACTCGTCATTTGGCCCGAAACCCTAGAATGTTCGGAGGAGATAGCTAATTTCTGTGAACACATTTTCAACACAACTGTCGTATTCCAAGTTTATTATTTTTGGTGTTTACTAGGACCTACATAATGACACCACACGATGGTCTCGCATCATTTTGTTTTTTTTTTGGAATTTTTTGGAATTTTCTAAACCCCGTTTGAGGAAAAAAGTCAAGGTGGCGGGCATGATTGTTCGTAGCTAGGGGTTGAATATTGAGAAAGTCTTGGTGTATCTATGTTGAAATAGGTACTTGTGTACCTAAAAATGATTTTAGCCAAAAATCATGAGCAAACTATGATGTACCTTTAGTTCAAATTTGACCAGTTTCCAGCGGAATCGGCAGAAACTTGTGTACTTCAAAAGAAGTGGATGGAAACCTTTTCATATGAAACAAACTGGTTATTTGTGCATATAACACGGTCTAGTATTTTCAATAATTATATCTCTCAAGTTTTGCAACATATTTATGGTAGGTCCTTCACAAAAAAGCCTTTTTTTACACTCGGGACATAGAAAATGGTTTTTTGCTTCTATTAAAAGGAATACTTCCTCCGCCAACATTGTCCGTGCTTCCAAGATGCATGTATGTGTGTAATATGGGAACATTTGAACAAACTATGCCTTGGATATGACCATAACACTCGTCATTTGGCCCGAAACAATAGAATGTTCGGAGGAGATAGCTAATTTCTGTGAACACATTTTCAACACAAGTGTCCTATTCCAAGTTTATTATTTTTGGTGTTTACTAGGACCTACATAATGACACCACGCGATGGTCTCGCATCATTTGTGTTTTTTTGAATTTTTTGGAATTTTCTAAACCCCGTTTGAGGAAAAAGTCAAGGCGGCGGGCATGACTGTTCGTAGCTAGGGGTTGAATATTGAGAAAATCTTGGTGTATCTATGTTGAAATAGGTACTTGTGTACCTAAAAATGATTTTAGCCAAAAATCATGAGCAAACTATGATGTACCTGTAGTTCAAATTTGACCAGTTTCCAGCGGAATCGGCAGAAACTTGTGTTCTTCAAAAGAAGTGGATGGAAACCTTTTCATATGAAACAAACTGGTTATTTGTGGATATAACATGGTCTAGTATTTTCAATTATTATAGCTCTCAAGTTTTGCAACATATTTATGGTAGGTCCTTCACAAAAAAAAACCCTTTTTTTACACTCGGAACATAGAAAATGGTTTTTTGCTTCAATGAAAAGGAAAAATTCCTCCGTCAACATTATTCGTGCTTCCAAGATGCATGTTTGTGTGTAATATGGGAACATTTTAACAAACTATGCCATGGATATGACCATAACACTCGTCATTTGGCCCGAAACCCTAGAATGTTCGGAGGGGATAGCTAATTTTTGTGAACACATTTTCAACACAGCTGTCGTATTCCAAGTTTATCATTTTTGGTGTATACTCGGACCTATATAATGACACCACATGAAGGTCTCGCATCATTTTGGTTTTTTTTTTAATTGTTTGTAATTTTCTAACCCCGTTTGAGGAAAAAGTAAGGCGGCGGGCATGACTGTTCGTAGTTAGGGGTTGAATATTGAGAAACTCTTGGTGTATCTATGTTGAAATAGGTACTTGTGTACCTAAAAATGATTTTTGCCAATAATCATGAGCAAACTATGAGGTACCTGTAGTTCAAATTTGACCAGTTTCCAACGGAATCGGCGGAAACTTGTGTTCCTCAAAAGAGGTGGATGGAAACCTTTTCATATGAATCAAATTGGTTATTTGTACATCTAACATGGTCTAGTATTTAAAAAAATTATAGCTCTCAAGTTTTGCAACATATTTATGGTAGGTCCTTCACAAATAAACACTTTTTTTTTACACTCGGAACATATAAAATGGTTTTTTGCTTCAATGAAAAGGTAAACTTCCTCCGTCATTATTGTCCGTGCTTCCAAGATGCATGTTTGTGTGTAATATGGGAACATTTGAACAAACTATGCCATGGATATGACCATAACACTCGTCATTTGGCCTGAAACCCTAGAATGTTCGGAGGAGATAGCTAATTTTTGTGAACACATTTTCAACACAACTGTCGTATTCCAAGTTTATTATTTTTGGTGTACACTAGGACCTATATAATGACGCCACGCGAAGGCCTCGCATCATTTTTGTTTTTTTTTTATTTTTTTGGAATTTTCTAACCCCGTTTGAGGAAAAAGTCAAGGTGGCGGGCATAACTGTTCGTAGCTAGGGGTTGAATATTGAGAAACTCTTGGTGTATCTATGTTGAAATAGGTACTTGTGTACCTAAAAATGATTTTTGCCAAAAATCATGAGCAAACTATGAGGTACCTGTAGTTCAAATTTGACCAGTTTCCAGCGGAATCGGCATAAACTTGTGTTCTTCAAAAGAGGTGGATAGAAACCTTTTCATATGAAACTAATTGGTTATTTGTGCATCTAACATGGTCTAGTATGTTCAAAAATTATAGCTCTCAAGTTTTGCAACATATTTATGGTAGGTCCTTCACAAAAAACCCTTTTTTTACACTCGAAAAATAGAAAATGGTTTTTTGCTTCAATGAAAAGAAAAAATGTCTTATATATGATGGAAAATATTATATGGATGTCATATTTGAATTTCTCTCATTTTTCTAATCGATATAGATATATTATTTGTCAAATTTTGATTTACGGATTTATAGATATTGATTATTCAATATTAAATAGAAAAAGCAAACATCTTAATTATTATTTAAATTCAAGATTATTAGAATTCAAATTTATTATTAGTTATTATATTTTATTTAAATAGTTGTTTGAATTCACAAAATAAAAGAGTGTGACATGATGGTCCAAGGGTTAAGGTTAACATGATTGATTGGATAATATTATCAACAACACATCCGTTGTTTCTAGGTAGATCACAGAGAAGGAACTACGAAGTTAAGCGTGTTGGGCCTTGAGCAATCTCATGATGGGTGACCGACCGGGAAGTGTTAGTAGAAACGAATAATTTATATTAGAATTAAAAATTGTTAAGGATAAAAAAAAGTGACTATAGTGGTTAAACAAGTGAAAAAAAAAATTCAAAAAAAAAATTCGATTTTTTTTCAAATAATTTCTGCCCTATACGCTGACGGGGATCCTCGTCGGCCTATACTGGATACGCCGACGGGGACACGTATACGCCGACCGGCCTATATGCCGACGGCCATACGGCGACGGTCCCCGTCGGCCTATACCTACGCCAACGGCAACCTTGCCTAAGCCGACGGGGGCCGGCCGTCGGCGTATCGCCCGTGTTCTGTAGTGTGGGAGGAGTTCGTCGCCAAGTTCCGCAAGTATCACATTCATTCTGGTGTGCTGGGCATCATGCGAGATGAATTCCTGAAGCTCAAGGAAGGCGGCATGACTGCGTCCAAATACTGGGAGGAGTTTACTACCTTGGCTCGGTATGCTTCCATTGATGTGGACACTAAAGAGAAGAAGAAGGAGATGTTTCTCAATGGATTACATGTTGAGCTGCAATGTATTCTCGTGGTGATACCATTTCAGGACTTAGAGATGCTCGCCAATGCTACCATTATGACGGATCACAAGCGCTATTCTGCTTATGATAAACGCAAGAGGAAGATGATGCAGCAGGGAGGATCTAGTGTTCCTAGGGCTCGCAACGCTCGACCTGTGAGGCCACCATTTAATAGGCCAACTTTCCATTTTCTCTGAAGCCTCAGAATATCTGAAGTGTTTCTTTTGCACCACGTTGTTGAGGAGGAAATAGCGGGAATACCTTCACTCCTACTGCTCCAACTGCTCTGAAGCCGTAGGAATCTGTTTCTCATGTGACAAAGGAGGGCATTTCTCTCGTGAATGTCCCGGAAAGGATACTGCTCCTGCTTGCCCCAATGCTGCCAAGATGACTCGTGACCATTCTGAGAAGAACTCTGGGAATATTGTGAAGGGACATCTGAATAGCATCTCTGCTGAAGAAGCTCAGGAGGCACCAGACATAGTGACTGGTACGTTTCCTGTCAACTCCGTACCAGCCCCTGTCCTGTTTGATTCCGGTGCATCAAATTCATTTGTCACTAAGCGTTGTGTTAAAAAGAATGGTTTGAAAGTCAGTCGTCTGACCAAAACCATGCTATTACAAATATCTGGAGAAACAACCAAATCCACCCACACTTACAATAATACGCCTGTTGAAATCAATGAGAAAATATTTCATGATGATCTTGTATTTCTAGGCGCACAAGGGATTGAGATTGTACTTGGTATGAACTGGATGACTAAGTACAAGTGTGTCATTGATTGCACGACAAAAACTATATCCTTGACCGGTAGTGATGGAGAAGAGGTTAAGTGCAAGGCGACCAATGCCCCTGCGCAGGCCATGTGTTGTCCAACAGGGCATTGGTCCTGGTTCAAGCCACGAACCGGGACGCATGGCCCATTATCAAGCGGGACGGATGCCCCATGAGGCCTCTACTCACCCCCGGCCGGCTGAACCGGGACGGATGGGATGAATGCCAGTTTGGCTCTGGACAAAAGGTGATGTTTCTGTTAGTGGTTGTTTTTTGCGGACACAAAGGAAGTACATGGTGTTGGCCCACGTTCAAGAGGCGACCTTCTCAAGACACATTGTGTCAAATTGGTTACATGACTAATAATTTTTTCTAAATCCGAGCCATATATTTTAAATCTAACTATAACGATAATTTTGTTGATGTTGCTTAACCCGGTGTCTCTATTTTAGACACGTATATTGGGTTTAGTATACAATAGATAGGTGATAGAAATAGATATTTTGTCTAATTCTCCAAAAATGCAAAAGCCTATAACAGTACGCAATTTAGTTTAACTGGACTTAAATATGGTACTTCTTGAGAATGCATGGAGACAAGGTTATTTCACTGATGTTCCATATAAGATGGGGAAATTTAAGTACCAGCTCTGTCCTACAGCGTCGAATATCTTGGTGGTGACTAAAGGAAAGCCCGATGGAGAAGGACCGGCAAGGCCAGCTTTGTAAGGATGTGTTACCCCGTGGAGACGGTGCGGCAGAATTACAGCTCCCTTTTGTCCCACCGGACCAAGTTATTAAGAAACGAGCCAGCTTTAATAGTAGGATGGAAATTATCTAGTTCCTGCGACTGCATCGTGAACCTATACTAGTAATCTATCGTGAACCTAATTATCTAGTGTGTCCAAACCCAGATTCTATAGGAAAAACGCACCAGCCAGTAGCTTATGTCATTTGACGGTGAGTGGGTCAGAATAACGTTGCTACGCCGCGCCTGCCATAGAACATTGGTACAGCGTCCAGCCTTCCTTGCCACTGAGCGAGAGATGGTAGAATATAGGGAACACGTGAACCTATACTAGTAATCTACTCTTGTAGTTCTCGGTTGCCTCTCAATCCTAGTATCTATCTTGGCCTAACACGAACATGCAGCTACAAAATAAAAAATAGTCCATGATTTAAGTGTTGGAAATGTTCACGCGGTTCAGTTTGGTCCGACGCACGATGGTTTGAAGTCTAAAGACATCAAGTTCTTGGTGTTTCTACAAGCTTCTAAAAACAACTCCATTGGACGCAATTTATAGAGTTGCGCTCTTTCCTTCTATTCATTAGTACACGTCAGAAAACCGATTCTTCAATGATGCTATGTAGATTTGGTACTGATATTTAATTTTTTATGGTTGGATGAAAATATTTAAAGTGGATAAAACTTGGTCGGCGAAGCTTAGTCCATTTTCCAAATTCAGACTACTACACACAAAGATATTAATTATTTGTAGTTAGACGAAGGATAGTCCATTGTCCGATTTCTTGGCTTTAACTAATTTCTAAGTTATACTCTGATAGTGATTAGTGTCCTAGGTTAATGGTGAATTCACTCTATCACAAATAATCATAACATCAACGGTATTCAACAGAATGAAACAACTCAGGATCAATTATTATGAAGACACCGAGATTTACTAGCGAGGTTACATGAATCAACCTATACCTGAATCCATGACTAGGGGCGGCCCTCCTATTGGTACCACATCACATCATCGTACATGTCCCTATCTATCCGCCATGGGTTACATAGTTTTGTACTTAGGCTAGAGCACATCACATCGACCTACATGCTCCGTTATTCTGCCAACGTCCACCTTAGTGAATTGATAACGGTCTACCTAGCTATATCCAACATGTTGTTTTCTCGGCTTAACTATTTCAAATAGTTTTCTTTCAATACTACTCAAATTGAGAACAATATGCTTGTCACAGGACAAGGATTTAGGTACTAATGGGATCTTCTCTAACGTGGAATAATACATTATCTGTTTCCGTTCTCCGGCTTCATAAAAATATGGTGATCCACTCTTAGTAGATAAAGCAAAAAAGAATAGGTCCTTCCCATGAGCCGGTCCCTATGGTTGCTAAGATTGCTGATTGTATAGACATCCAGGTAATTCATTCCGTGAACTGTAACTACTTATACCTCTGGATATTTTTTCTCTTTTAATAAAGTCCGGCTATGTGCATCAATTTGATGCAGAGGCCGGGGCAGAGGCCCCCATTTCTAAAGATTCTGTGATAAAGTATGGCACGAAAATATGTGTGTTCCTTGATGAGATGGCCAGAGTTTCAGACCAAGGGTTTTAAGTGATCAGACCGCCATGGTTGCGTGCTTTCGTTCATCGTTGCCTCTGAACCCACATTATCTATCTCCAACAACTATTTTTTCTCTAAACTATATTCTTGTGATTTAGTTTACGTATAGGAATTGCATGCATGATGTTCTATCCTATAGAAGAAAAAAAATTCCAAAGAGCTCCATGTCTCAATTTTGAGCTAGTCATGTTTCACCTATAAATATTCGGCAATAATTTATCGGAGGTGGATTTTAGAAATCACATTGTATTATTTTTTCGATGTAATTGAAGTGGATGTGATCATGGACCAATGTAGATTATGGAGTTCAGCTACAACACATGTATGTCAATAGCAGAAGCGATGTGCCTTTGTGTGATCCAGTTTTATTTCAAAGAAGGAAGAAATATTAAAAATATAAATTAAGAGTAGTATTATTTTCTGCATAGTTGCATGCTTCGAATATGTATTTCAGAAACCTAGATGCGAGAATCCCTATGCTCCCAAACTCCTTGGTGCGCAAATATCCGCTCATTTAACCAAAATATATTTTTCATGTCGAAAACGAGCCGTATTGAGGTGTTCTTATTATGCAGCAACAACAACCCATGCATATTGTTGAAGGATCATCTCACAATCCATGATAACCAAGAAGATAGAATTTAGCATCTATCTAGTCATCCATGTAAGTTATCTTGTTCCAAAAGTGAAGGAGGAAGAGAAACTAAAACTTGATGAAAGACCTCCAATGCCAATTTCAATTACGATCATAATTAACCGACATCAACACCAGGATGGATAGTTCATACACTAGTGGCATACTGCCTGTTTCACCGCAAGCCTTGAATTATTTGTCGACAATGCTTCCTAACATCTGCGAAGACTATCTCTACTTCGTCAAAGGGACATGCCCGCATGATGAGTTCGGCGTGGATTATGCCTATATTGCTAATTGCTCCAACAATTATCTAATCCCGTTGACTGCCATCGGCGTGTACCATCTATTTGGTAACAACCCGAATGCTCATCAACTCACCCAGATGCTCATCAAATTATCTAATCCCGTTAAATGATTTTTCTATCTGCGTACGAAAATAGATATGTCATTGCAACTCACCCGGATACTCATCAAATTCTTGGGTATTGTCCATGGTCTACGTTCTACTAATTTCATCTCCAAACCCAATATGTTTAATGTTGCTAGTAGATGCATAGTATGTGTATAGTTTTGATTGCTAATACAATGAGCACCTCAACCTCTTATCATGGTCAAGTTTTCTAGGTTCTTACTTAAGGGGTAATACTTGACTGCATATTATGGCCACATTTGGTTTGGCTATCGACAACAAATGGAAATCCAGCAGATGTATCTCATGAATAATTGTTTACAGATTGAAAACTTCTTGAAATCAGGCTTCCGTCTGTGTTTGACTTGTCGGAAATATTTTAGAATAGTGATATTTGGTGGAACGGTAAAAACAAATGCACTGATTTCATTCATTATCTCGTTACTGAAGAACATGTATCATGTTTTATAATAGCCTCTAACTATGAAGCGACGAGGCATATTCCAAACGTGCATAACTTTCCTGAATAAATTTTGGTTGGCATGTATTCATGAAAGACCTGCAATGGTTTCTCTATATATATTGCAAAATGCTGGGGTTTGTTTATACAGAAAGCAGAGTGGAACAACTATATACCGAATCCATTCATCGTATCCGTCCATGCATATATACGAGCTAGGAACATAGGCTAGAGAGGCAACCAGGAACAAAGAGACCATATTACAACTGTGTGACATGCATGGCAAGCCGAACATCAGGGCTCATCCCAAAATCCGCGAGACTCAGCCCCGGAGCAGCTCGTACGAATGGAGTAAAAGGCTGTGCAAAGATAACATCTTCAGTCTTTTCAGTTGCACGTCCGAGCCTAGACTAGCGTCTGGCTGGTTATGTCCTGAACGTGTTCAATAATGGCGACAAGGCCACAATACCTATCCGACCAGGTCACAGCTCGCGACGCATCCGAGCCATGGCCAGGCTCCTCGCATGATCTTTTCTTTGCCTTGTTCGTTTTCTGTGAGAACATGGCCCAAACTAGTCGGAATCGGCGGTCCTAGTGTTTCCACCATTCATGTGAACAGCCACCGGTTACGCCCTTTTATGCAGGTGTTGTTTCTCCACACCTCAAAAAATTCCCCACTTTATCACAAAGCCCATGGCCCCAAAGATGACGTGCATCATTCATGAGATTGATGTTAAATTGTACACTACTCATCAGAGTGGAAAGAGGTAGTGAGGGCCCATGATTATATGTGAGAATGGTTTGAAAACAGGTCGCGTGGGAAAATAACGAATGGGAGCTTTGCAAGATAGCGGCGACAGTGAAGATATATAGCGGCACTAAAGGGGGTCCTAATTCAAAGGGTTATTGTAGGGTTTCTACTCAGATTTTACTTTCTTCTTAACTCGAATAGTACTGGAACGAGATGACTAACATGATTTGGTTAGATAAATTTCTTAAGTTTAACTTTTGAATAATCATGGAGTTGACTAGTTCAACGTTACTCTTACATTTGAATGTTCCTTCACTAGTGGAAACAACCCCTCTCGTCCAGGGGGCCGGGGGGCAGCTGTCCCGGTTGCAACCAAATCCGGGACAAATGCCCTGCATTGGTCCCGGTTCGTGCGCCCGGGGCAACAGGAATCGCCTGGGCGCATTGGTCCCGGTTCGTGGGGGGCATATCGGTCCCGGCTCGTGCCACGGACCGGGACCAATGCCTAGCCACAGGCCACGTGGCACGCGCATGACCTGTTGTCCCGGTTCAGTCCACGAACCGGGACCAATGCCCCCTTCCCCTATATATACTGCCCCAGCCCCCCCTCCTTCCATCTTTTTTTTTCCTTGGAGGTGTGAGAGAGTGTGGTGTTATAGTGTGTTTTTTTTACTATGCACACGAGGTGTTCGACGAAATTCCCGAGACGCACACAAGCTCACTGAAAATGGTATCTTCGACCGAGGTTAACAAATTATCTTTTTCATCTGTAACTGATACATAAAAAGTATTATTTGTCGATGTACTGTGGTCATCTCTGTATTAATATGTATTTTGATAAACTTAATTATATGATGCAGATGGATGCACGGCAGCGATGGATGTACGGTGACCGACGCACTTCCGAGTATATGGCAGGCCTGAATGCATTTCTTGCTGTAGCTCAGGCGAACAAAGATAATGGCTTCATGTGTTGCCCATGTGTTGATTGTCGGAACGTCAGAGAACATTCTTCCGAAAGAATCCTTCACGGCCATCTACTTCGGAGAGGTTTCATGCCCAGCTATAATTGCTGGACCAAGCATGGAGAAAGAGGGGTTGTGATGGAAGACGATGAAGAAGAAGAAGATCCTTTGTTCCCTGAATACGACGATACTGCAATGGAAGAGAATGCAGAAGAAGGAGGTGATCAAGAACAGGCATCAGAAGAGCCCGATGATGATCTTGGCCGAGTTATTGTTGATGCAAGGGAAGACTGTGAAAATAAATTGGAGAGGTTGAAGCTGGACAACATGTTACAGGATCACAAAAAATTGTTGTACCCAAATTGCGAAGATGGTAGCACAAAGCTCGGTACCACACTGGAGTTGCTGAAATGGAAGGCACAAAACGGTGTGACTGACAAGGCATTTGAGAGTTTACTTCAACAAATGAAGCCAAAACTTCCAAAGGATAACGAATTGCCTGAGAGTACGTACGAAGCAAAGAAAGCTCTCTGCCCTCTAGGATTAGATGTGCAGAAGATACATGCATGCATTAATGACTGCATTCTCTTCCGCGGTGAGAAGTACGAGAATTTGGATGAATGTCCGATATGCACTGCACTGCGGTATAAGATCAGAGCAGATGATCCTGGTGATGTTGACGGCGAGCCCCCCCGTAAGAGGGTTCCTGCTAAGGTGATGTGGTATGCTCCTATAATACCACGGCTGAAACGTCTGTTTAGTAACAAAGAGCATGCTAGGTTTTTGCGATGGCACAAAGAAGACCGTAAGAAAGATGGAAAGTTGAGGCACCCCGCCGATGGATCGCAGTGGAGAAAGATCGAGAGAGACTTTCCAGACTTTGCAGGAGAGGCGAGAAACTTATGGTTTGGTCTAAGTACAGATGGCTTTAATCCTTTTGGGGAGCAGAGCTCCAGTCATAGCACTTGGCCTGTAACTCTATGTATGTACAACCTTCCTCCTTGGTTGTGCATGAAGCGCAAGTTCATTATGATGCCAGTTCTCATCCAAGGCCCGAGGCAACCTGGCAACGACATTGATGTGTATCTAAGGCCATTAGTGGAAGAACTCTTAGAACTGCGGGGCAAAACAGGTGTACGTGTGTGGGATGAGAACGAACAAAAGCCATTTGACCTACGGGCATTGCTTTTCGTGACCATCAATGATTGGCCAGCTCTTAGTAACATTTCCGGTCATACAAACAAGGGATACAATGCATGCACACACTGTTTAGATAAGACTGACAGTGTTTTTTTGGATAAATGTAAAAAGGTTGTATACCTGGGGCATCGTAGATTTCTTCCGATCAAGCATCCCTTAAGGAAAAAAGGAGGGAAGCATTTCAGAGGTGAGGCAGATAACCGAAAGAAGCCTGAGCTCCGTAGTGGTAATGATATATTCGATATGGTCAAGGACCTAGAAGTAATCTTTGGTAAGGCTGCTGGCAGCCAACCAGTTCCGTACGGCCCTGATAAGCGGGCACCCATGTGGAAGAAGAAATCTATATTTTGGGAGCTACCCTATTGGAAAGTTTTAGATGTCCGGTCTTCGATCGACGTGATGCACGTGACAAAGAATCTCTGTGTCAATCTGCTATGCTTCCTGGGCGTGTATGGGAAGTCAAAAGATACGCCTGAAGCACGGGAGGACCAGCAACGTATGAAAGACCCAAGCAACAAGCACACAGATACAGGGCGCCATTCCTTAAGCAGCTACGCTCTTACTAAAGCAGAGAAGGAAATATTCTTTGAAGTCCTTTACAGTATCAAGGTTCCGTCTGGCTTCTCGTCGAATATAAAGGGGATAATAAACATGGCAGAGAAAAAATTCCAAAACCTGAAGTCTCATGACTGCCACGTGATTATGACGCAGTTGCTTCCGATTGCATTGAGGGGGCTTCTACCGGAAAATGTTCGAGTACCCATTGTGAAGCTATGTGCATTCATGAACGCAATATCTCAGAAGGTAATCGATCCAGAAATTCTGACAAGATTATAGAGGGATGTGGTCCAGTGTCTTGTTAGTTTTGAGTTGGTGTTCCCACCATCCTTCTTCAACATTATGACTCATCTCCTTGTTCACCTATGTGAAGAGATTCATATTCTCGGTCCGGTATTTCTACACAATATGTTCCCCTTTGAGAGGTTCATGGGAGTCTTGAAGAAATATGGTCATAACCGTGCTAGGCCGGAAGGAAGCATCTCGAAGGGCTATGGAACAGAGGAGGTCATTGGGTTCTGTGTTGACTTTATTCCTGACCTTAAGACAATTGGTGTTCCTGAATCGCGGCATGAGGGGAGACTGAGGGGAAAAGGAACGCTGGGAAAGAAAACAATGATACCTAGGGACGGGCATTCTTTGACCAAAGCACACTACACAGTTCTACAAAATTCTATGTTCATGGCTTCGTATGTCGAGGAACACAAGAATATTGTACGGTCTGCAAACCCGGGGAAGGATGACTCATGGATTAAACGCGAACACATGGAGACTTTCGGAAGTTGGTTGCAAACACGTCTTATAAATGACACCACTGTTTAAGATCAGCTATACATGTTGGCAGGGTCACCATCTTCGACTATTGGGAGTTTTCAAGGGTACGAGATAAATGGGAATACATTTTACACGAGCTCCCAAGATAAGAAGAGCACCAACCAAAACAGTGGTGTCCGCTTTGATACAACAAACGAGAATGGAAAAACTGACACATACTATGGTTACATAGAGGAGATATGGGAACTTGACTATGGACCTTCTTTTAAGGTCCCTTTGTAAAAGTGCAAATGGGTCAACCTGAATGGAGAAGGGGTAAAGGTAGACCCGCTTTATGGAATGACAACAGTGGATCTCAACTGTATTGGTTACAATGACGAACCATTCGTTCTAGCCAATGATGTGGCTCAGGTCTTCTATGTGAAGGACATGTCTTCCAGACCGAAGAAAAGAAAAAATAAGGGAACAATGTCATCATACGATGAGCCGAAGCGTCACATAGTTCTCTCAGGGAAAAGAAACATCGTGGGAATCAAGGACACGACAGACATGTCAGAAGATTATAATAAGTTTGTTGAAATTCCACCCTTCACAGTGAAAGCTGACCCCACCATCCCGTTAAATAATGAAGATGCTCCATGGTTACGGCCGAAGCGATCATAAGCAAGGGACACGAAGAAAATTCAGAAGACTAGATAGGGATGTTGTTGGTGATGTGTAATAATAAACGTGGAATACATGATCATAGTTCTTATAACATAGTATGAACGAGATTTTTGTTAGCCAAAATGATATTTATACATATTATGTGATTATGAATGGAGTAGGTGCAAGTTTGACCAATAATTTGTATTGATCGGTCAAAAGCTGGCAAGCATTGAGTGCTTGACAACTATGACCAGTCTGACTTCATTATTATTCCAACCAGCGGCACACACCCACCCACTTTTCTGTTTCTCTCTCCTCCGTATGTTGGTGATGTGTAATAATAAGCGTGGAATACATGATCATATAGTTCTGTTTGATCAGTATTTTGTATTGACCAGTAAAAAGCTGACAACTATGACCCATATCCGAGTATGAGATAACTGTAGGCAGATATTGCAGGAACATTTCGAAATTCGAAATTTGTTTTTGGTCCCGGGCCGTGGTACCAACCGGGACCAAAGGGGCTCTAGTCCCGGTTGGTTGCACGGGCCGGGACTAGAGGCCCAGGTGTATAAAAATCGCGGCCCTCTCTCCAGGCCGAACGAACACCCCAGGGACAGGTACGAGTGGACATGGCTGGGCGAAGCCCTGCCGGCGGCGGGAACGAGTAGACAGATCCCGCCGGCGGACCGCCGGCGGGTATGGGCTAGGGACTCGGTAGACTAGGGGGCACACAACTTATATTTAAAAAAGGCCAGGGGCCTTGCTTACATAGATAGGGGGCGGCGCGGCCACAGGCGGCCGGCCGTTTTCTTGGGGGGTAGCTAGGGGCCTTGCTTACATAGAATAGGGGGCGGCGGCGCGGCCACAGGCGACCGGCCGATCTACTCGTCCTCCTCGTCGGAGGAGATTTCTTGGTAGGGGGGCGGCTGCCACAGGTGGGCAGGCGGCTGGGCCGGGGGTGCAGGCATCGGGGGCATCGGAGGCGCGTACGGCGGTGGCGGGGGCAGCGGCGGTGGCGGGGGCAGCACCTCCTGCGGCGGCGGCGGCGGAGGGGGCAGCTCCTCCTGCTCCGGCGACTCCGGCGCCCAAACGCCGCCGGTCCAGGCCCAGGACATGCCGTACTCCAGCCCGGGGGGGGAGCGGCTGCGGCGGCGGCTGGTCCTCGGACGCCTCATACTCGGCGTAGAGCGCGTGCCACCAGGGGGTAGGCTCGGGGGGCGGCGACGGCGGCGGCATGGCGGCGGCGTCGGCGGCGGCGGCGGCGGCCACGACCCGCTCCCACCGCTTGATTTCGTCCTCGACGAGTGAACGGCGGGAGGCCTCGCAGGCCTCCTCCATGGCGGCCCGGAGCGCGGGGTCCTCCTCCCCGGAGAAGTCCTCCGGGATGTCCTCGAGGAGCCACAGCTCCCTCTCCCGGCCGCGGGGTGGCGGCGGGTAGTCCGCGACGTCCACCTCGTGGGGGGCGGGGATGAAGGAGCGCCGGCGCTGCTCGTGCTCCTGCTCGAGCCAGGCGCCCCAGTAGGGGGAGCTGCGCGCGTACGCGCGCTCCCTGCGGACGGGGGCCGGCAGGAGCTCGCGCCGGCGGTCGATCTCCTCGCGCAGCGCCTGGCCGGTCGGGACCGGCGGCACAGGGATCCGCTGGGGGTTCAGGTGCCAGCCGTCCGGGAGGTGGACGTCAGCATAGAACACCGGCGTGGCGTTGTTCCAGTGCCACTCGGCCTCGTCAACCCGGACGGACCGGCGGAACCTCTTGCCCTTGGGCGCGGCGCTGGGCGGCGGGCGTGCAGCCGGAGGTGGCGCGGGGACGCGCGGCGCCCCGCCGAGGCGGACACCTCCAGGGCCGTAGCCGAAGGCCTCCGCCGGCGGTGGTGGGACGCGGCCGGCGCCGCTCGAGGAGCCTTCGTGGTCGTTCCTGGGGCGCTTGCCGGAGCCGCTGCCGAACCAGCGGGACATGGTGGCTATGGTTGGTCTGCCTTGGGCGCGGCCGGGGTGGATGGGTTGTACGGGCGGCGGGGGGCCTTTAAAAAGGACCCGGGGTGGGCTGGCATGCCAACCGGCGGCCTGGACGTGGCGGCGGTTGTAGGCGACCATGAATGCGGGCAGGAGCCGAGGCGTGGCGGCGGTTGCAGCCGTGGCACGCGCGCGTGGGGAAGTGGGGGCGCGGGAAGCCGAGGCGGGGCGGGAAGACGAGGCGACAGTGGCCCTTTGACCGTCTTGTAGTCTTAATTTAAGGGACCAGGCGAGCCAGCCAACGGCCCGCTGGCTAGTGGCCCCTTCGAACCATTGACTGACCACGCTGGCCAGTGGGCCCTTCGAACCGTTGACTGACCATAATAAAAGACGCGGGCCAGTGGGCCCCTTTTGACAAAAAATGTGACCAGTGGGCTTAATAAAAGACGTGGGCCTGGACGCGGTTGGGGAAGGGGAGGCCGACTCGGGATTGGGAAACAGGAGCCCAAAAGACGTGGGCTCGGGATTATGTATATTTTTTTTGTCAAAAAAGTATCCATCCCGGTCCCTTGAACGAACCGGGACGAACTCCCTGGCCCAGGTTCGCCACGTGGCCTATCCTTACCATCCCGGGTCCTGGCACAACCGGGACCAATGGGACGGGCCATTTGTCCCGGCCAGCCCATCCCGGTTGCACAACCGGGACAACTGGCCCTTACGACCCTGGACAAAAGGCCCTGTTTCCACTAGTGCTTCCACAACATGGAATGGTTTTGGTTGCAGCAAAGCTTACCATAATTTGACTTTTGTCATCTTATTGGTCAGCTACAGTTTGGAAGTGCCACCATCCATAATGTGTTGGTTTCCCATAACACATGTTACCCGTATACTCAAATACATGAGAACCTCCTAAGACCAACCTTACGATTCCGTGGGGGTGGTGGCCATCGAGGGTAGAAATGGGCTACCTATGAAGTGATATCAATTATGTGTTTTGTAGACCAATTGAGGTCCGGTATATCACTATTTAAGTGAACAACGAAAATGTATGTACACATAGTTACCACGCTGAGATGTTTAACAATGTTTTGAAAAACCAGCTATAGGCTACAGACCTGACCCTCAAAATGGGGCTATAGTAGCAAATTGTACAATAATTCATTTAGCCCCGAGATTCACAAAAGGCTATCGAAGGATATTTAAAAATATGATGTTTCACGATGAAAAAAATGTCGTTCACAAAAATAGTTGTCGTTGTTACTCGCAATTAACAACCACACAATTTGATAGTTAAATAAACAACAACATGCAGAACTATATAGTCGTTATTACTTAAAAAATAACGGCAACTGAATTACGGTCATTAATGTCTTTTAGTGACAAATTTATCACCTTCAACGACCAAATGTACCATCTAGGCTGGTAATAGTGGGGAGTAACTAAGAGTAGTAACATGATGATGTTAAGTCTTTGTTATTATCTTCATAGTGAGAAGTAACATGTATATGGTGTCACACAGAGAAGTAATGTATTAAAATGTGTGATGTTATGGTAACTAGCTAAGTTATGCTGGTCGTAGTGGGAGGAACATAACTAGGAAAATTTGTATATAGAGAATGTGTTAATGAGGAGAGAGGTGTTTTTCACAACTAGCTATGTTACAGTAACATAACACATAACAAAAACAAAATGATTCTACATGTCAATAAATATGAAATTACACATACATTAGTAGCCACTGTGAAGGTATTAAAATGGACTAGCAACATATACAAGTTACTGGGCTAAGTTACTCCCCACTATAACCAGCCTTATCACCACCATCTCTCTCTGCATTAATAATTTTCCTCATAAGATTTTTTCTTATCCGTGGAATTTATATTACTAGTCATGTTACTCCCACACAAGAAGAAATCATGGCATCTATTTGGGAGCCCGAAAGTCTTTAGTAGCCGTCAGATTTTAGCTGGGACTAATTAGAGCATTAATATTTGTTCCAACGGTTAGGACACCGGCAAGATCTAGTCCTAGGTGGTAGGTAACCTTTAGTATCGGTTTGTGATTCCAAACAGGACTAAAAGGATCGCAGCAGGCAGCCGCAGGGTAGGGCCGGCTCGATTCCCTTTAGTCTTGGTTATTATCACAAACCGGGACTACAGATTGACCTTTAATCCCGTTCTGGGTCAAGAACCAGGACTAAAGGCTAAACCTAATCATTTTCATACGCCCCGCGCTTTTTTAGTTTATCAATGCTAATTGATTTCCGTGTAAATATGCTTTGGAAGTTGATCATCGCATATTCATACGTAATAACACACTTTGGCCGAACTTTTCATATACCCATGCCTCTACTATATATAACCAAGTTGCTAATTAAGCAAACACACATCTCTTCGCTCTAATCACCCTCCCAAAATCTATCTAAACCCCACACTCTTCGTCTTTCATGCGCTCCATGAATCGCCTAATCATTCACCACCTCATGGCACGCCGAAGATTTATGTTGTCTACACGAAAGGTACCACCCATGTTGACAAGGTTCTATGCATGTACGTTGTACCAGGAATGGCATGGTCAGGAGCAACACAAATTTCATGGGGCCCGACTCAATTACATGGCCGACTCTAATCGAGATGATCCTCGGGTTGCCATCCTTCAACTTCCGATGAACAAACACAGCATGATCTTCGAGTGGTCAAGGTATGTAGACACATTGTCTAATCCAGATATTTTCTTCCTTTTATTTCTTGTGTTAAATGTTTGCTAATGTGTTTGGATATATTGGTTTATAAACAACAAACATACTTTCCTAGTGATGATATAAGGAACGACAAGATCCCATGATGCAAATCTATGGTATTGAGATCCTAGATGAATGCCTTTTTGTTCTCGAGGACTTAATCCAGATTAATCATGACAAGAATGTAATGGATGATATGGCAGCCACCATAATCGACGAGCAATACAAGAAGATAAAGAAAAACTTGTCGAAGGCAGGGCATGATTTCTGGGAGAAGAAGCCACTTGACTCTATCAACATTGAGTATGCACCACGAGATGGGCACACTGCGTACGAGTTGTAGCGCAGGATACTTGTCTTCAATCATGGGCAGCGTCCCCTCGTACCACTAGTACCAGCATGAGTGCCCCCAAGTTCCAACACGAATTCTCCTTCCAAACGCAGGTAGCCATTTGAATCGAGTGCAAGCAAGAGCAAGAAGGTCGTCGTCAACGTGCGGGAACAACGCTATTATAGTTCAAAAAGTAAATTTAGTAACGCATCTTGGGAGTTTCCTAACCCCAAGGATAATCTTGATTTCGAATGGCGTGAGTGGTTGCAGCACCGATGCGATGGATAAGTAGTGTCTGGAATGGTTATTTGACCTTTTGTTTCTATTATGTCCCTACTTAAGTATTGTTTGTGTGTACGAAATTTTATTATGATGTGAGCAAGATGTGTTATGGATATCTGAATTTTTTTTCTAGTATGTCCCTGTGTTATAAGAATTGTTAGTATGATAAGAGCAAGACCTTTTTCTTTCTGAAAAAGCATTATGGTTATATTTCTATATTTATTTGTTGAGTGCATTCTTAGCTTGTATTTTGTGGATATATATATTGTGGTTATATTTTTATAATTAAGTGGATAACTTGTGTTAATCTATAATTTTTTTAAATCCAACTATTCCATTTATCTCTTGTTTGAAAATGAAACTCTGCCCATGCTTGATTTTTATAAATTTATCTCTAATGGAGTTTTGAGTCAATCCAATTG
Organism: Alopecurus myosuroides; assembly: GCA_028641055.1. Classification (NCBI taxonomy): domain Eukaryota; kingdom Viridiplantae; phylum Streptophyta; class Magnoliopsida; order Poales; family Poaceae; genus Alopecurus; species Alopecurus myosuroides. The sequence continues at coordinate 429,650,663 of CM054060.1, forward strand.
GATTTAGTAGGATGCTTGGTTCAAGTCAAGCAGGGTGGTGACTATTCAGTTGCGTTTGGCCTGACTAGAACTAGTCCTTTCATAAATTTGTTTCCTAGCATGTCCAGGTTGTTACTGCAGTGTTATTGACTATTTTGGATGGAGTAGCATGTTGGAAAAAAAATCATGCCATGTTTGGATTTCTTTAGCGCTTATTTTCCTTGTTACGATCTTGTTTACTTGTCACGGTGCTATTAAAAACGTCATTGTAACTTTTGGTGCTTGTTAGTGATAGTTGTTTTACCCTCAGCAAGTTGATAACTTATTGGTTTAATTCAAGCATGATGGTGAGTGTTTACTTGCCTTTGGCATGACTAGAATTAGTGCTTTGCTACCTAATGTTAGTAATGTAGTAGAACATAGTTCCTCTGTGTTTTTCTTTTGTAAATTTGATTCCTATCATGCCTGGGTTGTCACTACTTCTATTGAGTGTTTTGGACGCACTAGCATGTCTGGAAAAATAGTCATGTGATGTTTGGATTACTTTAGCCCATGTTTTCCTTCTTAAGAGACTATTTTCTTGTTAAGGTGCTATTAAAAGTGTTGCTGTTAAATTTGGTGCTTTTTAGTGATAGTTGTTTTACCCTCTAGCTAGTTCATCACGTTTTGATTTAATTCAAGCATGGTGGTGATTGTTTACTTGACTTTGGCATGACTAGAATTGGTCATTTTCCGCATATGGTAGAAAATAGTTCCTCTATTTTTTCCATTTACAAATTTGATTCCAAGTATGTGTAGGTTGTTACTCTACTGCTATTGAGTGTTTTAGATGCGGTAGCATGTCAGGAAAAATAGTCATGTGATGTTAGGATTTCTTTAGCACTTATTTTCCTTGTTAAGAGCATGTTTACTACTTAAGGTGCTATTATTAGTGTTTTTGATAATTGTTTTGATCGTTAGGGATAGATGTTTGAACATGTAGCTAGTTGATCACTTGTTGGTTTAAGTCAAGCATGGTGCTGACCGTTTACTTTCATTTGGCATGACTAGAACTATTGATTTTCTGCATATTGACCGAGGCTAACCCTCTATACCACACATTCAGCACACCACTTAGTAAAGTCATACTCATAATAGAAAATATTATATGGACGTCATGTTTTGATTTCACTTATTTTTCTAACTGATTCAGAGCTATTTTTTTTAAAAAAAATTATGGATTTGTGGATATGAATTTTTGAATATTAAATGTAATAAGGCAAAAAAAGTTAAGTATTATTTGCATTCAATATTATTTTAATTCAAGATTATAATTATTGTACTAACTGACCCAGAATACGGGCCCATGTGGCAGCCTCCATTAACTAGCGGATGACCTCAGTAGAGCCAGATATCGGATCACGGACGCGTGGAAAAGTGTCCGCACACCGGCTGCCAGGTGTCCACAAGCACGAGGAAACAACAGAATGCCCATATTGACGGGCACAATGAATGCAAACGGCCACAAACATATAACAAACAAAAAAGCCGTTGATGGCCTCTGCATATGCGCAATCAACCAAACATACAGGTTTAGTTAATATTTAGCAAACAAATATGTAATACTTATGTTGTATTCCCTCCGTCTCATATTAATTGTCTCAAAATTAGACAAAAGTGGATGTATCTAACACAAAAATGTTTTTATCTTGAAATATATAGTGTTAATGTCCAAGAAATGTTTTTGTCCAAGATATTTTATTTTTACCGTTTTTGTGAAGGCATATTTAAATTAGAATAGATTGAACGCATCCAAGAAATGTTTCTGCGGCCATTTAGGTGCCATGACGCTTTAAATTAGACTAGATTGAACGTATAGTTTTTGTGGACCGACACTTAGTATACCATGACCCTATCGGCGGACTCGTTATTCCACAATCATGTGGAGCCGGCACACTTTTGGTGGTGTACTCCCGTGAGTTGGGCGCGAGGGTTTTTGCTCGCATGGAGCCACTATCAACTGCGTAGGTGGTCCTTATGGAACTATGGCGGCGTGGTGGTAATGTGACTAGAGCAAGACGGGAGCACATGCAGAGAGAGTGGACTATGGAGAGGATGTGTTGTGGGAGCTGCCGGTTGTTAATGCGAACAAACGTACCGAATAACCATGGGATTTGTCTGGTGATAGGGATAGGACACACTAAAGGAAATATATTGTATCTTGCGTCGGAAGACATCAATTTCAACGGAACATGTTTGCACACAGTGCCACATCCATTATTGATGTGTCCTTTTCCTCCCGAATTACTCATAGCCACCACCGCAAATAGTGTGGGGATAATTCCAAGACATGGTCAATATCAAGTTTAATACCTCACACCAAACATGTTTGCTAGAGAGTGAAATTACTAAACATTCATAACTGGGAAAGGTCAGCCTCCATTAATGTCTGCATCTATAAATTGCAAATATGAAGTTGTTCCCAGAACTAGCAAAGAGAAATTACATTTTTTTTCCTTTATAACAATGCATCATCAAGGTATCTCATGAAACTATACTAAACTTGTTGTGTGGTGAACATAGTTAGTTCATCCATCGATGACGCTCTTCCGCATTTTATTTTCATATATCACAATATGCAATGTATTACCTAGATAGGATTGAGAGGCAACCACAAACAATGGCGTCATGTTATTGCTGTGATAGTGGATGTTCCACGTGTTCGGTGTCGGAGTCGAGTCATGGCGCATGGTGCGTGGAAAGGAGACACAACTAACTTCCGACAAGAAATTGGTGTTGCTTGCAGCAAGACCCTATGCAATAGGAGATCCGTTGAATGATCTGTCTTATTTTCATGTACTAGGAGTAGAAATGGCATGTGAGATTGTCTCCATGGACTTGAGAGAAGTCTTTCGACTTGTGTGGCATGACCTCTCCCTTGTTACAATTACTTGTTTGTGTTACATTAAGTATTGATTTCCACATTTGAATTTGTGCGAACAATCTGTTTGATGCCTTCCGATCGGTAACTCCTTCCCGTCCTCTACTCTCTCGGACCCTACTCTACCAGGATGAGCAGAAGTTGTTGACATGTCTTATGTGCCTTGAGTATCACACCCAGCGACACCACTTATCCGCCGCGAACATCAACCTGGATCTCTCCCTTCTCCTCCCTGAGCAGGTAGGCCATACTCTCTTGTAACCATTGTGTGCCATCCTCCCTGGTCTTCCTCACATCCCTTTTCGGTCCCTCCTCTATTATTTTCTTCGTTCTCTGGTGGATGGTTCATATGGGCTGTTAGGGCATCGGCTGGAGGCAGACGTTCGACGATGGATGATGCAAGGATGACCTTGGCCGACTCCAAATGTTGTTTACCAATCTGGCTTGGTATTTTGTTGGGCGTTCATTATTACGTCTCTAGATTCGGTTGGCTTTGCTTTACCACAAAAGTTAGTATAATCATTTTCTATTTGTTCTGCAAAGTCTTATGTAATTCCACATCTAAGAATCCTTTTTTTATGAAATTTGCATTCAAGATGTTCATTCCCATGAAGGTGTGACCTGACATAGACAAACAAAACTAATATATATTAGTGGAGATGCAGCTCGACGTTGTCGCATAGCACACAATGGAATTATTTATTCAGAATTTAAAAATAATATAATATATATTGTGTTTTACGAATACTCTAAAAAAAAATCACACTTGACAGTGGTTTGTGAAGACTGTGTGGTGTCAAACTTTGCCACAGGATTTGCATCAAAATGACGCACACAACTAATTTTCATTAGCGAAAATTGAAAAGTGCAATGTTTTGAAATTAAAAATCACGTATCATACAACATGACCACATCCACCACCGGAATAAGATAATCAAAACACGGCTACAAATAATGCAAACATCTTGCGCGAACCCAGCAACACTGGTTGAGGATAGCGAACGAGCGCCATCGACTAGGTGCATCTTATGTGAAAGGGGTAGATCGAATGTAATAATTTTCTGATTTCCATCTACAAACTATCACTGCACACCAACTCAAATCTGCATGATGGATCAAGATGAAGTTGTACTGCCCTACCTCTGATTAGAGAAGAGTCGTATTGGGAGTCACCACCACCACCAGTGCTATTGTTTCCGTCTTTGATCCTCTTGGCAATGCTTCATATTCCGCGGAGCCACGCATCCATGCCACCATAAATAAGATCCGGGGCCACCATCATGTTTTCGGATCTCCAACAAGCGTGCAACTTCCTAGGGCAGTACACCACGCTAGGCCGGAGTGGGTTTGGAAAAGTACCACCAACACCAACCCCTGAGCAAGATTTTCCCATTGCTTACTTTGGTGGCGACAAAGTGAACAAATCATAAGACATACTCCCTCCGTCTCATATTGATTTTCTAAAACTAAAATATGTCTAGATATAACCACTTTTGTCCAACTTGAAGACAATTAATATGAGACGGAGTCAGTACGTAGGAGTGGACACCAGGGCTTTGCCCGTACAGGCTCCTATAAGAGCAACAAGAGTGTGTTCAGAGCAATTTTGGTTTTAGTATATAACTAGAATATATGCAATGTTCATGCATTGCCTTTTCTATCGTGGAAGAACAGTGAGAAGTTGAAACCTTCTACTATACGGGTGGGTCAATTCCAACACACGACTTAGATAAAATTGAAAGCATTGTGCCTCCATTTACATCTTACCATCTCGTATACCAGCACCTCGATGCACGATAGTACACTCTCGAAATCCATCGTCTTGTGCTCTTGTATAGGAAACAAACAATCAAGTTTTGACTTTTGAGGGAGTGCTCCTGCACAAATGCGGGCATATTCTGTACCACCGCGGTTGAGGACTATTTACTCTACATCAATAATTTCTTCGACGACATGGTTTTTGCTCTGCGGACGACACCGCAAAATGGAAACAGGTCTTCCTACTTTGTATAATTTTTTTATATATAATTTTGTTAGGCGTGTGGACATTTGCTAACATATTCAATAATAACACAACTGCCTATAAGGATATTTTCGGAATTCGTTTTGTTGAGGCCATGATACCCTACTCCATTCAAGGTTGTGTATTATAGGTCATGCATGGAGTACGAGTTGCGGATGTTTTTTTTATGTCAACTAGCAAGGTGACCCTCGCAAGTGCGAGGGCATTATCTTTAGTACCTCACATAAGCTTCTGAAATAGTATATAGTTTAGTAAATAAAGAAACACTGAATTATAAATCGTAGCTGCCGCAAAAAAACATGAATAGTATTTCTTCAATGCATGTGTGTTTTTTAACCAATATGATTATTGTGTCCTAATGTTGAATCCGAAATCTATGAACATTATTGAACATTGGGTAAACTCTTGTTTTCTATACAGTTGTTGGAATAAATTTTGATGTGATATTCATTGTTCCATATCCAAACCTTCTCAGATCTTTGTTTTTCTTTTTTCAATGTTATCTTTTTGATGATCCTTTCACAGCAAATTATAGTGTTTATTTGATCTTCCGGCTTTAGAGTATTGCAACTATGTTCTTTTGGTGCAATGTCAAACTTCGTATATTTTAAATAATGTGCAAGTTTCAAAAATATTATTTAATTCGGGATTGCCATAGCCCTCATATATTTTTCAAATAAAATGTAAATTAATATTTAAGCACTTGACATGAATATTTTTTCTTCTAATCATTTTGAGAATTCATTCTCCATTATTCAATCATGTATTGATATTCATTATATTTTACCACCACATTAGAATTGATATATCATTTAAAAATAGTGAAAATTAAATTACTAGTCATTTTTTTGGCTATAATCAATTTGTTGTGTCTGGAGGAATATTATCAGACTTCGGTGGAAATTTAGTTGATGTATTTTACTGTTTGTAAGTGCATCGTTTATTGACAATGGATACATGATAAAACTTGTAATGCAAAACCCTGAAATATTTATTACTTCATATTCGTTCCGGGTATTAATTTACAATTATTGTTATTTTCCTTCTGGGCAGAAAGTTATTCCTATAAATATGTTCTTAATAATTGCAAGTTTGTTTTTTCTCGAGCAAAAAAAATTAATCCGCTAATAATCATCCACTCCAATCACTAAGAGAAAACTTTGCACCTAGGAGGCTGCTAGTCTTTGCACAAATTCTACCAAATACTACGTGGTTTGTGGGTGCCTATTTGTTCTTTGTATCCACCTAATCTTGTTTACTACATCGGACATTTTCTTACAAGATCACCATTCGAATTGTTAATGTGTAAGTAGTGCTTATCCAGGTACGTTCTGTTCGGATGTTTGGGCCAGCTTATTCGGAACCACAGCATATTAACTGAATGCTTATCAAAAGTGGGATTTTTTGTAATTCACGGATTTTCCATCGGATCCTTGCACTGATGTTAAATGACTTTTTATGACAACTTACCACTAACCCATCCGAGGATCATGAATGCAACGGTTTCCCTACCAATTCCTTAGCTCGTTAAAGAAAAATTTAGTGACTCCGCAGGGTAACTTCGTTGATGATGGTTCCGACAAAAAAAACATGGTGATGGCTGGGTGAAAGTAGCTAAGTCTTATTTGGTGCAGCAATACTCATCGTCACACTGCTGGAACACGTGGTTTGATGCAACAGGCTCTGTAAAACATCATCGTCAGATGGATGTGAATGTGTTTCGGCCAGGCAGGTCCTGAGTAGAGGCCCGGTGGATGATTAAGCAGGAAGATATCCCCAGATGTCCCGTGCCGGTGCGAGGCTGCCGGACTTGTCTTTCTTGGGGCTAGCAAGGCTGCCCGTAAGAGCCAACGGTGATACTACCAACTCCGGGCACGAAGCTCGCCGCCACGGAAATGTACTCCGGCACCCAAAGGGTTCTTGCTCTACTCGCTGCTGGAAATTTCAATGGAAAACGCGGGAGCCAGCTACTACCGCCCCCCGACATGCGCTGCGCAGCCGCAATAAGGTAGTGCAACAATTATGTTATGTGTTAGTATTGGCGCATAACTGTGCTGTTACATGCAATAGCAAAACAACGATGAAGTTAAACAAGATCAAACCAATGGGGACACGAGATTTTAACGTGGAAAACCCTTCCGACCAGGAAGAGAAAAAACCACGGGCGCCAGCCAGCAATACTTCACTATTTTGGGTGAGGTTACAAACGCACCGGGATTTACAATGTGTGGCTTATCCCGTGCGGCGGCTTACAAGAGGTATATAAAGGAGGTCCTGACCTAACTAGGTCGGCAACTGTGAATCCAACTCGTACTCGGTAACAACTCGTATTTCGGCCCTAAGCCTCGGCGATGGGCCTCCGCATAGCGTAGGCCGAACTTTCCTTTATCTTCATATGAATTTGGATCACCATAAAATAACACTCCACCTTGAGACAAATTCCCTCTTGTACCATAAATGAGAACCTACACCTGAAACACACAAAGAAAACACCTTCGGCGCCAAAATAGCCTCTTGGGCTAAGCAGTGATACCAACTAATCTTGAGTATAACTCAAACTTAGCAATAGGAACTGGCTTTGTCATCATATCAGCAGGATTATCATGAGTACTAATCTTGCATACCTTCAGATTAACTTGTGCAACAACATCACGGACATAATGATACTTGACATCAATGTGCGTTGTTCTCTCATGGAACATCCGATCCTTAGTAAGGTAAATTGCACTCTGACTGTCACAAAATAGGTTAATGCAAGTATCATCTCCACAAAGCTCAGCAAACAGACCTTTCAACCACACTGACTCTTTTCATGCTTCAGCAATAGCCATGTACTCAGCCTCAGTAGTTGATTGTGCAACAACACCCTGCAAGGTAGCCTTCCAGCTAACGGCACATCCACTAATTGTAAACACATAACCTGTGAGGGATCTCCTCTTATCCAAGTCGGCAAAAAAATCTGAATCCACATAGCCTGCGAGTCCCTCGCCAGTCTTGCCAAACTAAAAGCAAGCTTTGGATGTGCCGCGAAGGTACCTGAAAATCCAATGAAGAACTTTCCAAAGTTCTTTACCAGGATTAGCCATGTATCGACTGACCAAGCTCATAGCATAAGATCAATCAGGCCGAGAACACACCATGGTATATATTAAGGAACCAACAGCACTAGCATAGGGAACTCGTGACATGTACTCAATATCTTTGTCAGTAGTAGGACATTGCAATGCTGACAACTTGAAGTGTGAAGCAATAGGAGTACTAACATAGTTCGCATCATGCATATTAAAATGATGAAGGACTTTATTAATGTAATTCTCCTCACTAAGAAATAGCAATCTAGATTTTCTGTCTCTTGAAATTTCCATACCTAGAATTTTCTTAGCAGGACCAAGATCTTTCATCTCAAACTTACTACTCAACTGTTTGTTCAATGTAGTGGTTTCTTTCATCCTATTGGTAGCAATTAACATATCATCAACATATAGCAACAAGTATATATGCGAATCATCAACAAATTTAATGTACACACATCTATCATATTTAGACCTCTTAAAGCCATGTGACATCATAAAAGAATCAAACCTTTTATACCATTGTCGAGGAGACTGTTTCAAATCGTAAAGAGACTTCTTTAGCTTGCACATGAAATCCTCTTGACCAGGCACTATGAATCCATCATGTTGGTCCATGTATATTTCCTCCTCAAGTTCTCCATAAAAAAACACAGTCTTCACATCTAACTGCTCAAGCTCAAGATCATGCATCGTAATAATACTAAAGAAAGTACGAATAGAACTATGCTTGACAATAGGGGAGAACACATCATTATAATCCACTCGTGGAATCTGGCTGAAACTTTTGCTACTAACCTTGCCTTAAACCTTGGAGGCTCACTAGGAGATAAACTCTCCTTTCTTTTGAATATCCACTTGCAGCGGACGGCATTCTTTTGTTTAGGCAAGCGCACAACATCCCATGTGCCATTCTTTTCAAGTGATTGCATCTCCTCGTGCATTGCACCAATCCAATTGTCACGATCAACAGAAGAAATAGCTTCATTGTATGTAGCCGGTTCAGCATCATTCTCCAACTATTCTGCACAACTTAGAGCAAAATAAACAACATCACATTTTTGAATTAAACGAGTACGAGGTCCTTTATTCCTATTCTGCTTAATGTGCCATTGAAAGATTTTTTGTTTAGTATAAAATGATCGGTGTTGGAAAGCAGTAGTATAATTTTCGTGTTTATAACGGTGCAAAAAGAAGCTTGTATAGACTGTGGCTAGACTTCTTCATGTCATGCTAGATGATTATTTTAATTCTATGCTTAGTAGTTGTTATTGTACCATGACTTGTCTCAAATAGCTGAGAGTGCTTAATGTGCCATTGAAAGAATCATGAGTTGTTTTATTTCTGCTCGAAACAAACGTATAACTTTCAAGTGCATTATTATTCATGATCTTTTATTTATGTTACTTTTCATGATGCAAAATGATTGCTAAGTTTCATTGTTAAAATTATATCTATACGCCTCCTGATATCACATTGATGGTTGTGTCATATCCTTCTGCAGGCCCTCGCCTGCTCCGTGGCTTCTGCGTCGACCACAGAAGCGACCAGAGTATCCAGCGGTCTGGCCAACTCCGTGGCATGGTACCAAGGATAGGTGATGCGGCGGTGTCGGTTTGATCTGCCGCGAACGGGAGCGGAGCGGCCACAACCATAGCATGGAAAGATCAGAGGACAGTGGAGTGGGAAGGATATAAGGTGAAGTTTAGTGGGCGACGGGCGCAATGGGAGAAAAATTGCCGCTTTTAGACGTTTGCGGCTGGACCGGTAGTAATGGCGACTAGGGAGTGCTCGGGAGCGGGGCATTGATACAACTCATCAACTCAGCGTGGCAGCGGACAAACTAGGAAACGATACGGCAAGGCGGCAAAGCAGAGGAGCGGCCAGGCTGGCGGCAACACAACGTTTTGCCGGCCAGGGGGCAGCGCTGCCAGCTTTAAATGTGTCACAGACCTGAAGACTTGTTTCGTTGAACGGTTAACGATCTGGACCCGACGGGAACAACGGTTCCGCACCTTTGCGTGGATTTGTGGAGCGAATCAGGGTAAGGGTAAGGAAAATTAAGCCCACGGGTACCAACGAGGAAAACTAAGCCAAGTCGGGCATAGAAGTAGAAATCGCTTGTTTTTTCTAACAGTCCGAATGATTCGGTCATTAGGGCCGGTATTTTAAACTAGCTCTAGTGACACCTACATTAGAGTCCATAGGCTATAGTCGGCTGGCATAACCGGCTTAAACATATGATTGTGCAACAACACCCTGCAAGGTAGCCTTCCAGCTAACGGCACATCCACTAATTGTAAACACATAACCTGTGAGGGATCTCCTCTTATCCAAGTCGGCAAAAAAATCTGAATCCACATAGCCTGCGAGTCCCTCACCAGTCTTGCCAAACTAAAAGCTAGCTTTGGATGTGCCGCGAAGGTACCTGAAAATCCAATGAAGAACTTTCCAAAGTTCTTTACCAGGATTAGCCATGTATCGACTGACCAAGCTCATAGCATAAGATCAATCAGGCCGAGAACACACCATGGTATATATTAAGGAACCAACAACACTAGCATAGGGAACTCGTGACATGTACTCAATATCTTTGTCAGTAGTAGGACATTGCAATGCTGACAACTTGAAGTGTGAAGCAATAGGAGTACTAACAGAGTTCGCATCATGCATATTAAAATGATGAAGGACTTTATTATGTAATTCTCCTCACTAAGAAATAGCAATCTAGATTTTCTGTCTCTTGAAATTTCCATACCTAGAATTTTCTTAGCAGGACCAAGATCTTTCATCTCAAACTTACTACTCAACTGTTTGTTCAATGTAGTGGTTTCTTTCATGCTATTGGTAGCAATTAACATATCATCAACATATAGCAACAAGTATATATGCGAATCATCAACAAATTTAATGTACACACAACTATCATATTTAGACCTCTTAAAGCCATGTGACATCATAAAAGAATCAAACCTTTTATACCATTGTCGAGGAGACTGTTTCAAATCGTAAAGAGACTTCTTTAGCTTGCACATGAAATCCTCTTGACCAGGCACTATGAATCCATCATGTTGGTCCATGTATATTTCCTCCTCAAGTTCTCCATAAAAAAACACAGTCTTCACATCTAACTGCTCAAGCTCAAGATCATGCATAGTAATAATACTAAAGAAAGTACGAATAGAACTATGCTTGACAATAGGGGAGAACACATCATTATAATCCACTCGTGGAATCTGGCTGAAACTTTTGCTACTAACCTTGCCTTAAACCTTGGAGGCTCACTAGGAGATAAACTCTCCTTTCTTTTGAATATCCACTTGCAGCGGACGGCATTCTTTTGTTTAGGCAAGCGCACAACATCCCATGTGCCATTCTTTTCAAGTGATTGCATCTCCTCGTGCATTGCACCAATCCAATTGTCACGATCAACAGAAGAAATAGCTTCATTGTATGTAGCCGGTTCAGCATCATTCTCCAACTATTCTGCACAACTTAGAGCAAAATAAACAACATCACATTTTTGAATTAAACGAGTACGAGGTCCTTTATTCCTCTTCTCTCTGCGCTCTGCAATAGACAATTTTCTTGCTGCACAATAGGAGGTGAGGGTGGCACAATATCCTCCCCATCAATTTCAGTTTCCTCCTCATCCAGATGTTCTAGCTCCACCTGCAAAGGAACTTGTGGTTCGTCCTCATCAGAAGTATCTTGCACAATATCAGTCGACAAACTGTCCTCATACATAATAGATTCATTAAACACAACACTCCTGCAAAATAAAGTCTTTTTGGTTTCTGGGCTCCACAACTTATATCCTTTTACTCCAGAACCATAACCAAGAAATAAGCACTTAACAGCTCTAGGCTCTAACTTTCCATTATCAACATGAGCATAGGCAGTGCAACCAAAAACTTTCAGTTGTGAATAATCAGCTGACTCACAAGACCATACCTAAATTGGAGTTTTCTTGTCAAGAGGTATGGATGGTGACCGGTTTATCAAGTAGCGGGCAGTGTTGACAGCCTCAGCCCAAAAACGCATATTCATACGGGCGTTGGAAAACATGCAACGAGCTTTGGAAATGATCGTCTTGTTCATCCGCTCAGCCACACCATTCTTCTGAAGTGTGTATGGGATGGTGTGATGTCTGACAATGCCTTCCTGCACACAATAATCATCAAAAAGCATGCGAAACAAATTAGCCACCATTGTCAGTACGAAGCACCTTCACCTTTCTCTAAGTTTGCTTTTCAATCATAACTTTCCACTCTTTAAAAGCAGCAAAAGTGTCATCCTTAGTTTTCAGAAAATAAGGCCAAACTCTTCTAGAGTAATCATCAATGATGGTAAGCATATAACGAGCACCACCATAAGAGGGCTAACGTGAAGGCCCCCACAAATCAGCATGTACATAATCCAATGTACCTTTAGTGGTATGAACGGAAGCACTGAATTTAACTCTCTTATGCTTACCAAAAACGCAGTGTTCACAGAACGGCACCTTATGCCAGAGGTTATCATAGAACGACACCTTATCACAGAACGGAAGCACTGAACTTAACTCTCAATTCTGCCATACCATGTTCACTCATGTGTCCAAGTCGCTTATGCCAGAGGTTAGTTGTACTTGGATCATCATTAGTAATAACAGAAGCAGTACCAGACAATGTGCCACCTCTTAGGATATATAACTTGGCAGAATTCATATCACCAATCATAACAATGAGAGAACCTTTTGATACCTTCAGGCGTTTATCCCCACCAGCATATTTGTACCCGTCACAATCAAGGGTACTCAGCGAGATCAAATTTCTCGCCATGGACTGTATGTGTTTCACTTCCGTCAATGTACGTGTCATCCCTCCATGGGTCTTGATCTGAAAAGATCCAACGCCAACAATGTGACATTTGTTGTCATTCCCCACACGCACAAAATCTCGAGTCTGCACATCCTCATAAGAACTGAACCAATCTTTGTTACAGCAAATATGAAACGAACAAGTAGTATCGAGAATCCACTCATCATCACGGGTAACACATGCAGCAAAATCAGCTAATCATTCACCATCCGAACTATTATCACCAGCAACAACATCAGCCTTACCAGTACCATTACCATTACCGTCAGATTTATTTTTCGGTTGGTATGTGACGTTCCTTTTCTCCTTGTTATGTACCTTCCAACAATCATCAATGGTGTGATTGGTTTTCTTACAGTACCTGCATAACTTGTCTCGTCCTTTGGACTTTGAACGGTCCCTGCTCTTATGTAAGGTCCGCCCCAGAACCGTCGTTCAAGGACTCCCTCGATATGTATACATTCACGATCCCAGGAATTCACTCGTGAACAACATATCAAGTTGGTACACAGATACAATATCAATTACACGATTGCATAAACACTTACAAAGAGCCATGGTCACTTGACCAAGCCTACACGGTTGCCACGCAGGGCAACACACAACACACACAGCGGAAGACTAAACACACACAAAACGCGGTAGAGACCAAGTCACGCATTAACCTACAGGCTGCTGACCCGGAGACGATCCTAGTTTGCAAAGCCATCAGCTCCGTACTCCTCTTCGTCGATCTTCCTTTGAGACTCCTTCTCAATGTCTAGCCAATGAAAATAACCAGGGGCGAAACCATTTGAGTACATTTGAATGTACTCCGCAAGACATCCATCATGCGACTTACCAAAAATGCAAGTATGCTTATATGGTGTAGTAGGTAGGCTATACAATAGGGTTCAATATCAATGGTGTTCATGTAGGATGAAACCATTGTTGCAGTCAAGTTAATCTGTATCTTCGTTGAAGAAGATACTTCAAAAGAAAATGTTATAGTTTTCTTTCTCTTGTAGATGTCATATGTACAAGAAGTTTTGTTAAACTTTTGTTTAAGTGGGAAATTTCCCTTTGCAAAACTTCTTGGAATCAGTTTCCAGAATTCTTGCTTAGAGTAGAAAAGTTTTATTTGCAAAACTTTTTAGTTTGTAAAACAACTTCTGGCTTTCCATCATCGATACCTCCACGATACAAGGTTTCCTTCCTTTCTGAACTTCCCGAGTTCAACACCTTTTTGCAAAACTCCTTTGAAAACATTCTTCTGAAAAACATTGACACAATGCTAGCTACATGGCCATTCAACTATCCATATCCGAGGACGCGGGTTCGAAAAACTTGTACTCTGCAGAGGTGTACACATCCACCAGATCCAGTACACCTGCCGTGAACACCCACGGACTGTAACAACAGTATGTGAACATCAGATAACTGATCATAACCATCCACTATGTTCAAGCTAGAATATGTCTATCTCTCGGTTGAGTGGAATCTCCCCGGCAACAAGTCCCACCCTGCCTAGACGGGAGCCTCAACGAATGCGACCGGGGGGTAACTTAATCCCTCACTTTTTATGTCTCAACATTGGGATTTTTGACGACATTCGGTTCGAGGGTACGATGCCCCTTATAGCAAGTGAGATAGAACACACACTAACAAGAACAAACTTCCAGTTAAGCCCCGTGCCCATGTTGGGGTAGGGTGGCAGTACGGTAAAGGTTGTCCGGCGAAGACTAATTTATGTGTCATTTTTGAAAACACGTCTTTCCCAAAAATGACCACTTCCTCATTCCTCCGGAGAATAAGGATCCGCCTTTTCTCCGGTTTTTTCCATAACAGCCTTTGTTTTGTAAAAAAAACATTTTGAGGGTGTCCACTTAAGGAATAATATATGTGATGGTAATAAATACCATATGGTGGCTTATGGGCTTGGTAACACCAAGTATTAGCTAATGGCATAGTATATATATAATAGAAGTGATACTCACTTCAAAAATAGTTTTCCTTGTAAATCAAAGTTTTTGTAAAACTTTTCAGAAGTAAAACATGCATGATAGATAATGATAAGTATAATATCAGCAAGCATCAGGATGGCTTGCCTCAAGTCTCTTAATGTCCCTGCTCTTGTAGTAACTTGAACTTGACGCACAGCTCCACAACTGCTTCTTCTTCTTCTTCGTGTTCAAGCGTCGTAAAGTAATAAAAGACATACACTCAGGTCTAAAGGGCAAACAACTAAGATAAACAACACATACAGCAACAAACGTTCACTCGCGAATTCTCTCGAAACGTTGTCGCGAAAACTATCTCACATAACTCTCACGGTCCAAAACTATTGTGAGCTAACTAAGTATGGTTTAGAAAACCATACCCCGCATCTTACATCTCATATATGGAGTGGTGTACCACTCTCATAACAAGATATATAAAAGCTAGGAATATAGCTTGTGGGCGCAAAGGGTTAGGTTACTATGATAAAAACAACAAGCAGGACAATACCCATGGCAGTGGGTATTATCTACTACAAGCAACTGGCACTTAATGTGTTCATGATTTAGTTGGGTGTTTTAGTTTCATTGGATACTTAAGCACAACCAATAAAACAAGTATAAATTCATGCTAAGGTGAATCATCCAAACAAAACCCAATAAGCAAGCAAACATCACCAAAGATGAATAGACTATTTATTTACTATGTTATTGTTTACTAGAGGTTTTGGAATCCATCAATCATGAAAAATTAGCAAACAACCAGTACCTAAAAACCACTGAATCAAGTCATAAAATCAATCCAAAACCCAAACAGCACTCAAGATAAAACTCTTATCAAAACCATAAAAACAAGACTGCACTAATAGTGGACTAGTATAAAAAAAATCTACACAAGCATGCTATAAGAAATAATTATATTCTATAACTATAGCACATGCAACTAAAGAGTTCATGGCATCATAACAGAAGTGATCACTTCCTAAATAGGCTTTAATAAACTCATACACTTATAAAATAAAAAGGACAATACTAGAGCTAACCACAAACTCTAGTGGTGACACTAGTTTATCACTAGAGAAGCAAACAATGCTACCATGATGCTTAAATCTAAACAAGAAAGTCATGAATATAAATGCATCCACTAACAGTACACAATTATTACACATGCTAGTAAGCACAAACAATCAAAATAAATCTATGACACAGCTAATTAAGCATGTATATACCAATTCTAGCAATTTATGTTCTTCCTAATTAATTACTAGCAAGTGAGCATGGTATATGATACACAACCAGTAGCTGTGGACTCAATGGAAAGTTATATAAACCTTGTCAATAATCCAAACACTCAATCTTAAGTTATTCACAAACAATCTATCAATCTCAAGGAATTATTCTATTTGCAAACAATTAAATTTAGCACACAAGAGTTAATCATTTCTTAGCATGATGCTCCTAAGGATATTATGCTAATAAATAGTTCACCTCTTAACATACTAGTATTTACAAAGAAGAACTAAACTTCTCACTTGCATAAGTGAAACAAACAATTTATTTTCCATGGTGGAAAATATCCTATCAACCACATAGTCAAACATGTTATTTTCCTTCATGTGTATGGTTGGGGATTTTCATCCTCAATCAAGATGCAATGTGACCATTGGGTTATGGGCCCACTAATACCAAGGCAAAAGAGGTACTAAGCCTCTGGTTACTCATGAAAAACTTTGCATACAAGATAATTAATATAAGGCCATTTAATCTAGTGAAAACAATACTAGTGCATATAAATAACAAGGCTTACACATGCATTACTGTACCATGATATGCAAAACTAACAGAGACATTATCTTCAAAATATCAGTACCAAAATGGTACTGGACTCAAAGAACAAATAGCACAAACTTTTATTAAAGTAAGCACACAAAGATCTAGCTCACACAAAAATCCAAATAATAAAACTAGAAAGCAACTAATGCAAGTTCCATTTTTATTTGGGTTTTCCAAACATGCACACATTTTCTAAGGTAAATGTTCTGCAAGAAAACAACCTAATAACAAATACTAACAACTCTATACATGCTAGGAAGCAAAATTAAACATCCCCACATTCTATTTCAAACAAAAACACAATTAAAAACAGAAACGTAAAAGTGTTGTTTTGTAGATCTGTCCACAAAAATAAATCTAGAGCTTAAAATTTAATATAAACTAGGAAACATAGATCTAAATAATACCAAACTCATCCAATTGGATTTTCTCCATAATTCATTTTTAAATTCATTCTAAAAATCATACAAGACCCTACTGGTCTTTAAGTAATCTGGATGGAATTTTCATTCTAGAACTCACCTTGATGTGAGGTAAACTGCACTGGATAGATATTTTCAATACCTATCCAGAACATTTTTGTTTGTTCCATTTGGTTACATATTTTAAAAGTTATGGTCAAAACATTCTCATGGACAGTCCTGGCCAAAACATTTCTTGTGTTCCAAATATGGGTCCAAACATAGATCTGCAAATTTTGATGGTGTAGATTTCATGTCTTTATGTCCCTGAATGTTTCCAGATTTTATTTCACAAGTTTTATATTTTTGCAACGTCCGAAGTAAAGGTACATGTTTCTGTAAAAATTAAATGGATTAAAAACTACTGCCACTCGGGCTGGTTTGGGTGGGCAAGGCCCATCTAGCGGGCTGCATCGCCCAGCCGTGCTGCGCGTTCGGGATATGATGTGGGAAGGCTCGCGTTTGAAGGGGGCCGTCGATCTCAGATCGAACGGCTCGCTCCCTTCTTCTTCCTCTTTCTCACTGTCTCTCTCTCTCTCGAGCGGAGAAGAAAAGGCGCGGACAAACTCAACTTGGGGGGGCTCGGGGAGGGCTGAGCGGGCGCGGGGTAGTTGTAGGAGGGCAGGGGCTCCGAGGGGAGGCGTCGGTGGCGACCGGCGCGGCTGCAAGCGGCGGAACGCGGCAGACGTTCGTGGCGGCGCCCACGGACGGAGGCGGTGCCTCCGGTGTGTAGAGGGGAGGGGATCTTGTAGGGGGGTTCAGGGGAACGTGGGTAGCCGTCCTAGGGTAGAGGGAAGGGAGGAGGGTGCTTGGTTCGAGCAGGGGCACTTCGGGGCCGGGGTGCTCTCCGGCGGCCAGAGCACGGCTCGAGCACGCCATAGGGGCTTGGGCAGGGGTCCAACACGGCTTGGGAAGGTAGGAGGGAGTGAGATAGGTGAAGGGTGCAAGGAGGTGCCCTCTGGACTTTTATAGAAGATGGAGAAAACTTGAGGGCATTTTGGGGAGCTCGGGGGGGATGCCAACCATGGCATGAAGCAGCCCCAGGGTTTTTGGTCCTATCCAAAGGTGAGCACAGGGTGTCCTAGTCACCAATCATGCGTTTACAGGTCTTACCCTAGCCATAGAGAGCAATTGGGAAAGTGGGAAAGCCAAATAGGTCAACACATGTGTGTGCCCATACCTGTCCTAGTCACCCTCTCTCTCCTCTCTTATCTTCATGGCTAAGGCTTCTAGAAGCAGGGTCAAGGGCTCTGGTTCGAGTCTAGTAGCTGGTCAACAAGTTAGTTCATGCCATGCTTCCAAAAGATCAAGAAAACAAGGGTGCAAAACTGTATCTTGAACTGTTCACTGAAAAATTCAGAAAATTCAGTCTTATGATTCTAAAGTGTTGAAACAGATAAAAAGGTAAGAAAGTTGAGTTTGTTTTCAAGGTTCAAATGATTCTAAAAATTTGTTTTCAAAGTATGGATTTGTTAACCAATTTATATACTTTCATAAAAAACTTTTGAGAACAATTTTGAAATAGTTTAAGCCCATGAAAACAATGTAGAAAAAGGCTTACTTTATGTTTTTATCTGTTTCTTAAAAATGCCTATTTCTGCCTTAATTTTATACCACAAAAACAACAAGCAAAAGATAGTTTTTTTTTGTTCAAAAATAAAAGTAAGCTTATAGTTTTGTAGTATATATATCAAGGATTAATTAAATTCCAAGAAATCATAAAATAACAATTTATAGCTTAGTGAAAACAAGAGTAGAAAACATGTACTGGCTTTACTTTTAGAGATTGTTTTCTATAGGAACTTAACAGAAAACTTTTATAAATCATTTTGAAAACTTGTTTTCTTGGATCCAACAAAGTTAAAAGTATGTTTTAAGATCCAACGGTAGATCAAACTTCATCCATGCCATCGCGAATCCCTAATCTGAAATAGGGCTCTGATACCACTTGTTACACGCAATGGCAAAACAACGATGAAGTTAAACAAGATCAAACCAATGGGGACACGAGATTTTAACGTGGAAAACCCTTCCAACAAGGAAGAGAAAAAACCACGGGCGCCAGCGAGCAATACTTAACTATTTCGGGTGAGGTTACAAACGCTCCGGGATTTACAATGTGTGGCTTATCCCGTGCGGCGACATACAAGAGGTATATAAAGGCGGTCCTGACCTAACTAGGTTGGTAACTGTGAATCCAACTCGTACTCGGTAACAACTCGTACCGTACCTCGGGGGGCTTCCGCCCCCTGCACCCCCTACCGTGCGCTCATCTAAGCCTCGTCGACGGGCCTCCGCCTAGCAGAGGCCAAACTTTCCTTTATCTTCATATGAATTTGGATCACCATAAAATAACATGTGCTTATGGTTGTATAGGATAGACACAAGATCTATTTCCGTGTCATCTTGGAGTACAAGTAAAAGTCGGAATTGTCATGTATGCCTATATATACTCGCCCATGAGACTCAATAATATATCCACCATATTCCGCCAATCTCGTATATCTACATGGTATTAGAGCGGCGAGATCCTTGACCTAGCCGTCGCGCACGCTCCCGCACCGCGCCGCCCCATAGGAGGTCGATCTTCATGATTGGCACCGGGGGGCAGCGCAACCCGTACCTAGGGTTCATCTGCGGGTCATGTTGATCGGCTTCCCTAGATAGTCTTTTTCTCCGTTGGTCGCTTCACCGGCGTTTTCGTTTTTGGTTTGCCGATCATAGATCAGATTGCGTCGCCACTGCCCATCATCTATACGGGCTTCTACTCCAACATTGGCATAGACTCGCACCAGCAGGTTCCTCCATGCCGGTTATTGCGGATGACACGCACGCACCGACTCCGCACCGACCGGCTCCTCAAGACCGGGTATCGCGCCTGCTTTGTAGGCCGCGGCCGACTCGCTTCCGCCGACTCCACATCGACTGGCTCGTCTTCACCAACCGTGCGACAAGGCCGGATGCGTCCTCCGAGGGACACCTTGATGCGTCGCTCCCGGCTGCTCGTCCGCGCGACATCCATCGCTGGTTCGGCTTCGACTTCATTGTACGGGATTCTACCGACAACACTTTGTTTCTATTCCAAACTTAAGTACAAATTTTGTTATCACCTACCAATATATAAGAATAATAATTCAATCTGCCAAATAAAAAAATTAAATAGTGTTAAACTTTAATACATTTGATTTTTTTAATACATTAGTATAGAAAATAATGATCAAAAATTCACCATGGATAAAGAAACCACTTATGTAACAATTCAGACTGTTTTAGTTTGTCCTACGTTCATCTAGGAACTTTATCGATTTTTTATTTAATCACATAGTGATGTAACATCATGCACAATTGTACAATTGAGCTAATATTACTTACAGAGAACACAGTATGTGTTTTGACAGATGACCCAAAAAATTTAGGCTACAAATTTAGGTTCTTCAAATTTTTTACTCGCATAAGTGACATTTTATTTACCATAACATTTTTATAGTTTCTCATAGAATTTTACATCCATTAATTTGTTACTCTATTGCTCAGGCATCCTGAACCAACTAAAGATGATGCCCTCGCATTTGCGTGGGCCACCATGCTAGTTAAAATAAACAATTGATAATTTATTTCTGTAAGAGGTTGTTCAAGATTGAGAACTTCCTCTAAGAGCTGTTTTAGTGACTGGCCACGGCAGAATGTAGCATTACCCAGTAAGAAAATACTTTAATTTTGTAAATTATATGCCGAATTTTGATTGGTATATCCATTTTTCTAAGGGCGGTAAATGATTAGTTATGCTACAATAGACTCCAAGATTCTGCATCTCGTCCCATAGCAAAGGAAACTTGTGGAATATGTGTGGTGTACAGCTCGAGTGGCTGCTGCCTGCTCCCAAATACAAACCAGCAATGTTCAGATTCATGAAGCCTCCCAAGTCAAATTTGAAGATTGTTGCACTAGAGTGGTTATTGTAAACATTTTGTGTTTGATGTACAAGATAGCTTTTCCCTCGACTATTTATGACCAACAATTGTGTATCGAACTATGTCGAGACGTAACTTCCGGGACATTGTATATCTGTGACCAACTAGAATTATTAAAGGTACTACACTTTTTATGGAGGATTCAAAGTGCACACAGAAAGTCTTTTCCAAATTATTGCACCGTTGGTGCTTTCTTCCCCATTACACATACCATGCGCGGTTGCAAAACTATTTGAAAGACCGGGAGTATTCTAGTTTAGTAGATCAAACTTCATCGATGCCATCGCGAATCCCTAATCTGAAATAGGGCTCTGATACCACTTGTTACACGCAATGGCAAAACAACGATGAAGTTAAACAAGATCAAACCAATGGGGACACGAGATTTTAACGTGGAAAACCCTTCCAACAACGAAGAGAAAAATCCACGGGCGCCAGCCAGCAATACTTCACTATTTCGGGTGAGGTTACAAATGCTCCGGGATTTACAATGTGTGGCTTATCCCGTGCGGCGGCTTACAAGAGGTATATAAAGACGGTCCTGACCTAACTAGGTCAGTAACTGTGAATCCAACTCGTACTCGGAAACAACTCGTACCGTACCTAGAGGGGCTCCCGCCCCCTGCACCCCTACCGTGCGCTCATCTAAGCCTTGTCGACGGGCCTCCGCGTAGTGGAGTCCGAACTTTCCTTTATCTTCATATGAATTTGGATCACCATAAAATAACATGTGCTTATGGTTGTATAGGATAGACACAAGATCTATTTCCTTGTCATCTTGGAGTACAAGTAAAAGTCGGAATTGTCATGTATGCCTATATATACTCGCCCATGAGGCTCAATAATATATCCACCATATTCCGCCAATCACGTATATCTACATGGTATTAGAGCGGCGAGATCCTTGACCTAGCCGTCGCGCACGCTCCCGCACCGCGCCGCCCTATAGGAGGTCGATCTTCATGATTGGCACCGGGGGCAGCGCAACCCGTACCTAGGGTTCATCTGCGGGTCATGTTGATCGGCTTCCCTAGATAGTCTTTTTCTCCGTTGGTCGCTTCACCGGCGTTTTCTTTTTTGGTTTGCCGATCATAGATCAGATTGCGTCTCCACTGCCCATCATCTATACGGGCTTCTACTCCAACATTGGCATAGACTCGCACCGGCAGGTTCCTCCATGCCGGTTATTGCGGATGACACGCACGCACCGACTCCGCACCGACCGGCTCCTCAAGACCGGGTATCGCGCCTGCTTTGTAGGCCGCGGCCGACTCGCTTCCGCCGACTCCACATCGACTGGCTCGTCTTCACCAACCGTGCGACAAGGCCGGATGCGTCCTCCGAGGGACACCTTGATGCGTCGCTCCCGGCTGCTCGTCCGCGCGACATCCATCGCTGGTTCGTCTTCGACTTCATTGTACGGGATTCTACCGACAACACTTTGTTTCTATTCCAAACTTAAGTACAAATTTTGTTATCACCTACCAATATATAAGAATAATAATTCAATCTGCCAAATAAAAAAATTAAATAGTGTTAAATTTTAATACATTTGATTTTTTTAATACATTAGTATAGAAAATAATGATCAAAAATTCACCATGGATAAAGAAACCACTTATGTAACAATTCAGACTGTTTTAGTTTGTCCTACGTTCATCTAGGAACTTTATCGATTTTTTATTTAATCACATAGTGATGTAACATCATGCACAATTGTACAATTGAGCTAATATTACTTACAGAGAACACAGTATGTGTTTTGACAGATGACACAAAAAATTTAGGCTACAAATTTAGGTTCTTCAAATTTTTTACTCGCATAAGTGACATTTTATTTACCATAACATTTTTATAGTTTCTCATAGAATTTTACATCCATTAATTTGTTACTCTATTGCTCAGGCATCCTGAACCAACTAAAGATGATGCCCTCGCATTTGCGTGGGCCACCATGCTAGTTAAAATAAACAATTGATAATTTATTTCTGTAAGAGGTTGTTCAAGATTGAGAACTTCCTCTAAGAGCTGTTTTAGTGACTGGCCACGGCAGAATGTAGCATTACCCAGTAAGAAAATACTTTAATTTTGTAAATTATATGCCGAATTTTGATTGGTATATCCATTTTTCTAAGGGCGGTAAATGATTAGTTATGCTACAATAGACTCCAAGATTCTGCATCTCGTCCCATAGCAAAGGAAACTTGTGGAATATGTGTGGTGTACAGCTCGAGTGGCTGCTGCCTGCTCCCAAATACAAACCAGCAATGTTCAGATTCATGAAGCCTCCCAAGTCAAATTTGAAGATTGTTGCACTAGAGTGGTTATTGTAAACATTTTGTGTTTGATGTACAAGATAGCTTTTCCCTCGACTATTTATGACCAACAATTGTGTATCGAACTATGTCGAGACGTAACTTCCGGGACATTGTATATCTGTGACCAACTAGAATTATTAAAGGTACTACACTTTTTATGGAGGATTCAAAGTGCACACAGAAAGACTTTTCCAAATTATTGCACCGTTGGTGCTTTCTTCCCCATTACACATACCATGCGCGGTTGCAAAACTATTTGAAAGACCGGGAGTATTCTAGTTTAGTAGATCAAACTTCATCGATGCCATCGCGAATCCCTAATCTGAAATAGGGCTCTGATACCACTTGTTACACGCAATGGCAAAACAATGATGAAGTTAAACAAGATCAAACCAATGGGGACACGAGATTTTAACGTGGAAAACCCTTCCAACAACGAAGAGAAAAATCCACGGGCGCCAGCCAGCAATACTTCACTATTTCGGGTGAGGTTACAAATGCTCCGGGATTTACAATGTGTGGCTTATCCCGTGCGGCGGCTTACAAGAGGTATATAAAGACGGTCCTGACCTAACTAGGTCGGTAACTGTGAATCCAACTCGTACTCGGAAACAACTCGTACCGTACCTAGAGGGGCTCCCGCCCCCTGCACCCCCTACCGTGCGCTCATCTAAGCCTTGTCGACGGGCCTCCGCGTAGCGGAGTCCGAACTTTCCTTTATCTTCATATGAATTTGGATCACCATAAAATAACATGTGCTTATGGTTGTATAGGATAGACACAAGATCTATTTCCATGTCATCTTGGAGTACAAGTAAAAGTCGGAATTGTCATGTATGCCTATATATACTCGCCCATGAGGCTCAATAATATATCCACCATATTCCGCCAATCTCGTATTTCTACATGGTATCAGAGCGGCGAGATCCTTGACCTAGCCGTCGCGCACGCTTCCGCACCGCGCCGCCCTATAGGAGGTCGATCTTCATGATTGGCACCGGGGGCAGCGTAACCCGTACCTAGGGTTCATCTGCCGTTAATGTTGATCGGCTTCCCTAGAGAGTCTTTTTCTCCGTTGTCGCTTCACCGGCGTTTTCTTTTTTGGTTTGCCGACCATAGATCAAATTGCGTCGCCACCGCCCATCGTCTATACGGGCTTCTACTCCAACATCAGCATAGACTCGCACCGGCAGGTTCCTCCATGCCGGTTATTGCGGATGACACGCCCGCACCGACTCCGCACCGACCGGCTCCTCAAGACCGGGTATCGCGCCTGCTTTGTAGGCCGCGGCCGACTCGCTTCCGCCGACTCCACATCGACTGGCTCATCTTCACCAACCGCGCGACAAGGCCGGATGCGTCCTCCGAGGGACACCTTGATGTGTCGCTCCCGGCTGCTAGTCCGCGCGACATCCATCGCGGGTTTCGACGTCATCGAACGGGATTCCACCGACAACACTTTGTTTCTATTCCAAACTTAAGTACAAATTTTGTTATCTCCTACCAATATATAAGAATAATAATTCAATCTGCCAAATTAAAAAATTAAATAGTGTTAAATTTTAATACATTTGATTTTTTTAATACATTAGTATACAAAATAATGATCAAAAATTCACCATGGATAAATAAACAACTTATGTAACAATTCAGACGGTTTTAGTTTGTCCTACGTTCATCTAGGAACTTTATCGATTTTTATTTAATCACATAGTGATGTAACATCATGCACAATTGTACAATTGAGCTAATATTACTTACAGAGAACACAGTATGTGTTTTGACAGATGACACAAAAAATTTAGGCTACAAATTTAGCTTCTTCAAATTTTTTACTCGCATAAGTGACATTTTATTTACCATAACATTTTTATAGTTTCTCATAGAATTTTACATCCATTAATTTGTTACTCTATTGCTCAGACATCCTGAACCAACTAAAGATGATGCCCTCGCATTTGCGTGGGCCACCATGCTAGTTAAAATAAACAATTGATAACTTATTTCTGTAAGAGGTTGTTCAAGATTGAGAACTTCCTCTAAGAGCTGTTTTAGTGACTGGCCACGGCAGAATGTAGCATTACCCAGTAAGAAAATACTTTAATTTTGTAAATTAGATGCCGAATTTTGATTGGTATATCCATTTTTCTAAGGGCGGTAAATGATTAGTTATGCTACAATAGACTCCAAGATTCTGCATCTCGTCCAATAGCAAAGGAAACTTGTGGAGTATGTGTGGTGTACAGCTCGAGTGGCTGCTGCCTGCTCCCAAATACAAACCAGCAATGTTCAGATTAATGAAGCCTCCCAAGTCAAATTTGAAGATTGTTGCACTAGAGTGGTTATTGTAAACATTTTGTGTCAATTGATGTACAAGATAGCTTTTCCCTCGACTATTTATGACCAACAATTGTGTATCGAACTATGTCGAGACGTAACTTCCGGGACATTGTATATCTGTGACCAACTAGAATTATTAAAGGTACTACACTTTTTATGGAGGATTCAAAGTGCACACAAAAAGTCTTTTCCAAATTATTGCACCATTGGTGCTTTCTTCCCCATCACACATACCATGCGCGGATGCAAAACTATTTGAAAGACCGGGAGTATTCTAGTTTAGTAGATCAAACTTCATCGATGCCATCGCGAATCCCTAATCTGAAATAGGGCTCTGATACCACTTGTTACACACAATGGCAAAACAACGATGAAGTTAAACAAGATCAAACCAATGGGGACACGAGATTTTAACGTGGAAAACCCTTCCAACAAGGAAGAGAAAAATCCACGGGCGCCAGCCAGCAATACTTCACTATTTCGGGTGAGGTTACAAATGCTCCGGGATTTACAATGTGTGGCTTATCCCGTGCGGCGGCTTACAAGAGGTATATAAAGGCGGTCCTGACCTAACTAGGTCGGTAACTGTGAATCCAACCCGTACTCGGAAACAACTCGTACCGTACCTAGAGGGGCTCCCGCCCCCTGCACCCCCTACCGTGCGCTCATCTAAGCCTTGTCGACGGGCCTCCGCGTAGCGGAGGCCGAACTTTCCTTTATCTTCATATGAATTTGGATCACCATAAAATAACATGTGCTTATGGTTGTACAGGATAGACACAAGATCTATTTCTGTGTCATCTTGGAGTACAAGTAAAAGTCGGAATTGTCATGTATGCCTATATATACTCGCCCATGAGGCTCAATAATATATCCACCATATTCCGCCAATCTCGTATTTCTACATGGTATCAGAGCGGCGAGATCCTTGACCTAGCCGTCGCGCACGCTTCCGCACCGCGCCGCCCTATAGGAGGTCGATCTTCATGATTGGCACCGGGGGCAGCGTAACCCGTACCTAGGGTTCATCTGCCGTTAATGTTGATCGGCTTCCCTAGAGAGTCTTTTTCTCCATTGTCGCTTCACCGGCGTTTTCTTTTTTGGTTTGCCGATCATAGATCAAATTGCGTCACCACCGCCCATCGTCTATACGGGCTTCTACTCCAACATCGGCATAGACTCGCACCGGCAGGTTCCTCCATGCCGGTTATTGCGGATGACACGCCCGCACCGACTCCGCACCGACCGGCTCCTCAAGACCGGGTATCGCGCCTGCTTTGTAGGCCGCGGCCGACTCGCTTCCGCCGACTCCACATCGACTGGCTCGTCTTCACCAACCGCGCGACAAGGCCGGATGCGTCCTCCGAGGGACACCTTGATGTGTCTCTCCCGGCTGCTCGTCTGCGCGACATCCATCGCGGGTTCGTCTTCGACGTCATGGAACGGGATTCCACCGACAACACTTTGTTTCTATTCCAAACTTAAGTACAAATTTTGTTATCACCTACCAATATATAAGAATAATAATTCAATCTGCCAAATTAAAAAATTAAATAGTGTTAAATTTTAATACATTTGATTTTTTTAATACATTAGTATACAAAATAATGATAAAAAATTCACCATGGATAAAGAAACCACTTATGTAACAATTCAGACTGTTTTAGTTTCTCCTACATTCATCTAGGAACTTTATCGATTTTTATCTAATCACATAGTGATGTAACATCATGCACAATTGTACAATTGAGCTAATATTACTTACAGAGAACACATTATGTGTTTTGACAGATGACACAAAAAATTTAGGCTACAAATTTAGGTTCTTCAAATTTTTTACTCGCATAAGTGACATTTTATTTACAATAACATTTTTATAGTTTCTCATAGAATTTTACATCCATTAATTTATTACTCCATTGCTCAGACATCCTGAACCAACTAAAGATGATGCCCTCGCATTTGTGAGGTCCACCATGCTAATTAAAATAAACAATTGATAATTTATTTCTGTAAGAGGTTGTTCAAGATTGAGAACTTCCTCTAAGAGCTGTTTTAGTGACTGGCCACGGCAGAATGTAGCATTACCCAGTAAGAAAACACTTTAATTTTGTAAATTATATGCGGAATTTTGATTGGTATATCCATTTTTCTAAGGGCGGTAAATGATTAGTTATGCTACAATAGACTCCAAGATTCTGCATCTCGTCCCATAGCAAAGGAAACTTGTGGAATATCTGTGGTGTACAGCTCGATGTGATGTACTGAGACTTTGTAGCACTACTGCAGAGTGCAGAACAGGGAGCGATTTCAAGTACAAAGCTGGAAAGATCAGTTCCGATGCCTACTATACCTAAGCAATTGGCAATGCTAGGTACTACTCCGAAGTACATACTAGCATGGAATGTAATGCACAACACACTATGGGGAGATCAGATCGACACCACACTTAGCACTAACTACTTCATCACGCCTCCATCTATCTACGGACCCCGAAGAGAATTCCACCAAATTTGATGGCCCAAGCATGAAACTGGATCACGCTCATCGCCCCGAAAATATTACACAATTAAAGTCATCGGAGGCATGATTCCACACCCAGAGCTACACAAACACGATCCTCACGGCGGAGCTCCTCGCGAATCAGCGCTTCGGGAATCGCCTACCACGGGCAGTGGCGATTTAGAGGGCAGAGAGGAAGGTGTACCTGCTCCTGCTCCTCGAGTCGATGCAGTGGCGATCGAGGTCGATGAAGACAAAGACGATGAAACTGCTCCTCCAAGGGTGCAGGTTCTCCACAGGCGGCACACGGGCGCTCTTCCTCCACGCCTGCTCCTCCTCCACGGCCGGTGCTCCTCCTCCACGCCTGCTCCTCCTCCACGGCCGGTGCTCTTCCTCCGGCGCCTGCTAGGGTTCTTCGCTCGAGAACGAGGTTAGTTGGGGCTAAGATTGGTTGGGGAATTTTCGCTAAGTGTGGGACAATTCTTCTGTGGCTAACAGGCCAATTCTGTGGCGCATCACCGCGTCCGTACGACACAGAATTGTGAGAACGTGGGGCCACATGTCATTGGCCGGAAGGAATTTCTGTGGCACATCCCTTTGGCGATGCGCCACATGATTGAGAGAATTCGGTGGCGCACCGTGCACGACCGTGCGCCAGAAAAGTGTGTGTAAAAATAAAATAAAAAGAACACTCTATATGATGACAAATGTGTGTTAATAGCCTATTGGTTTGGCTATGAGGTAAATAACCCTAGACTCATGGGTTCGAATCCTTGTGTTGCCCCATATTTTATTAATATTTTATTTTATTAGTTATAATTAAAAAAAGAATGAAAACAGGAAATTACAATTACAAAAATAAAACACACATTTAATATAGAATATTTCTTTATATAACTTCTGACACACACATATGGTTGTCTAACATACGCATGCGCATATATACATAATAAAGTCTTTTTCGTCTCGGTTCCGATCCATCTTAATTATCGTCTCCTGCCCTTTTTGTTGGCGACTGAATACTTTATGCCGGTCACCTTAATATTTCTTCGCGTGAACGGACAACTGTGGGTAGGTAGGGGATGTCTTCCTTCTTAGTTTACCAGTAGTAGACATGTCGAAGTGCTTGTAGAAATCCTCCTCGATCTTCGGATAACTATTCTTGTGTAAGTCTTCCTCATTGGCGTCTCCTTCCATTCCGATGGCGCTCCTCTTGCCCCTCCTCACGACAACACGGCTAGGTCTTGACGGGTCGGTGATGAAGAAGCATTGGTCAAGTTGGCTAGCGAGTACCCATGCCTCATTTTTCGCGGATGCGATATTCGATTCGGCATCGGGTATAACCATCATGGTGAAATACTGTCCTTCTTTCTTGACATTCTTGTCCCATATCACACGGAACATTGGCACCACCGTCTCTCCGTAATAGTTGAGCTCCCATATCTCCTCGATCTTTCCGAAGTATCTTCCCTTGATATTAGTCTCGTCATCGCCATATGATAGCATAGTTACTCCTGAGTTTTGACTTTCGCTACACATGTCCTTGTCCTCGGTGGAGAATGTGTAACCGGACATGTCGTACCTCTGATAGGTCCTTACGTTCTGCCCGGGGCCCTGTGATAAGGTGTATATGAGTTTTTCATCTTCTGTAGAAGGCATTTTTCCCCGTGCTTCAATTAGTTGACTTTGCTTGAACCAACGCGTGAAGCCGGAGTTGTGCTCTTTGGTTACGTCTCCCATCTTCCTCGGCCCGCCCATTTCGATATAATTCTGGTTGATTAAGCTTTTATGCTCTTCCACGAAAGGCTCGATCAATTTTCAGTGTTGTAGCACGACCCGGTGAGCCCTTTCAAAGTCGTCATGTCGTTTCTGAATGCCGACATGGACGTCGCGGCAGCCCTCGTGGTGACCGACTCCGGTGAGCCTGCCGAGGTGCGTCATGGTGGACAAACCGACATCCTGGTCGTCCTTGGTGATTAGGTAATTGTCGCATAAAGATATGAAATCGTTGGTTAGAAATCCATTGGCCATGCTTGCGTCTTGACGGGCCCTATTGCGAACGTATCCTTTCAGGACACCATCCTGCCTTTCCATCGGCATCATATAATGCAGGAACGTCGGGCCAAGATGCCTGAAGTGATCAACGACATGGAGAAGGAGATGGACACATATATCACAGAATGCCGGCGGGAAGGAAATATCGAGCTGACATAGTATCACCACGATCTCATCATGTAGCATCTTGAGCTACCGCACACCCATCGACTTCCGGGTGATTACGTCAAAAAAGTTGCAAAGGCCATAGAATGTATCACGGACGTGCTCGTCCATTATCCCTCGGATCGCAACGGAAAGTATCTGCATCATGAGCACGTGACAATCGTGAGACTTCATCGCGGTGAACCTCTTCTTCGCTAAGTCCAGATATCTGCTTATACTCACTGAGTATCCGTGAGGAACTTTGACTTCTAGAAGGCACCTGAAAAACTGCTCAAACTCCGGCGGACTCAATGTGAAGCAGGCGGGGACCTGTATATTTTTCCTAATGCCTTCCGTATTATCCTCATCATCATCATCATCATCATCACTATCGGAGGGGACCTATAGATTTTCCTAATGCCAAAATATTTCAAATCGTATCTAGGTTTCGGCACATCCTTGGACTTTTTCGAATTGCAAATAGTGCCAAGCAGACTATCTGTAACGTTCTTCGTAATGTGCATCACATCGAGGCTATGAGGCGTGTGGAGGACCGTCAAGTACTCCAAGTCGTGGAAAACAGACCTCGCTTTCCATACACCCAGCAGCGGCTCAGGCTTGGGTCGCTTCTTTCTCGGCGAAGCGCACTCATCCCAATTTTTCAAACGCTCGTCGATTTCTGCGCCGCTCCTCGTGTGCGGGGCTCCATCGGGCTCGTCTTTACCATTAAACAACTCACCGCGTTTTCTCCATGGGTAATCGAGGCGAATCCACCGCGTTTTCGAAGACCCAAAATCCCTTGGTAGCTGGAGATGTGGGGTCCCGTCCATGCACTTAACGCAGCCGCAGAATCCGGGGCCGACCTGGGCGAATACATACGCGTAACTAGGATAGTCTGTGACCGTCGTGAGCAACGCGACTCTCATATGGAAATAATCTCTAGTGTACGCGTCCCACGTACGGGGTGGCGTCTTCCACAACGTGTCTAACTCGTCTTTCAGCAGCCCGAGATACAAATGCATGTCGACACCTCGTTGTTTCGGCCCCTGGATGAGAATACTAAAGTGTATGTACTTTTTCTTGGTGTACAGTCAGGGGGGTAGGTTGTAAGATCATAAAAATAGGGTCCAGCTGCTATGCGTTCTACTCTGGTTTCCGAACGGTTTGAGTCCATCGGTGCTCATACCCAGCCTGACGTTCCTCGCGTCGCCCCCGAAACTCGGGAAAGCTATATCCAATGCTTCCCACTGGGCAGCGTCTGCAAGATGTGTCATGATATAGCCCTTCTCCGGATCTTTTTCCGGCTTCTCCGTTTCCGCATGCCATTGCATGAGCGTTGGCTTCATTAGGGTCCACGTAGTACTGTCGAATCTGCGTGTCGGCAATTACCTTAGGTGAACCCAGAGGGTTTCGAGTAGGAGAACCCATGAGAGCTGGTGGCGATCCTTTGCTAGACAGGAGGCACAATTTACCCAGGTTTCGGGGCCCTCGTAGAGGTAAAACCCTTACTCCTACCTCTATCGATCTGTATTATCGAATAGATCGGTTACAACGGGGGTTGTTCAAGTGGAAAGTATGATCTCGAGCTCTAGGCTTTGATGGTGCGGTATTGCTTGGTCCTCTTCCGGTGGTTCTCCTGCCTTATATAGACGGCCAAGTCTAAAACCCTACCCGGGGAGGACTCGAACTCTAACCCTATGTCGGTTACAAGTTTCCTATCTTAGCTCGCAAGGCATTGCGGATTGGCTTCAAGTGGGCCTTCCACAATACTCTGAAGGCTTCCCTTCTTGGGCTTTAACTTGGGCCTAGGACCGGGGTGTCCTTACCCGCAGGGTCCAAGGTCCATCCCTTCGTCAAGTACCGTTAAAGACGGGGAGTGATAGGAAAGTACCATACCACTTTTCGAGGAATTTTCTTGTGGTTGGTTCCACTATTGTATCGTCCGTGGCCGCACTTCGGACATGTGGCTGTGTCCTTATACTCCCCCCGATAATTTACACAATCATTGATGCAGGCGTAGAATTTTTCGAGAGGTAGGTCAAGAGGGCACACAACCTTCTTAGCCTCGTTGATACTACTTGGCAATGGGTTCCCCTCGGGAAGGTTATCATGCCAGAATTTCATGTTCTTGTTGAAGCTCGAGTCGGTCCATTTGTTTTGCGTCATCATCTTCAGAGCAGCAAGCGTTACATGCAAGCGAGTATCCTCGGGGAGGCACTGTGGAAACAACGGAGTCACCCCGTCAATCTCCATTTGCGCCAGCTTGGCGTTCTCCCTAGCTGCAGCTATGTCGTTGCTCGTCTCCTTGAGCAGCAGATCCTGAACATGAGAGTCCCGCAAGACCGAAATTAGCGGGGTCTCCGTGTTCACGCCTTCTTTGTCATGGTTATCTTCTCCGCCGACGTATCCTTCTTCATGATGATCTTCTCCGCCGTCATTCTCTTTGTCACGTCGCTCGCCCTCTTCTTCATGCACTCCTTTTGCTGCCGGCGGTGCCACGTGGTTGTGGTCGTCAAACATACCGCGTCTGTGAAGGTGCTCCTCCAATTGTCCGCAATAAGGGTCAATCGAGCGCAGGAGTTTGCATAATCGACACTGACATCTTATCTGCCGCCTGTTGCACCGAATCATGTCCGCCTTCGCGTCTTTCTTGTATCTAGCAATTCGAGCAGAGCCCATTTCTAGTACCATGGTTGCCTGCACACACATAGAGAGCAGAAAATTAGAACCCCAACATGCATAGTCGCCGTAGAAAATTCGGCATGACCTCTCCTATAAGTAGGACATATGGGGTGCAAAAGTTTGCCGAAATGGATGTCCGCAAACATCCATGCACCGCCTGCATGCAACAATCGGTCCACCTGCATGGATGACAAGCACCGATACACACTAATCGATGGCCACACGAGACATGCGCATATGCACCTACAACTATACTCACCTAGTAGATTCGATACAGAGACGCGAAAAGAGCGAGGAGAGAGGGACCGGAGTATAGATGGAGGATATGACTTCCCCTCAACAACAAGAAACTTCACCAACAATTAGATATCGAAAAAATTAGGTTCACCTACCAAAAATGGAGAATTAAATGAGTAAAATGGGAGTGGAGAGAACGGGGGTCAAGTTAGCAAGATCCAATTGGAATGAAATGAGGGAGGGGAGAGAGAGGGGGCTACCATCTTTATGTGCACAATGCACCCTTTTTGTGGCGCACTACTGGGCCGCGGCACAGAAAAGTCACATTTTGTGGCGCATGGAGATACATGCGCCACAGAATATGGTTTTTCTGTGGCGTAGCCTAGCAATGCGCCACATAAACACCATAATATCTAGCACACCTGGGTACCTGCGACATAAAAATAGGTGTTCTGACAACCAGTCCACTGAATGGGGTGGGCCCCACAACATTTCTGTGGCGCACCACCGGCCGTGCGCCACAAAATTAGCACTTTATGTGGCGCACCCCTGGCCGTTCGCCACAAAATTTTCTTTCTATGGCGCATGGATGCTGGGTGCGCCACAGAACCTGTTCCATAGAAAGTCACTTCTCTACGTGGTGGAATGACCGAAGCAGAAGCGGTACCTTCTGAGTTGGTGTTGGGAGCAAGTAACCGTGTAGAAAACAAGGGCCCGTCTATAACTTTCTTTCTTGAGATTCTTCAGTCGGAATGGATTAAAGAAAACTGAAATTGATTTAAAACTAAACACTTAATTCCCGGATATATTTAGACATAAAAATTAGCAGAGTTGTACAAATTTTGTTTATGCAAACTCTTTTCTGATGTTTAGGCTGGAGTTTATTTAATTGCCTCCAATTAAGAAAAACTACAAGGCAGAACATGAAACGTGCATAACTTCTCATGAACAGTTATTTGTTGGCATGTATCTATCAGAAACGATAAATATTCCTTCGTCTCTATATATCCCCATACAAAGGCATGGAGCTATTTTGTCTAGCTAGCGAAAGAAACAGATCGAACATGTTCATATTATCTAGCTCTTCCAGAATGTACCCATGCCATGACTTGTGGTAGATACGAGCTATTTTAATAGGCTTGAGAGGAAACCAGGAATCGAGAAAACCTATTTTAACAGCTGGACGTACATGGCCAGCTAAAATTTCTGCGTTCGTCCCGAAACCGTGGACGCTCAGCCAAACTGCAGCTCAGTACACAGTATGAATACTCCAAGCGAAGCGGTCATTTTCAGAGAGTGTAGTTGGTAGTTGCGCATCTGACCATGGCTAAACCAAGAGGGTCCTCCGTCTGATCATTATTATTATTATCTATCTATTCTATTCTATTATATACTAAAAGCAATATACGAAACTCTAACGAAGCCACCACATTAATCCACATAGGTTTGAAATATATGGTTCATTGATATTTTTTGTGACGGTTGAGATTAAAAGAAAGAGAAGTTACGTACAACATTAATCTGTACAACCACATAGTTTTCAACACGACTAGCCAAGTCACGTTATGTTCCCTCAAAATAATAAAAAAAACATATCGCATCCCGTTCCCTCAAAATAATAGAAAAAAGTCTCCCGTGATACCCATGGGCCATAGTTACCGAAAAGAACAGCCGAGTACGCTGCTCAACCTGAAACGTGCTGGATTTAAAAATGGAAACCCAACCTAGCTAGAATCGTGGAACGTGGTAGTTGGATATAAAACAGTACATGAGTACAATATATGGTAAGGATTAGTGTTGTAATATGTTTGACAAGGATAATGTTGATAGAATAAGTGCCGGACACGGACTCCGGTAGTATTATCGTTGCCGCCCTGTTTGATGGTATCAGCGTTGGATTTTATCTAGAATGGATACGCTACAAAAAGTGAGCAAAACAGATACAATTGGATTTATTCGATTGAGACTCCCTGTAAGTCCCATAAATGTACAAGAGGATCTTTAGACCTTTAATTCGACATGTACAAGAGGGATGTAAAATTACTATCCCATACCTTGTACATATGCACATAATTTTATTTCTAGAGTATACGCCATGTACGAGTATGAGATAGTAATTAATAGCCACATTCTTTTTGCAAAACACAGTAGGGTGCAGGCGCTCATACACTCACACTATGAACACACGCACACATACACTAACCTTCTAATAGACTGAGCCGGTCGGCCAAGTCACCACAACCGTCTCGCTGTCGACGGAAATGTCTTCTCCCCCGAAAAATATTTCAGTTTAAATGAGAAATCTGATGGGGTAGGGGTAAAACCACACTCCTCCTAATCATCCTACCACATCCAGGTTCTCTAATTATTACTCCCTCCGTTTCAAAATATAAGCCTTTTTAGCAAACTGTTTTAGCTCGCTAAAAAGGCTTACATTTTGGAACGGAGGAAGTAATAGCTACTTAGTCAGGCCAAGAAACAACCCTATTTCAAGCCCATTTTGGAGAAGAGTGCATACACATACACGTACCACCATGTTACAGGGCTCAGCATGCTGCACGCACATGCACGATAAAAAAGAATTGGATCATTTCGTTCACCTGTGTGGAGACTTCGACGTTTCTTACTGGCCACTAGGCTTCAATCCGAGAATGGTGCAGGTAAGCCGGTCATAACCGGACAAGGTAGGAGATCGCATGAGTACACCAAAATTATTTGGCGGAGCCAGCACTATAGCATTGGGTTCAGGTGAACCCAATAAACTTTGATAAAACAAGCATTAAATTTTTGTTTAGTAAAGAAAAAAATCCGCGTTTAACCCATAAGAACACAAAGATGAACCCAATGATAATCTTGGCTCCCTTCGCCTCTGCCAAAATACAACCGTCCGGCTAGACAACAAAATGAAAAACGGTCGGTCACTTCGTCTCGCTATCGCTAATTTTTTTTTAGAAACAAAGTAAAAACTACAAACGCAAGCGCTCACTTACACACGCATACACTAACTATGAATGCACACACACACATCCCACCCCTTTGAGCTCCTCCGACCGACTGTCGGTCTTGACATTGATGAAATCACTACAGACGTCTCGCTATCGACCGGACGTCGCCTCCCAGATGTATCAAACCTAGGATTTGATCTCTGGCGGGCTGGGGATATAACCACCATCCTAACCATCCAATCACAGGTTGTTCTCAGCTATCGTTAATTTGATCATGTATTTGTTAAGTTTTTAGCATAGACTAATATGTATGGTATCTTTTCTGGATATAATTTTTACTATATGTAGAGTTACGAATCATGGAAGCATAGAGATGAGAGCTTGAATGACCACTAGCTAATTCCAGACTAGCCATTGATTTCTCTATCTATGAGTAAGAAATAGTTTTATTGAACGTCAAGTATATATCTTGACTCAACTTTGTTGGAAATTACATCACTTCTACAAATTGGTGATGTCGAAGCATCTCTATTTGCGAACGCAAATTCATAATAAATTGTCAAATATTATCATTTGTTTGATAAAAAAATTCATTACATCTTCATGAACATTACTTTTATAAAAATAAATCCAACTATTTTTTTGCATACTTGAAACTTCAAACTCGAAATGACGTCTATTTTTAAGAAGTGGCCTATTTTCTTTAGAAATTTCTCCAATGGAATTAAATCTGTGGAGAGAAAAGATCATGAGGTTGGTATTTTCATGTGGTCGTCGACCTTCAGTTTTGTTGTAGTTTAAATTTTAGTCATATTTCTCCCCAAATCTTTCTAGCCATACCATGTTGCATGAAGTTACGGTACTTAGAGGACATTATAATAACTTGATTATACATCTAAACATGGATTTGGCTTCTCTGTCTTTGGCGGGGACCGATGGCTGACAATTTATAATCGTTGAGCCATCCATATGCTTCCAGGAATCAATATAATTAGGTCGTTCTTCGCCAATGACTATCTTATTATAGAGGTTAGTAGATAGTGATAAGTCAGTTTGATGAGCAAGTGTGTAGAAAAAAATTAGGGAGAAAATAAAAAATAAAAATGTATACATATAAAAAATATGTCATTTGGGTCCAAATTAAGGGCTTTTCACCCATTAGTGACACATCCTCGAGAATATAGAGAAATATGGGATAAAAATCCTAAAATAAAATAGACATGATGAAAAACTGGTGGAAGAAAACATGTTGGGTAGTTCACAAAAAAATTAAGGGTAATAACATTGATTTTTTCAATTTGATCTGATATACACACCCATAGATCAACATGAAATAAATACCAAAACTAAAAAATGTTAAACTTTTTTTTTTCAATATACAGAGATGTAACGCAGGCACCACGTTAAGCCACGTCATCAAAATTAATTTGATGGTTAGATCTCAAATTGATGGCTATGATATATTCGGATTTTGAAAAGTTACGTACAATATTAAAGTCTTTAAAGGAGTCAATCCTGTTACGTACACGGCATTGATCCGTGCTAAAACTATCCGAACCAGACATGTGCAAAACCAGCTCACGTGCATATTAAGGAAACACATATAATTTGAAAAAAAAAAGCATATATGCAACCAATTGATTACGTACCTACAGAGGACATGTAAAAAAGTGTGGCCACCTGTGCACATAACACGTACAAGTCCAAAACCCTTTGCCAGAACGCCTGAAGACTCCCCTCGACATATGTCTCACGGCCTCTCTTGGTCAAGCGCCGCCAGAAAGAAGATCGACTTGGAGAAAGACACTTCATGACTACAGCCAGCCACGGCTTTATGGAGGGCACACCACCCCTGAGACGCGACTTACTATCCATTAGAGACATTGACCTACTGATTTTTCAATATGTTTGATCGCTCATGGGTCCTGATGTATGCGCGTACTCGATATCTCAATGAGGTGTGTGTAAAGCACAACAAGCAAGCACACACATACATGGTCTTAGTGAAGGTACGCTTCTCTATGGTCTGATTATTGTCTACCTTCTGGCACTGGGGACTGCACACAAAGGAGGGGCCAAACAGAGCGCAAGCCCATCGCATCTTCTAGACTGGATCATATGAACTAAATTGGACCAATTAGGGGTGAATACATGTGTTATTTAACCTAAAATTAGTGTTTTTCATCTTCGAAAGACTGGGCCAAGACCCGGTATGGCCTCCATGACGCTCCGCCCCTGCCTTTTGTTATCAATTACAACTAAACTACATACTTTTCTCGAAGTTACTAAACTGCAGCCTGTGTTGGATGATCTAGCGTTCATGTTATGTACTGATATAATTCAATTAAATTCATTAAAAAATATGTTTTAGACTAGCTCTAATTATAGGCGTCCAAACAAACAAACATGTCGTCACTGCAACGAGAAATCACCAACGAGCTATGTCTCATCTTACATATTTGTCACTTTCTACTCTTAGAATTTTGAAGTTATATTGCTGGATTTTACCTATTTATTAGAAACAAAGTATAAATATTGTTTGATTCATAAGGTTTAGAAAGTATATGGAACTTTATTGAAGATCCTACTCAGTTTCAAAGTAAACGTTCCTATAAGCCCAATTTTTTGTTTTTAAAAAAAACATAATTCCACATGAGGTCTTGGCTTTTCCTAGTATTTAATCCAACATAATTTTTCTTCATCCTCATTGCTTTTTAATCCATGGTGGTATTATGACAACAGTAAGAAGTGTTGATTCCCAGTTGGGAGAAATTTGATCGTGACATAAAATTGGAAAATCATACATTTTCTAGCACGCAAAACTTGATTTTTTTTCTAGGTATTAACGCTCGGGTTTTAAAGGAAATGTGCTCGTGTTGATTACGTGAAAATAGATATGGTATTTAAACCAAATATATAGAAAAAATAATACTATCAAAGTTTCAAACTAAACTTGCAGCCAAACTTATCAAACTCTAACAATCACAAGTAAAGTAAATGGGAAAAATATAATATTATAGTTTGTTTTATATGAGGTTTATTTTTCTCAAATTTTAAGGCAAATTATTCAAAAAAAAATGGTCAAAGTAGTTTGTTTGGAGGTCATGCATTTTTAGAGTTTTTGGAGCTTTCTATAACGGTTGAAGACTTAACATCTAATCTTTAACTTTGCATATTGATAGAACATCGCATAAAACTAACTCGTGAAATCGCAATCAAATTTCATACAAAAAATATACATATAGTCACTAATACAGTGTAATTAGAAGCATGTGTCCTCCTTGGCATGAAGCCTTGGGCTGGACCGCACCTCCTTGGGGCGGATCTCTGCAATGCCACGATATGCCACACCTCAGCCTCGGTAGGTCTCTTGCCCGGTGGAGATGCGAGGAGGTCTTCCTTCTCCACAAAGAAGTCCACAGATGCAGAGCCCACCGGACCATGAGATTTAGGTGGTGAAGTAGCCACCACGGTAAAATCCTCCAGTAGACGCCTAGGAGGGACACAAGTGTACCAGAAACCCTTTCCCGCAGGCGAAAATTGCACATTGTGTCCAGCCAAAATAATCACACCCGAGGAAACAACAGTAGGGGAACAAATTCGCGAGGGAACCAGCTTCTTCACGTTGCCTGCATAGAAACGCTGCACTGCAGCCCTTTCCGCACTGTTTTCGCTGACGTTTGCCTCCATTCTCTGCCCGGCAACGCTGAATGGAGCCGCATGCTCCTTATGAGCCAGCACAACCCGAGGAGTGTCCTGACTGTTGGAGATCGGACCCGCCACATCAACATCCGTGGTGCCATTGGGAGGTACGCACGGAGCGCAACCATAAGCCAAGAAGGCAATCTCCATCTGGGATCGGACTGCATGTGAGCCTATTCATTCGTGCATTGTAGCAGTGGGCTCGAAAATTTTGGTCGCAGCACTCAGGGCCTTCAATTTGGTGATCCATGTTGAGGGCCAAGTCAGGTTATTCGGTGTGAAATTCGGGGTGAAAACCGTACACTTGTAGTTCATGTGTTCTACCTGGTAGTGGTGATCCATGTTGGAGCCATTGATTGGATAGCTCTAATTTCTCCGGGATGAGGACCTACAATCCTCATTGGAGGATGAAGACACTTCTGGACCGTTAGACTCGTTTGCACTCTGAAATTTTTGGAGGCTGCACTTCCGTAGGACCTATTACATAGTTATAAATGTAGTATTAGTGGTTAGGGTCCATCCTCTGCGTGTCATTTTAGAATTACGTAAGTCTCAATGCATACAACTTTTATTAATTTATAAAAATTCGGTCCTAACAAAGAACACACGACAGATCACCTAAAATCGATACATATATAATTGTGCGATTGATCATTGTGGCGATGCTCTCTGCTATTCTCCCAAAATAATATTTTACTGAAATTTATATAGCTATTTCTGTTTCATTAATTAATTAATTGAAAATTTTCTCATAGGATATTGTAGAACTTTGCATAAAATATTGTTTCAGCTTCCTCAACAATCTCTCATGTAAATATATATTATTATTCTTTCCCAAACTCACGGAGCAGGTGACGTAAAAGTTAGTTTTCCATGTCATACATATATCAATACAAACCATTTGGTGAATTCAAATTTACTCGCCCAAGCTTTGACTGGAGAGTGGTAATTTACACATAAAATGGTTAAAAATATTGCCTTGTCACATTTTGATATCTAGAGGGAATAAGTGTGTCCAGGTGATTGAAATTTGCATTAATAAAAATCTAGCAATTTTAGCGATAGAATTCAAACAAAACATTACAATACATTTTTTTAATTATTTGTTCAAACTAATATGAATTCCATGTTTCAAATTTCTAACGTTGGAGTGACCTAGGATTTTTTTTTTTGCTTGAAACAAGAAACATTGATATGATATTTGTTATGAGTAGGAAAGTAGAACCATTAGATACATAGTCCTTGTTAGATTTGATCGGCCGAGCTTCAGTTTAGTGCCTAAAATACATCGCGACTATCTTCAGATCCATCAAACCACAATAATTTGATTGGACACAAAAGGTTGTGTCATGTGCATTCTGCTATTAGTGTGGATGCGTTTTTACAGGTGTTTCTTGTTGGGGTGGCTTAGGGAGCGGCAGATCTAGCTTGCTAGCAGGGCCAATCCCCTCGAGTTTCCTATTG
Organism: Alopecurus myosuroides; assembly: GCA_028641055.1. Taxonomy (NCBI): domain Eukaryota; kingdom Viridiplantae; phylum Streptophyta; class Magnoliopsida; order Poales; family Poaceae; genus Alopecurus; species Alopecurus myosuroides. Next base: position 429,692,148 of record CM054060.1, read on the forward strand.
TGTCTCTACCCTGATATGACCCAAAATTCGCCCTGCCAGGATCTGGTTCAAGTCTGGCTTAGCGGGTGCCCTACTGTTGTTCTTCCGTCCAACTTGTGGATCTTCCTGCTCATCTTTGATCTGCGGTCGCGACAAGTTTCGAATGAATTTTCTGGTTGTTTGATGGATTGGTGGATGTACATCATAAGAATCTAGATAAGATTGGATCCAGTGATGCGATTCCACAATTTTTAGTCCATTATACTTGAAGGGGAATGGCGTGTAGCTCTGCTTTCCGTTGACACCATCTTTATATTATTATGGTTTCACATTTCGAATGTTCCAGTGACGTAGTATATTTTTTCAAGAAACATTGATATGATATTTCTTATAAGTAGAAAAGTAGAACCGTTGGATACATAGTCCTTGTAAGATTTGGTAAACCGAGCTTCAGCTTAGTGCCTAAAATACATCGTCACTATCTTCAAATCCATGAAACCAAAATAATTTTATCGGACACAAAAAGTTGTGTCATGTGCTTTCTGCTATAAGTGTAGATACTTTTTCGAAGGTTATTCTTGTTGGGGTGGCTTAGGAAGCGACATATCCGGCTTGCTAGTGGGGACGATCCCCTCGAGTTTCCTATTATGTCTCTACCCCGATTTGACCCCAAATTCATCCTGTCAGGATCTAGTTCGAGTATAGCTCAGCGGGTGCCCCACTGTTGTTCTGTCGTCCAACCTGTGGATCTTCCTCCTCATCCTCGATCTGCGATCGCGACAAGTTTCGAATGACTTTTCTGGTCGTTTGATTGATTGGTAGATCTACTTCATAGGAATCTGTATAAGATGGGATCCAGTGATGCGCTTCCACATTTTTTTAGTCCTTTATGCGTCAAGTGGAATGGCGTGGAGCTTTGCTTCGTGTTGACACCATGTGACATTTTGTATCTGCTATTTCCATGGTGCTGACATAGGCGGGGAAAGTTAAGACGGGTATTATTCGATGAGAAATTATCGGATTCCAGATACCATGAAGTTTTTGTTTCCATGTATCTTTTGCAGGATGATGTTCCTTTAGGTTATGCACATGTGCATGCGACCCTAGTGATTCGTGCATTCTAGCGGTGGCCTCCAAAATATTGGTTGTAGCACTCACAGCCTTCAGTTTGGCCGTCCTTTTCGAGTGCCAAGTTTCGTTATCCGGGGAGAAAACCATACACTTGTGGTTTATGCGTTCTACCTGGTAGTGGTGATCCATGTTGGAGCCATTGTTTGGATGGCTCGAATTTTCTCCGGGATGAAGACCTACAATCCACATTGGAGGATGAAGACGCGTTTGCACCGTTAAATTTTTGGAGGCTTCAATTTTTTTAAAACCTATTACATAGTTATAAATATAGTATAAGAGGTTTGGGTCCAGTTGTTCCGTATTTTTTTACGAAATGGGGAACCCGCGGTCTCTGCATCAATCCACGCATACGGATTTTCTTAATTTACTAAAATTCGGTCCCTACAAGAAAAACACATCAGGGCTCATATAAAGTCGATACATGTATGTGTTTTTTATTAATATGCTAATTGAAAATTTGCTCATGGGAAATTGTAGTAATTTTCATAAAATATTGTTTCAATTTCCTCCATAGTCTCTCATGTGACTCCATTCTCTGTCCTCATCCTTGCAAGTTATGCCTGTCGTACACGCCATCCACATCGCTCTTGTCATGGACACACGTCAGCTGCTACGGGATGGTCACGGGCCTGCAGCCAGTTCGGTCATGGAAACTAGCCAACAGGGCGCAGATGTTATATTTCTTAAACAGGCTGCGGTGGACATTTCTTTGTTGGTCATCGGCCGGGAGTAACTCACTTGGGCGACATTACTATATGTCCCCTTATAACCGAAACATAACGGGCCCAACTCCTGGTTGCCTCTCAAACCTAGATAGATAGCTCCAACAGCCATAGAGATGGGTCTACCAAACGCTCGATGAGCTAGCTATGATCCTGTTCTATCTGGTTGTTTGTTGTTGCCCTCTGATAGCTTCACAAACTGACTCCATCCTCTTGCAGTATATATAGATGCAGTATTGCACGCCATCCGTTCATGCATTAAATAAATTGTCAGTATTTCCTTTGTTTTACCAAGGTGTGTTTGGCCGGATAGCTTTTTTATTGGCTGAAATTATAGAACACGTTCACCTATTTATTAAAAATCATACGGAGTACTACAAATAGTCTGCTGACCTTTTTTTTCAACGAGATTCTCCTGTGACCGATTTCGGTTATCAAGGACAACGGAAATACACTCATGATATATCAAGTATCTATCTATCTCTTATGTACTAAGCGCGATATAAGGAACTCTAATAGAGAAACCAGGTTAACCAACAACATCAGAATTATTTAAACGGTTTGATATGTAATGAATGGTTGAGATTTCAATAGATACAGAAAAAATATGCGGGTACAATAGCTACTGGATGCAACTTATGCCTTTGCCCCATCTGCTTTCAGGTGTGCTATCCATAGACGTCTGCTACGGCATGATCAGCACCGACCTCCCGTATCCGACACACGTTCAGGTCCAAGGGCATCAACACCGACATACGCATATTCACAACCCAAACGGACAGGCTCTCTCCGCCCTCCGCAACTTCGGCATCAGCCTCCTCGACGTCGGCGACCAGCTGGCTAGCCTCACCACCGGCTCCTTTAGCTCATCCAAGCGACATGTGCAATTATATAGCCTTACAGGTCGAAGGTCATCACCTCGGTTATGCGCGCTCTGTGGCGAGGTAGAAGATGCGGCGCACATTGTGTTCAAGTGTTCCCTGGCCAGGCTGGGATGGATCCTATCAGGCAGCTGCTGGGGTGCAGTTGGAGCCCGGCCACCTTCCCCCAGTTCTTCGCCATACAGCAATCGTTGTTAGGTTGTCAACGCAGCACCAGCTGGGTGCTGTTCGCAGCGCTAGGATGGCTCTCTGGCTCACTCGCAATAAAGTAGCTATTGACTCGATTGCTCCAAAGCGTCCGGCTGACGTGATTTTCAAAATGTCAATTTTTGTGCTGGTTTGGGCAAATCTTGCTAAGGATCCTTACAAGACAGCGCTTCTCCAGCTAGACTACGGGCTCAATGACATCTTCCGCTCTTTGCTGCCCCCGCCGCAACCTCTGTACACTACTAGGAAACTGAGCATAGATGACATAGCATCACTGGCGCACCATGTAGCTGTGCGCCACTGATGTGGCTCGGAGGATACATGTACAGCCATCGATGACGCACCGTGCAGCACGATCAACTGTGCGCCACTGATGCCTAGCTCCCATATGTACCTAAAAGAATCAGTGGCGCACCACTAGGAGATGCGCCCCTTATGCTCCATAGTATCAGTGGCGCACCGCCAAATGGTGCGCCACTGATTCTATGTGCCATGTATGCCCGGCACTGATGCTCCATAGCATCAGTGGCGCACCGCCAAGTGGTGCGCCACTGATTCTATGTGCCATGTATGCCCGGAAGCATCAGTGGCGCACCACCAACCATGCGCCACTGATTCTATGGAGCATCAGTGGCGCACCGTCTAGTGGTGCGCCACTGATTCTTGCCACCCATGTATTCTTCATAAAATCAGTGGCGCACCACCGATTCCAGTTTTCTTGTATAGAACCTTATTTTCGAATCGATCCTATTTTCTAAAAATATATTTTTGGAAAGTTTTTATGAAGTAAAAGTAAAACAAAAAAGACAGAGTAAAAAAAACGGGGCAGTAAGACTGCCAACCACGGCCAGTCGACCCACCTAGGCCGTTTCCACTCCAAACCCTAAGAGCAAGTACAACGCGGACGCTTATCATGGGCGCTAGGATCGTTTTCCTGACCGTTAGGCTTAATTCCCGGCTGATCCCGGGAATAACTTTCGCGTCGACGCTTGACTAGACGTCGGACGCTCCGTCGTTTTAGCTGTAGAAAACGTTTCGCGAACGCCTACTGGGACGGGGCTTACCTGCGCCTCGTTAATGCGCCCATCGGTGCGCCCATCGACGTGGCATCCATCCACCGGCTCTCTCTATGCGGCAGCGTTTCGAGCCAAAAAAAAAAAACCCAAGAGAACTAGTACTAGTCAACTTGTACGAGTGTCCTCTTCCTCCCCATCTTCTCCTGTCGGAACCGAGAGAACCAGGGAGAGGATGAGGTCACCGCGATGGCCTCTGCCGCACCAGTTCCTGCCGGTACCCGTCCGCCGTCCCCGTTCGCAAGCCCGGCGACTCCTTTCCGAGGCTCTCCTGATTCTTCTCTGGCCAGACGCGAAGCTTGGCGACAGATCGAGCGAAGCAGCCCGGAGCTGGAGTAGGTGAATCCTTTGTGGGCGCAGCTGCTGCGACCGGCGAGAGCACGGGAGCACGGAGACCGGCGAGAGGGAAATCTCGTGTGGGCGGTGCAGCTGCTGCGACCAGCTCGAGCAGGGAGCCGTGGACATGGAGGCTGCAGACGCTGGCTGGCGCGACGACTTCCGTCGGCTCGACCGCGGCGGTGCGACTGCCCGTAGTTGAACACAGCTGGAGGATAGAGACGCGCGTGGAGAAGGCCTCCAATTTGTGGACACGACTCCACTACCACCGTTGTGCATAAAGGTAATTTCCGTGCTTACTTGTTTCTGAGTGAAATTTGTGTTCTTGCTTGGTTCCTGCAAACTTTAGTGTGGTTTGGTTTCTTGTTTGCTGAATAGGAGCACGCTGTATGGTTTTTGGACATTGAGTTAAACTGATTGATATGCCAAGGTTGCGTCAGTCCATGTTCAATGCCTACAACTTATAATACAAATTACGTCTTTATAAAAAAATGGAATTACTTGCAGCTACGAAATTGCCTGTGATAGATTCGGTACATCACACAAAAAATGTTTAATATGGCTTTGGCTGATGGAAGAAGGCTTGATTTTGTCCATTTATCATAGTAGAGGTAGAAGTCCCAATCGTCGACCTCGGTTGATGTAAGAAGTCTTGATTTTGTCCTGTCATCGTTGTAGAGCGAGAATTCCCAATCATCGACTTTGGTTGATGGAAAAAGTCTTGACTGTGTGGTGTCATCATAGCAGAGCTAGAGGTCCCCATGCTCGGTTTGCGGTATTAACACAGTTTGCAGTATTACTAGCCGTAGTTTCTTGCACTTCCTGTAAAAATTAACATCCACATTAGTTCTTGCAGATGTCGTGACAATGATGGCGAAGCTAATGTTTGAATACTATGTGTTAAGACTTGGTAGGAAATAGAAGATTTTACCGACAAAGGAACAAAGGCTACCGATGACAAAAGCATAGTTTTGTAATTGCATCGTTTATTTTAGTTTCCTCAGGTTTCAATCAAACAGACACATGGCAAACTATATTATGAATGTAGTATCACACCCATCATGTATCCTTTAACAGCTGAGAAATTAGTATGGCCTAGTCCTCTTCTTGGGGCGTATCCACGGGCTAGACATTCTTCCACTTGTTCCTTGTTGTACTTGTCATCTTTAATCTGCATCTATCTTTGTGTTTGCTACGTTCTTGCTTCTACTTCTTTGCCTGAAAGTGAGAGTAGATCAGCAACATGGTACACAATACCTAGTCAGTTAAAAAGTGAAGCCTGCCCATTCTATAGATGAAATTCAGGAAACTTAGATGTAGCTTTTTTTCGCCTTGATGAGAATGAAGAACCAATCCGTGGACATAATTTGTAACTGATGCATTGACTGAGTACTATAATGTAAGAGTTCAAAGTGTTGTATGAACTTAATCATATCACACAAGAGGTGTTAGTCAATTTTAGTCACCAAACTTAACTTTAATAAGGTGCAGATGCTTAGTAGAAAAATTATAAGGTGCAGATGCTTAGTAGAAAAAATTATAGCGAAGAGAATGAATGTAGGATGAGTCCAAACAAAATACGAACCATCGGAAACATTTTATGCGGACGGATCACGCACCCGTACAACTTACTTCAATTGATAGAATGTCAAACTGGGGGACAAAATGCAAGGACTTCATGTATACATGGAACTGTCACATCAGAGAATTTTAAAAAGGTTATCTTCTGTAGAAATGAACCTGTGCATGGCAGTTGGTGCTCCCAGTAATGTAAATACTGTGTAGGCATATTTTCCTGTTAGAAAAGGTGCAGAAAAATTAGGCAAACTAATCATCCAGCAATACAACAAGCTACTTCGTTGTGTAATACTGCATTATGTAGAACCAGGAAGCACATCTAAAATCGATTTCATCACCAAGAATTATATACTGTGGTATGCTCATTTTGTTTAACTGTAGTCCTGATGCCAAGAGAGGTAGCAATATCTTATATATAAATTACATTCATCTTCAGGAGAATGCATATAAACAATAAAAACAATAAAAGAAATGCTATGACCGTTTCCCACCAAAATGACCAGACAGGACACACCACGTACAGACTTCATAACAAAAAACATTCATCAGAACTAAGTTTGGAGCATACCCAAATTATCTTCCCTTGGCATCTGGAGAAGACGAACGAGACGCTCCTGTCCTTACAGCCTCCTCACCTTGGCAATACAGAAAGCTCGGTTTAGCAAACCTATCTTTTTAAGGTAGAGAATACAGGTAGTCGTGCCGTCGTGTCCTGCAAAATCCACTGCACATGTGGCAGTCTGGTTTCGCAGGTAAAATTATTCAAAACGAAAAAGAGACAAAAAGAAACAAGTATAGAACAATCACTAATTGACAGATGCTTATGAAACAGAACATGAGTTGTTTCACTGTAGTAGATAGGCATTTTATCAAGCAGGATTTACGCAGTCGTATAAAATAAATTAAGAAACCAAATTTGACATGCTCTCATCTTTATCTGAGATGACTACAATTCAGTAGAGACCTATGTGGCTATCTGCTGCCTTTTAACGATTTTCACGGACACCGTCTCCCATCTGACGAGTCACAAATCGCAATGGGGACTACTAGGGAAAAGCTTACCCGTGACGCACCAATTTGCTTATCCGTGGCGCACCTGGGCGCGTCACGGGTAACACGCCGCGCCTATGGATTTATCCATGACGCACCTTGATGGTGCGCCACGCCTATTGATACCCGTGACGCACTTGGCCGGTGCGCCGCGGCTAGTTCTAGGTGCGTCACGCCTAATCTCCGAGGTGCGTCACGGGTACTCGTTTGGGTGCGTCACGGCTATTCTATGCTGTACTTTTTAAAAAAAGGCAGTACCGTATTTATACAGGTATATACGGCTCAAATACAGAAGAATGACAGTACACAAAACACAGGTATTCAATTGATAGAATAAATTTTCATAGCAGAAACATTACATAGTCTCGAAAACAAACATATATACTACTAATAAATCCAGAAGTTAGTCTCGAAAACAACCATATTACATAGTCTCGATTATCACCACATAATCTATCTAGCGGGCGCGGATGTAGTCGATGACCATCATCATGTCCAAGTTGGCGATGTCACTATTCCTCATGGTGATCAGAATAGCTCGGCCAACCTCCATACATCCTCTTGCGGAATGGAACTGCCTCCATGCTTGAGAGTTGAGGATGACCCGACCATCAGCGTTATCCCTGGTGATCGGAACTGCGGTGACAGGTCCTGATTCTCCACGGCGTACTCCAATGGTACCTTGCTCCATGCCAGCACTATCCACTACCGCCATCGGTATTTTCTACAACACACAATTCCAAGAAAGAATAAAAGCACAATGTCAAATACCGGATAATAAAGTGTTAAGAACATAAGCAACTATACGAATAAGAAAGTTTTAAGAAACATACCATGACATGTCCATTGGAGATGTTAGTGTTGGTGATGCGATGCACGAAAGGGGACCCGATGTAGCTATCTATCTGGGCAAGTTTCTGAAGGACACGGTCCTTCTCAAACTCGCTAAGATTCGCTCTTTGAGCAACCACCACATGTTTCCATGGGTCCTCCTCGTCCATATCATCCTCAGTGTCCATATCCTCGGTGTTCTCAGTTTCCTCCTCACTCCCGCCATCCTCGCTCGCAATCCCGCCCATATACACAATTTTGATGCGAGGTTGCGGTCCTTCCATAGAGAAGTGAATGTAATCACCTCCGCTTAAATTGTACGTGGCGATGATAGCCTGCAATTGTGGCCCGCAGAAGTAGGTCTTCGTTCTTTCTTTTTTCACTCGAAGAATGTAGGTGGTCCCGTGAACATTGAAATCCACGTTACTGCCAACTAACTCGTTGAATTCTTCGCGAATATTGCATGGTAGAATCTAAAAAAGAAATATAAAGAATATTTTGTTAATAAACACAAGTCTCAAGCTAGATAGTAAAACGAAAGAACAAGTTAACATAAAAAGAATTGTTAATTACCAACGAATCAACGTCACCGTCGTGGAGTTGAAGCATAAAAGAAGCCCCAGTGAATCGTCCTTCGGCACATCGGGACCGACATACTTCGCAAGCCATGTTCTATTAAATTAAGAAATGACACATAGAGGTTAGAGGAGCATAGCTATCACAAAACAAAGACAAATGGCAGAACCTACCTATCACAAAACAAATGCAGAAAGGCTATTAATGAAATGGTTAAACTAGGATCCAGATTCCCTCTTTGTTTGCTAGATAATTTCGTAGCTTCTGCTTTGTTTCTGATCTGAATGAATGTGGAAGAGGTCCCTGCTTTGTTTCTGATCTGAATGAATGAATGACCACATCCGAGTGTAAATGTTTCAGATGCAGGACGCGGGGATCGGGAGAGAGGCACAACCACACGAGGCAGTGATCACCGGCAAGGCGCCGCTATGCTCGGTCCCGCGACATCGCTGTCTCCTTTGTGCGCCTTCCGCGACTTCCCCTTTTTAAATTTTCCTTTAGAAGTCACAGCCTGATACAGTTCGTCATGGTTCAGAACACAGCAGCAAACAGATCGGTTGGGAACTATATATGTACTATGTGTGCCTTTTTTAAATAGCTAGCTAGGCATGTGTTATCGGTCCTGTTGTCCACTGTAATATTTGTGTATATGCAAATTATGAGCTGAATCTTACTTGTCTGATATCTGTTTTGAACACTTTTCTGCATTTTTCCTTGTCCAAAAGGATATATAGATGGGCATTAATATTCCACTAATAATCTTACTTATCGGATGATGCAGACGAATAGCTCCAGGCTGTGCTTGGCTGAACTTTTGCTATTAGATTCTTCAAAGTTTACTACTGTAGGTTTGTTGCTAGTATTAGTAAAATTCATTACTTATACATCTATGCCCTAGTTCTGTGTCTCTTTGTGAGCATTTTATTTGTCAACTAGCATGATATGTGTTATTGTATGGGTACACATGGCTTTGGGTGGGTACTCAAATGTGAAAATTAAGGATGAAAATGGTTTATGGTTCTAGATAATAGGCCATTCTTTGTTGACAATTTGACTTGTTTAATTAAGCTAGTGACCATATTGAGAAAGCATGATTTTTCTCCCAAGTTGTTTCAAGATAACTTGTCTTTCCGCATGCCAGAGTATAAGAACACTGATGGACTGTTATGTTATATTGCAGGTTGGAGACTAAATATCCCCTTGCACGGTGATAAATGTGCAATACCAACAATTGTTGTCAATCACTGTCGTAGGCTCGGTGGATGAACCACTTGCTAGAGGAACAGGATCAGAGGAACATGAACCGGATGTGGATGAACCACTTGCTAGAGGAACAAGATCAGAGGAACATGAACCGGATGAAGACCTTTGCTGTCTTGCTTGCCGCCGTGACCGTGCTTCTGATCTATTTCTTTTGTTGGTAGTATAGGTGACTATCACCTACTTATTGTGTAATGTGATGAGATCGTCGAACTTGTGATGGACGACTTGCTACTAGCTAGCTAGATTATGTGTTGATGAACTTGTAATATTTCCAAACTTGTCACTATTTCGGGTTTTAGCTATGAGTGAGATGATGAACTAGATTGTGACAATGATCATCTTTGCCTATTTATACTACTTTGCAATCTGCTATCTGAATTGTATAACCTATATAAATACATGTATAGATACCCGTATAAATACGTGTGCAAACAAAACTGTGTAAACGTATGCAAGAATCAGTGGTGTACCCCCAAAGGAATCAGTGGCGCATCAAAAAGGAATCAGTGGCTCAGAGCATCAGTGGCGCATCAGTCTGGTGAGCCACTGATTCCCTAAAGTGCATGCATACTCTGGAGAATCAGTGGCGCATCAAAAAGGAATCAGTGGCATAGAGCATCAGTGGCGCATCAGTCTGGTGAGCCACTGATTCCCTAAAATGCATGCATACTCTGTAGAATCAGTTGCGCACCAAAGTCATGCGCCACTGATTCCTTATTCAGTGTGAGTTTTTACGTACTTGCGTTTTGAGAAGTACGTCTCACATGTAAGCAGCGAAATATATATGCCCATTCCAAATGATAACGTAAAAATGGAGCTTGGACTTCATGGAGTTCTATTCTGCTTACGTCTAAAATTTCAAATCGAAACATATATTTTTGACTACACGAAAATGAAAAATTCTCAAGATTGAATTAGTATAAAATAGAAAAATCGTAACTCATAGCATATATCGTTTTCTTCATACCTGATTTTTTTTATTTTTTTCAATCTTGAAATATTTATTTCAAATTTTAAAGGCCAATGCCGACCCATCTCCATTTGCGGTTCCAGCATTCCAAATACTCTTAAGTGGCTACAATAATTAATTTTAAAAAATATCGGTTTTGCCAAACAGTCTTTGTATTGTTGAATGACTCAGTTTAGCAATCGACTCGGAGAAAAAAAATGAAACACTTATCATAAATCAAAAAATCACATCAAATATGTGAGAAGTACCTATATATTTTATGCAGGCAAAAGAGCATGCCAGGTACTTAACAATTCTTTTAAATATGTGCAAGTCCAAGTAGTACATTAATACATTTCAAACATCTAAATGATAGACTTAAATATATCAGGTTCTGTTTAGGCTACTTCTTTGTTTTTGTCTAAATAAATACATACTAAAAGCATCCTAAATAGACTTAAGCTCAATCAACCATCTCAAGAAATTGGCTCAATATTTGAATACAAAATTTCTCAATATAATACCTATTGTATTCAATTCAAATAGTAAATAGATATATGTATGGTTATAATTTATCATTCACCCTCTCTCAGATTTAGTTAAACAAAGCGTTTAGACAATAATGATAGATAGTGACAATATTTTTTAGCGCTATGTCTACTATTGAGTGAGGGTGTAATCATATGAAATATAAAAAATGTTCAGCTTAGAATATTGGTGTGATATGTGCAAATTGACAAAATTATATACCATATATAAAGAACCAGCTGATCTATAAGATAATTGAATAAGATCTCCCATAAATGTACCTCAATACAAAAATTTCAAGATTTTTTAGCACCGATAAAAGTATTAAAATGTGATTTTTTTTAAACCGAAGGACATTCATGATCCTAAACTCAAATAATAATTCTTAACTTTCTTTATTTTTCAGTACATATGGTCGAATTCTTGTGTTCAAATTACCGAAGAGAGTAATCTTATTGGCATTACGATAGTGTAGATATTCAATCTTGATACATAAAAATAATCAAATCATGGTAAAGATATTTATCACACCTTAAAGATGTTTCATAATTATTATTTTTACTTGCAAACCCTATAATCAATAATTAGGTTCACATAACACATTTAGAGATGCATCCACGCTAAAATTTTACGTATTATGAAAGTACTTGGTAACCTTGAGAGAATTTCCAATATAAGATGAACACAACTATTGAATAATTTTGATGTGATAAATATGATGCCCTAGCATTTGCGAGACCCTCTGTGCTAGTTATAGACTAAAAGCAATATAACTGAGTCCTAATAGTGAAACCATGTTATGCCACATCATCCAAATTATAATGATATATGGATCTAAAATATATGCTTGGGGTTTAACAAGAGGTTAGTAGTAACGTAATATGTCAGTCCTTAACATGATCCAGGTAGGAGTCTTTAGTGCACAACTACTATTTTTTTTAGAACGGAGGCTTTACAACCGAGCTTTAAATTAATAATGTATGAATAGGACACATGAAAGCGTGAATACAAACGATTTAGTGCACAACTTCATTACAACATCAGTTCAAATGTAGAGGAAGAAAGCCTAGGATCAAGAATTGGAGATGGCAGCAAAAACTAGGTCGGTCTTGTCGCTGGGGACGGTAGGATATTCTGTAGATATCTTGTAGCTGCGAGATGACATAGGAGTGAAATATTTAGGATTTTGGTGTTGGTAATGCCCAGGCCACCCTGGTCTTTGGTTTACACAGCTCGCTCCACCTAACCATGTGATACTTGTGTTTGATCCCTATATCTCGCAAAAAAAACTAGCCATGTGCTTTTCATAGCCATCATGGGTTCCATCTGCGAGCGAGGAAGCATAGAAAACATAGGGAGGCTATCCAGAGAGGCGTTTGTGATTGTCAGGCGTGCAACCAATGACATGCCTCAACCTTGCCTAGGTTGAGTGGGGTGGCCAACCACCACCGCAAGCGGTTCCTAGTCAGCAATAGAGAGTTTTCTATCAGCAATAGAGAAATCAAGGTACTTGAAGGGAAAGGCACCCACTTTACGGTTCAACAAGTTGGCACCCAGCTGCTTCTCCTGCACTCACATTCCAATGACAATTACCTAACTCTTAAGGAAATTGATTTTGAAGATAGTCAAGAGATCAAAAAATAGAAGGAGAAATTTAAGCTTTGTAATGTACTAAGAGTAATTCTGAATAAGAATGATAGTGTCGTGTGCGTACTGCAGATGAGACAGTCCTCCAGTAATAAGGTGAGGGACCACTCCCTCGATATGGCCAGCCCGCCTTCGTTGTGTATAAATTAGCCAAGAAAGAATCCGCTACGAAATTAAAAAAGATGGGGGAGCTAGGATCACCTTGCCTAGCTCCCCTCTTTTTCCTAAAATAGGGGCCCACCTCACCGTTAATGGAGATGGCAGTTTGCCCCCAATACTAGTTGCATCAAACGATGCACTAAGCCCAAGTCAAAGACTTTCCGCCTGAGCACTTATCGGAGAAAGCCCCAACCGACCATATCGTAGGATTTTCAGAAATTGAGCTTGAGGATCGTTGCATGGGAGTTTTCTTTTTTTAGCTCGTGAATAATTTCATGAAGTGACAGAGCAACTTCATGAATAACCTGCCTTTAATAAAGGCAGACTGGATCTGAGAAATGGTCTGGTAAGATCACCGCAAGTCTCGAAGCATAACCTTTTGAAATTAGTTTTAAAAGGACGTTTACGAACATGATAGGATGAAACTGCTAAATAGAATCAGCACCAACAGCTTTCGGGATAAGGGAAACGATCCCAAATTTTAAGTGGGAGATGTGTATAGTACATAAAGTAAAACAATTTAAAATCTGGGGCCCAAGGGGTAAGGTGATACCTAGTTATCGCGGTAAACAAACATTACAAAGAAATTATCCACCAAATATTTCAATGAAATTTTGAATGCAAATTTCCTTGTAAGGTGATAATTAAGATTTAGTCTCGGTTTGTACAAGAAGCTGATGATATCGCATTTGGTTGTCTTCAGTGTGGCACAATAGCAGCATGAGCTCATGAGTTCTGACCATCCCTGGGACTCAAGTTTAAATTATTTTGGCATTTTTTGATCAAACCAAGCTAAAATCCAAATAAATAATTTTGGTGCAATAGAGTTCAGAAATAAATACGTCTTAATACAAAATATGTTTCCACGGCTAACAATATTTAGTATTTATGTGGTTTCAACATGCAATGTTAGGAAAGAAGAATTATAGAATTGGCTGTGTAAAATAACTTGGTATGATAAGAACACTAGTCTATATGTTCCATATTAGTTTTCACTTAAATAGATGCATGTATCTATCATTGGAATATGTGTAGATACATTTGTTTAGCGGAAACTAATATGGTACAAACGTGGTAATAAAACAATCTGGGCAAGGATGCTCTATTCTTAATGTTACCGTATATAAATTCATGGTTTCCTCTTAGTCATAGCTTGCCAGATCCACCATGGAAGAACGAAAAAATGACATGCCTACGGATTATTGATGAACCTGCTCTTTTGAGCAGCCAATTTTATGTCCATAAATGTTTTGGGTGATGCATTGGTCATAATGGAAGTTCTTAGTTGCTGTACGCTAAATTCTCAAAATATTGTTATTTTGTCAATTTATAGAACTGTACTATTGCATGTATTACGTTGATGCATACCAAAATATAATTTCTCATAAAGTTGGTAGTCAAATTATATGGATACGAGATTGACCCGGAAGCTCTCTTGCTCTTCCGGATATGATTTTCCGGTCTTAGCAATATTAGTATTGGTCGGCGTATGCCTTGCCCAGGCAGCCAATAAGCTGCCACATCGCCCACTAGGCCTACGCAGATGCCGTCGGCATATAGCATATACATAACGGAATGGCCCAACGGGGGTACATTAATATTGTGCTCCACATTGTATACGCTGATGGGCATGGTATACCGACGAGAAAATGGTAACGTGTACAAGGGAAGATGTTGACGGTTGCATTGATTTGTTCCTTTAGTAGTGCACGTTTATCAGCATATTCCTAACGTTTGAAGAGCTATACTCCAGCCCGCCATGCACGCCCCACTATTGTAACAGAAGTCCTCGGTTCCTGATTGCCTCTCATGCCAATTTAGATGAAGTTACCGCATCTTCATTCATGGTTTCCTCTTAGTCCTAACTTGGAAGATCCATCATGGAGTTGTGGAGGTGTTCCACACGCGCGCTCCTCCTCCTCCGCCGCCCGCCTCGCCTCGTCATGACGCGCCGCGGGTTGCGGGAGTGAGCCAAGCCGATGTTGCGCGCAATAAAACTCCGCATTTTTCACGTGGTAACAACGCGTAGTAAGACGCCGCATTGATTATGTGCTAACGACTGTAGTAAATGCCAATTTAATTTGTGATCTAACCGTTCTCCTACCCGGCCATGCCTATATATTGGGGGCTCAGGCGGACACAGAGATACACACCTCATAGCTTTGCGCCTATTGTCATTCCTCTCTGTGTTATGCCGCCGATGATCCCATTCTGTCTACCCCGTACACGGCCGACGGGAGAGCAGGCCTTTGAAACCCTGCCTCTCCAGATCCTGTACGGGAGAGGGGCGATTAGGTTTTTGTGGATCGTCTCCTACGCGACTGCTCGCTCCCGTACGTCTACTTCAACTACTACAACATCACAATCATCGTCAACATGTCCACCGAAGCTGAACGGGTTGTTGTTGCCACCGAGGCCGTCGCCGTGGATGCCGCCTCTACTATGGCTACTGCCAATTGGCCGACCGCAGGGTATAACACGTTTATCGCTACCCTTATTATTTCCCTGTTTGCAATACTAGTAGTTTGCGTAGATGTGTCTTTTATTAATCTAATATGCAGATATATGGTTAATTATTAGTATGTTTACGTCATGCTCGTAATTTATACTTTGATTAATTTAATCTGTAAATTGCCTAAGTTGGTAACAATCAAAAAATCTAATATGTGTAGGCAATTTTCGATTCATGGTTTTCTACTGCACTGAAACCGGACCCGTTTACGGGGATGTACATTAAGCGTTGGCAGAATAAAATAATCTTATTGCTCAAGGCTATGAACGTGTTCTGTGCCGCCGGTGTCACTCCCACGGGAACGATTACTCCTGAACAGGAGAAAGCGTTTAGGGATGTCATCATGTTCTTTGTCGGATGCGTTTTAAGCGTGAACGTAGGTAAGTTTGTTAACGCATATTTACATATGCGGGTTGCCAAGTAATTGTGAGAGGCGCTCGAATCCAAATTCGGTACAACCGATGCTGGCAGCGAGACGTACATCATAGAGCGGTTACATGACTACATAATGGTGAAAAACCTTTCTATATTGTAGCAGGCTCATGAGATACAGTGCATACCTAAGGAGTTTGAAATTCTCAAGTGCGTGCTACCGGGCAAGTATGTCGCGGCATGCATAATTGCCAAGCTGCCTAATTCCTGTAGTAACTTTGTCACTACTCTGAAACAACACAGGCATGAATTCTAAGTAGTGGATGTCATCGGCCATCTGAGTGTAGAGCAGAATTCAAGGGCAAAGGACTCGCATGGACAAGGGAATGAAGGGACTTCTGCGGCCAATATGGTACAGAAAAAATAGAACTCCCACAAGAACAAGGCGCGGACTGGCGTTCAGCAGAATACCGACTTCAAGAAAAAGCCTAAGAAGACCTTGAAGAAGGATAAGAAGAAAGATGGTTGTTTCACTTCTGCTTCACTACAACACTGGGTTGTGAAGTGCCCAAACAAGTACAAGAAGTCAGGACATGATTCAAAGGTGTCAACATGATTTTGAGCAAAAATGAGAATGGGGCATCTGGGAATGGTAATTTGTTCACTGTATTTTCAGTTTGTCAGTCTACTGATTGGTGGATTGACACAGGTGCAAATATTCATGTGTGTGCTGAAAACTCATTGTTTTCTTCTTATCGGGTCACAAGGAACGGGTCCGTATTGAAGGGGATGGCGCAAGTGCTTTTCTACTTGGTGTCGGCATAGTCGATCTGAAGTTTACTTCCGAAAGGATCGTGCAGCTCAAGAACGTGCAACATGTCCCCGCCATCGAGAAGAATCTCATTAGTGCCTCCCTTCTACTTACATAAGGATTTAACTTGTTATTTGAGTCTAATAAAGTAGTTGTAACGAAATATGGACTGTTTGTTGGAAGGGTATGAGTGAGGAGATTTGTTCCTCTTTTCCCTCGCTGATTTCTATAATAAAGTCATGAACAATATTCATTCGAGTGCTGATGAAACTTAAGTTTGGCATTTACGTTTTTGTCACATCGGTTTCAGTTGCATGACACAGTTAGTAAAATTAAATTAAACTTTAAGTTTCACTTTAGCAAAAGATTCTAAGTGCCATTCGTGTGTGCAAGAAAGCAACCTTGTAAGACCCGTAAGGCTGCGGAGGAGAGACACTTGGCGCCATTAGAACTCATACATTCTGATCTCTGTAAAATGAATGGTGTGTTGACTAAAGGTGGAAAGAGATACTTCGTGACACTAATAGATGAGTCCACTAGGTTTTGCTATGTATATCTGTTAAACACTAAAGATGAGGCTCCACACTAGTTTAAAATCTATAAGACAGAAGTTGAGAATCAATTTCAAAAGAAAATTAAATGAATCAGGTCAGATCGTGATGGAGTGTATTTCTCTAGCGATTTTGATTCTTTATGTGCGGAACATGGTATTATTCAGGAGAGGACGCCTCCCTATTCACCTCGGTCAAATGTGGTTGCCTAACGGAAAAACCGTACTCTAACAGATTTGGTTAACTGCATGTTAGATACATCAGGTTTACCCAAGGCATGGTGGAGGAGGCTATATTGACATCATGTCATGTCCTAAATGAAATTCTGACGAACGTTAGTGAGATCACTCCCTACGTGCAATGGGAGAAGACAAAAACAACACTCTCGTACTTACATACTTTGGTATCCGAGGTGCCTGACCAAAGACCGTGGATTGCGTTAATTTGGGCTACACTAAGAATAATGTTGGCTATAGATTTATACTAGTGATATCCGAGGTGCCTGACATGAAGGTCGGTTGATTATGGAGTCTAAAGATGATACATTCTTTGAGGATATTTTTCCTATGAGAGGTATGCAAAGCACTTCTGGACAGGAATCAGAGGAGACTCCTGAGCCTGCCATTCCTATGGAATATTATGAACAAACACATGATGAAAATCCTGAGAAGGATGGCGAGGAAACCCTTGAAAGGGGCAAGAGACAAAGTACTGTAAAGCCCTTTGGTGATGACTTCCTTGTGTACCTTGTGGATGATACTCTCACTTCCATTTTTGAAGCTTATGCGTCTCCAGATGCTGACTACTGGAGAGAACCGGTCCGTAACGAGATGAATTCCATCATGGCTAATTGAACGTGGGAGATCACTTGACGTACTTATGGCTATAAACCACTAGGATGTAAGTGGGCGTTCAAACAGAAGCTCCTGCCTGATGGTACAATTGAAAAGTACAAGGCTAGTCTTGTGGCCAAGTGTTATTCCCAGAAAGAAGATGAATATTTCTTTGATACTTATGCACATGTGGCTATACTGACCACCATTCGAGTAATACTCTCGTTGGCGTCCTCGCATGATCTTCTCGTCCATCAGATGGATGTCAAGACGGCTTTCTTGAATGGAGAGCTAGACGAGTAGATCAATATGCAACAGCCAGATGGCTTGTGATAGATTGTGAAGAAGGAAAGGTGTAAAATTTACTGAAATCCTATATGAGCTCAAACAAGCACCTAAGAAATGGCATTAAAAGTTCAATACAACTTTAACATTTGTTGGCTTTGTTGCTAATAAAGTTGACAAATGTGTATACTATCGCCATGGTGGGGGAGAAGGAGTTATACTGTGTCTGTATGTTGATAACATACTGATATTTGTAACCAACCTCAAAGTAATTGATGAGGTTTCTATCCCAGAACTTTGAGATGAAAGATCTTGGTGTGTATGATGTTATCTTGAACATAAATCTATTGAGAGACAATAAGGGCGGGATTACACTTCTGCAATCCCATTATATTGAGAAGGTTCTGAGTTTTTTTTGGATATTCGGACTGCAAAATTTCTCCAACACCATATGATACTAGTGGGCGGATTCGAAAGTTTGAAGGCACAACTAAGGATCAGGTGAGGTACTCTCAAGTAATTGGTTCACTTATGTACCTGGCGAGCGCTACGAGGCCTGGCATCATGTTTGATGTGTGCAAACTAAGAAGGTTTATTTCCAATCTTGGTGATGTGCAATGGCCTGCTATAGAAAGAATTATGCGCTATCTGGAAGGTACCGTGAACCATGGACCCCCCTATAGCGGATTCCCTTTGGTACTTGAAGGATATTTTTATGTGAATTGGAGCTCTGATACTGATGAGATGAAAGCCACAATGAGGTATGTGTTTACACTTGGAGGTGGTGTTGTTTCCTAGAAGTCTTGCAAGCAAACAAGATCGACAATGGAAGCAGAGTTAACAACATTAGACACGTCTAGTGTCGAAGAGGATGGCTTCGAGAGCTTTTGATAGACTTTCCCGTGGTTTAAAAGCCAGTACCAGCTATCCTTATGAACTATGACAATCATACAGTAACTGTCAAGGTGAAAAGTTCAAAGGACAATGCACAGTCCACAAAGCACATAAAAACAAGATTAAAAGTTGTCAGGCATTTAAAAAACTCTGGAGTGATAGTTGTGGATTATATCCAGTCGGCTATGAATCTCGCAGATCGCTTCACTAAAGGGCTATCACGTGTTGTGATAGAAAGTGCATCGAGGGAGATGGGTATAAGACCCACAGAAGTTGCCATGGAAGTAACCCAATCTTTGTGATCGGAGATCCCGTGAAGTAGGACATGGAAAACAAGGTAGTGGTGAACTGCGGAGAGTAATTTTTTCTAACCCACTCCGCTGGAGATGCAGTACTCCCAAAAACTGTATGGCAGGTTGACTTTTATCTTAATGTGTTCCAAGGCTTGTATAACCAAGATGGTATCCTACAGACCGATCTCTAATAAATTAATGAATAGGCCATGAGTGTGACTAATATGCTCCACCCGAGGGGTCACCCTTCGGCAGCCTAGTACTGGCAACACATTTAATGAAACTAGTTTACGCCAAACTGACAATTCAAGGCAGAGTCTATTGTTCAGTTGTGATGTAGTGTAGCTATCTGCTCTAGGTGGATGTTCAACCTTAACGGGTCTCCATTGAAAATGTGGGTGTAGGAAAATAGTGATTGGAACAGAGAACAATACCATGGGTCTTCGGGATCTGGTGGGGGATTGCTGAAATTTGAGATGGGCTTTAGGCACACTAGGCAATTTCTATTTAATCCCTAAGACCCATGCTACCATAGCAAAGGGTGGAAGTTTAGGCCTATATTTCTAGTTGGCAGAGTTTTGCACCAGTTTATAAGATGAGCTTTCTCCTCACTAGTGTGAGTTAGTATGAAGAGAGAGGAGTTATGGATGTTCCACACGCGCGCTCCTCCTTCTCCGCCGCCCGTCTCACCACGCCTCACCTCGTCATGACACGTCACGACGCGCCGGGGTTCGGGAATGAGCCAAGCCGAGTCGATGCTTTTATTTTGCCAGTCAGAAACGAGTAGTCAACAGACACGCCAATAATATGAGACGTCATATTGATTATCGTCTATTTCGTCACATTCATTTTTGATAACAACCGCGCGCAATAAAACGCCGCATTGATTACGTGGTAACGTCTGTAGTTAACGCCAATTTAATTTGTGAGTTGACCGTGCCTATATGTTGAGGTCTCAGGCGGACACATAGATACACAACTCATACGCTTTGCGCCAATTGTCATTCAGCTCTCTGTTGCTGCCGACTGTGATCCTATCCCGTCTACAGCGTACACGGCGGACGGGAGAGCATGCCTCCGAAGCCCGACCTCTCCAGATCCTGTACGGGAGAGCGGCGATTAGATTTTTGGGGAGCGTCTCCTACGCGACAGCTCACTGTCGTACGTCTACTTCGACTACTACTGCATCGCCATCATCGTCAACATGTCCACCGAAGTTAAACGTGCTGCTGGTGCCGCCAAGCCTGCCACTGCTGCCACCGAGGCCGC
Source organism: Alopecurus myosuroides (assembly GCA_028641055.1). NCBI lineage: Eukaryota > Viridiplantae > Streptophyta > Magnoliopsida > Poales > Poaceae > Alopecurus > Alopecurus myosuroides. The sequence goes on from CM054060.1 coordinate 429,712,878, forward strand.
CACTGCTGCTGCAACCGCTAGTGCTGCCGCTTCTGCTACGGCTACTGCCAATTGGCCGACCGCAGGGTATAACTACGAGGCACATGTAGTTCAAATTTGGACCGGTTTCAGCTGAATCGACATAAATTTTTCTTTTTCAAAGGAGGTGTATTTTGAGCTATTGAGAGGTAGTAAGTTTGTTATTTGTAGGTTAAATATGACAAAATATGTTTAGAATTTTACTTTGTACATTTTTTCAACATATTTTCTGTATATGTGCTTCACAAAAAAAGCCAGTTTTGACACTCCGGGAATGGAAAATGGTATTTTTATTCAACGAAAAATAAAACTTTCTTCGTGAACATTGTTAGTTGTACCAATATGCATCTTTGTGTGGAATATGGTCACATTTAAATAAACTATGCCATGGATGTTGCCAAAACATCCGTCATTTCGCCCGAAAGGCATGAATCTCCGTCATTTCGCCCGAAAGCCATGAATGTTCGTACGAGATATCTCATTTACGTGAACACATTTTCCACCAAATTTTCGTATTCCAAGTTTATTATTTTTGTTGGGTACATCGTTTCGAGTTTTTTTGAATTTTCTGGAATTTTCGAAGCCGGTTTCCGAAAACGGTCAAAGCGGGGGACATGACCGTTCGTACGTAGGTGTTGAATCTTGATGAACTCTTGGTGTATATATGTTTAAATAGCTACTTGGGTACCTAAAAATGATTTTTTTCAAAAAAATAAAGAGAAAACTATGAGGCACATGTAGTTCATATTTGGCCCGGTTTCAGCTGAATCGGCAGAACTTTGTCTTTTTCAAAGGAGGTGTATTTTGAGCTATTGAGATCTAGTATGTTTGTTATTTGTAGATCAAATACGACATAATATATTTAGAATTTTACTTTGTACATTTGTGCAACATATTTTTTGTATGTGCTTCACAAAAAAAGCCAGTTTTGACACTCCGGAAATGGAAAATGGTTTTTTTATTCAATGAAAAATAAAAATTTCTTCGTGAACCTTTTTAGTTGTACCAGTATTCATCTTTGTGTGGAATATGGTCACATTTAAACAAACTATGCCATGAATGTGGCCAAAGCATCCGTCATTTCCCACGAAAGCCATGAATCTTCGTACGAGATAGCTCATTTACGTGAACACATTTTCCACCAAATTGTCGTATTCCAAGTTTATTATTTTTGGTGGATACTAGGACATATATAATAACACCACGCAAAGATCTTGCATCGCTTTGAGTTTTTTTGAATTTTCTGGAATTTTCAAAGCCGGTTTCGGAAAACGGTCAAAACGGGGGACATGACCGTTCGTACGTAGGTGTTGAATCTTGATGAACTCTTGGTGTATCTATGTTGAAATAGCTACTTGGGTACCTAAAAATGTTTTTTTCAAAAAATAAAGAGAAAACTACGAGGCACGTGTAGTTCAAATTTGGCCCGGTTTTTCATCTGAATCGGCAAAAAATTGTCTTTTTCAAAGGAGGTGTATTTTGAGGTATTGATAGGTATTAAGTTTGTTATTTGTAGATCAAATATGACATAATATATTTAGAATTTTACTTTGTACATTTTTGCAAAATATTTTTTGTATGTGATTTACAAAAAAAGCTAGTTTTGACACTCCGGAAATGGAAAATGGTATTTTTATTCGACGAAAAATAAAACTTTCTTCGTGAACATTGTTATTTGTACCAATATTCCTCTTTGTCTGGAATATGGTCACATTTAAACAAACTATGCCATGGATGTGGCCAAAGCATCCGTCATTTCGCCCGAAAGCCATGAATCTTCGTACGCGATAGCTCATTTACGTGAACACATTTTCCACCAAATTTTCGTATTCCAATTTTATTATTTTTGGTGGATACTAGGACATATATAATAACACCACGCGAAGATCTTGCATCGTTTCGAGTTTTTTTGAATTTTCTGGAATTTTCAAAACCGGTTTCGGAAAACGGTCAAAACGGGGGACATGACCGTTCGTACATAGGTTTTGAATCTTGATGAACTCTTGGTGTATCTATGTTGAAATAGCTACTAGTGTACCCAAAAATGATTTTTTCAAAAAATAAAGAGAAAACTACGAGGCACATGTAGTTCAAATTGTCCCGGTTTCACCTGAATCGGCAGAAATTTGTCTTTTTCAAAGGAGGTGTATTTTGAGCTATTGAGAGCTAGTATGTTTGTTATTTGTAGATCAAATACGACATAATATATTTAGAATTTTAATTTGTACATTTGTGCAACATATTTTTTGTATGTGCTTCACAAAAAAAGCCAGTTTTGACACTCCGGAAATGGAAAATGGTTTTTTTATTCAACGAAAAATAAAAATTTCTTCGTGAACCTTTTTAGTTGTACCAGTATTCATCTTTGTGTGGAATATGGTCACATTTAAACAAACTATTCCATTAATGTGGCCAAAGCATCCGTCATTTTGCACGAAAGCCATGAATCTTCGTACAAGATAGCTCATTTACGTGAACACATTTTCCACCAAATTGTCGTATTCCAAGTTTATTATTCTTGGTGGATACTAGGACATATATAATAACACCACGCAAAGATCTTGCATCGCTTTGAGTTTTTTTGAATTTTCTGGAATTTTCAAAGCCGGTTTCGGAAAACGGTCAAAACGGGGGACATGACCGTTCGTACGTAGGTGTTGAATCTTGATGAACTCTTGGTGTATCTATGTTGAAATAGCTACTTGGGTACCTAAAAATGTTTTTTTCAAAAAATAAAGAGAAAACTACGAGGCACGTGTAGTTCAAATTTGGCCCGGTTTCATCTGAATCGGCAAAAAATTGTCTTTTTCAAAGGAGGTGTATTTTGAGCTATTGATAGGTAGTAAGTTTGTTATTTGTAGATCAAATATGACATAATATATTTAGAATTTTACTTTGTACATTTTTGCAAAATATTTTTTGTATGTGCTTCACAAAAAAAGCTAGTTTTGACACTCCGGAAATGGAAAATGGTATTTTTATTCGACGAAAAATAAAACTTTCTTCGTGAACATTGTTATTTGTACCAATATTCCTCTTTGTGTGGAATATGGTCACATTTAAACAAACTATGCCATGGATGTGGCCAAAGCATCCGTCATTTCGCCCGAAAGCCATGAATCTTCGTACGAGATAGCTCATTTACGTGAACACATTTTCCACCAAATTTTCGTGTTCCAATTTTATTATTTTTGGTGGATACTAGGACATATATAATAACACCACGCGAAGATCTTGCATCGTTTCGAGTTTTTTTGAATTTTCTGGAATTTTCAAAACCGGTTTCGGAAAACGGTCAAAACGGGGGACATGACCGTTCGTACATAGGTTTTGAATCTTGATGAACTCTTGGTGTATCTATGTTGAAATAGCTACTAGTGTACCAAAAAATGATTTTTCCAAAAAATAAAGAGAAAACTACTAGGCACATGTAGTTCAAATTTGGCCCGGTTTCAGCTGAATCGGCAGAAATTTGTCTTTTTCAAAGGAGGTGTATCTTGAGCTATTGAGAGGTATTAAATTTGTTATTTGTAGATCCAATACGACATAATATATTTATAGTTTTACTTTGTACATTTTTGGAACATATTCTTTATATGTGCCTCGCAAAAAAAGCTAGTATTGACACTCCGGAAATGGAAAAATGGTATTTTTATTCAACGAAAAATCAAACTTTCTTCGTGAACATTGTTAGTTGTACCTATATGCATCTTTGTGTGTAATATGGTCACATTTAAACAAACTATGCCATGGATGTGGCCAAAGCATCCGTCATTTTGCCCGAAAGCCATGAATCTTCGTACGAGATAGCTCATTTACGTGAACACGTTTTCCACCAAATTGTCGTATTCCAAGTTTATTATATTTGTTGGATACTAGGACATATATAATAACACCACGCAAAGATCTTGCATCGTTTCGAGTTTTTTTTGAATTTTCTGGAATTTTCAAAGTCGGTTTCGGAAAACGGTCAAAACGGGGGACATGACCGTTCGTACGTAGGTGTTGAATCTTGATGAAATCTTGGTGTATTTATGTTGAAATATCTACTTGGGTACCTAAAAATGATTTTTTCAAAAAATAAAGAGAAAACTACGAGGCACATGTAGTTCAAATTTGGCCCGGTTTCACCTAAATCGGCAGAAATTTGTCTTTTTCAAAGGAGGTGTATTTTGAGCTATTGATAGGTAGTAAGTTTGTTATTTTTAGATAAAATATGACATAATATATTTAGAATTTTACTTTGTACATTTTCGGAACATATTTATTGTATGTGCTTCGCAAAAAAAGCCAGTATTGACACTCCGGAAATGGAAAAATGGTATTTTTATTCAACGAAAAATAAAACTTTCTTCGTGAACATTATTAGTTGTACCTATATGCATCTTTGTGTGTAATATGGTCACATTTAAACAAACTATGCCATGGCTGTGGCCAAAGCATCCGTCATTTTGCCCGAAAGCCATGAATCTTCGTACGAGATAGCTCATTTACGTGAACACGTTTTCCACCAAATTTTCGTATTTCAAGTTTATTATTTTTGTTGGATACTAGGACATATATAATAATACCACGCGAAGATCTTGCATCGTTTCGAGTTTTTTTTGAATTTTCTGGAATTTTCAAAGCCGGTTTCGGAAAACGGTCAAAACGGGGGACATGACCGTTCGTACGTAGGTGTTGAATCTTGATGAACTATTGGTGTATATATGTTGAAATAGCTACTTGGGTACCTAAATTTTTTTTCCAGAGAATAAAGAGAAAACTACGAGGCACGTGTAGTTCAAATTTGGCCCGGTTTCATCTGAATCGGCAGAAATTTGTCGTATTCAAAGGAGGTGTATTTTGAGCTATTGAGAGGTAGTAAATTTCTTATTTGTAGATCAAATATGACATAATATATTTAGAGTTTTACTTTGTATATTTTTGGAACATATTTTTTGTATGTGCTTCAGAAAAAAAGCCAGTATTGACACTCCGAAAATGGAAAATGGTATTTTTATTCAACGAAAAATAAAACTTTCTTCGTGAACATTTTTAGTTGTACCAATATTCATCTTTGTGTGGAATATGGTCACATTTAAACAAACTATGCCATGGATGTGGCCAAAGCATCCGTTATTTTGCCTGAAAGCCATGAATCTTCGTACGAGATAGCTCATTTACGTGAACACATGTTCCACCAAATTTTCGTATTCCAATTTAATTATTTTTGGTGGATACTAGGACGTATTAATGCCACGCGAAGATCTTGCATCGTTTCGAGTTTTTTTGAATTTTCTGAATTTTCAAAACCGGTTTCGGAAAACGGTTAAAACGGTGGACATGACCGTTCGTACGTAAGTGTTCAATCTTGATGAACTATTGGTTTATCTATGTTGAAATAGCTAATTGGGTACCTAAAAATGATTTTTTCAAAAAATAAAGAGAAAACTACGATGCACATGTAGTTCAAATTTGGCCCGGTTTCACCCGAATCGGCAGAAATTTGTCTTTTTCAAAGGAGGTGTATTTTGAGCTATTGAGAGGTAGTAAGTTTGTTATTTGTAGATAAAATATGACATAATATATTTAGAATTTTACTTTGTACATTTTTGGAACATATTTTGTGTATGTGCTTCACAAAAAAAGCCTGTATTGACACTCCGGAAATGGAAAATGGTATTTTTTATTCAACGAAAAATAAAACTTTCTTCGTGAAATTGTTAGTTGTACCAATATGCATCTTTGTGTGGAATATGGTCACATTTAAACAAACTATGCCATGGATGTGGCCAAAGCATCCGTCATTTCGCCCGAAACCCATGAATCTTCGTACGAGATAGCTCATTTACGTGAACACATTTTTCACCAAATTGTCGTATTCCAAGTTTATTATTTTTTGTGGATACTAGGACATATATAATAATACCACGCAAAGATATTGCATCGTTTCGAGTTTTTTTGAATTTTTCTGGAATTTTCAAAACCGGTTTCGGAAAACAGTCCAAACGGGGGACATGACCGTTCGTACGTAGGTGTTGAATCTTGATGAAATCTTGGTGTATATATGTTGAAATAGCTACTTGGGTACCTAAAAATGTTTTTTTCAAAAAATAAAGAGAAAACTACGAGGCACATGTATTTCAAATTTGGCCCGGTTTCATCTGAATCGGCAGAAATATGTCTTTTTCAAAGGAGGTGTCTTTTGAGCTATTGAGAGGTATTAAATTTTTTATTTGAAGATCAAATACGACATAATATATTTAGAGTTTTACTTTGTACATTTTTGGAACATATTTTTTGTATGTGCTTCACAAAAAAAGCCAGTATTGACACTCCGGAATTGGAAAATGTTATTTTTATTCAACGAAAAATAAAACTTTCTTCGTGAAATTGTTAGTTGTACCAATATACCTCTTTGTGTGGAATATGGTCACATTTGAACAAACTATGCCATGGTTGTGGCCAAAGCATCCGTCATTTTGCCCGAAAGCCATGAATCTTCGTACGAGATAGCTCATTTACGTGAACACATTTTCCACCAAATTATCGTATTCCAAGTTTATTATTTTTTGTGGATACTAGGAAATATATAATAACACCACGCGAAGATCTTGCATCGTATCGAGTTTTTTTGAATTTTCTGGAATTTTCAAAACCGGTTTCGGAAAACGGTAAAAACGAGGGACATGACCATTCGTACCTAGGGATTCAATATTTATAAACGGAGACGACGCACGAAGCGGAGGCAACGATGCCGATGTAGGTGAGGAAGCAACTTATCTATGGGTGTTGTGGAGGTCAGATGATGCCGGAGAAAAATAGGAAGCTCAAACCTAGAGGGATAGCGGGGGGCAGCGGACCGACGGCTCAAGGAGGATGGGATGGTGAGGCGGTCGCGGGAGCGCCCCCTACTTCCGGCGGCCATGACAGGCGGTCGGAATTAACCGTGGTTACGTGTGACAGTAAGCTAGCAGTCTCCAATACAAACCCAGCTTAAAAAAAGGTACCTTAAGAGGTGGGTCCTAATTGCAGTCACACTGGTTGGCCAAATGGAGAGAACGCGGGATCGAAAGTAGCGAGCACACGCAAAAGCAAAATTTCATTTTCTTCGGTTTAAGTTCCGCGGGAGGGCACACGCACAAGCACAACACCAAACCCTAGTCTTTTTCTCTACCCTTCCCCGCCGCCACACAAAACCCGATCTAATCTTGCATGTCACCCCTTCTCCTCCTTCCTTCGTCCTTCCATCGCCGTCCCTCTCGTTCTCCCACCCGTGGCGCCTCTGGTCTCCGCGCTTGCGCACCTCTCTCCTCTTGCGCTCTTGCCTCTGGTCACCCGCCTCCAAGACTCGCTGCATGTGACGCGCGGTCGCGGGATCTCTCCATGGGGTCGCCGGATCCCCTCCTCGCTGGATGTGGGATCACCTTCCACGCCCCGATAACACCATCGATTCATGTCCTCGCTTTCCTGGCGGTGGTCCCTCTCCGTTGCACGCCGTCCAGACCAGCAGCCGCCCAAAATCCCTTCTCTCTGGAGCCCTAAATCAGTACCCTGGCCTGATTTGCAGGAAGGACACCCAAAGAAGACCACTCCCGCCTCCGCATCCACCTCCTCCACAAGTCAAGCGCCATCGCCAGCAAAGGAGGATGACATTGACAAGGTTCATGGTGGAGCAGATCCCACTTACTCTCCACGAATCTTTATTTTCCCTCTCTCTCGGTTTCACTCATAGTCTCTATCTCCGTGCAGGTGCCACTACAACAAGGATGGATTCCATGCCTACACCTGAGTGTGGACAGGACCGACAGGAGTTGGAGGTCCGCAAGGTTCTGTTCTCTCCGACTTCGGCTACTGCGGCATGAATGGTTAACTGCTCATCCTGTAGTCATTCCCATTCGAGGGGATGACGCACATCAAGTTCACCGCAGCTGTAAGCTCCCACTTCCTTCAACGCATGAGGCATCACAACTTGACTTTTGTTTCCTGAAGCGTGTCTCTCTGGACCGATCGAAATCAGTGCTGGTGGACTCTGATTTTTTTTCTAGATTTAATGTTGAGAGTTGTACAAGAATTAGTTCTTGATATGATAGTTTCTTCAAATTAATTAGTTATAGTCAAAACATCAAACATTAGTTGGTCATATCTGCTATAAATGAAATGTGAAGTCAAGAATTTTCTGAACACTTGGATATATTTTGGTGCTAGTTAATTAGAAAATGACTGTGATTAGAAAATTGTTCATCTAGTCTTGTGTCATGAATTTCCTGAACTAGTACTTGAGAATAACTATGTTTAGCACTTGTAGCTAGAGCTGAAGTAAGATCTGCTGATAGCCAATCGACTTTGACATATCATGATATCAATATAAGTTGTCTCCATCTGTTACTACTGGTAGTGCTCTTCTTAGTACCATAACCGTTGTATGTTCTTACTATTATTTAGTACCATAGCTGCTGCTGTATCAAGATAAATTGCCTCCATTTATGTTGTGTTGGTTGTGTCAATTATTGTTGCATTGTAAGTTCTTTGATTCTTTACTTTATTTATCAAGTATGAATCCCAAATTTAGTATTTCACACTCCAAATTAGTAAACCTTGTTCTCTAGCGGTGCTACTGTGTTTTATATTGTCTTTAATTCTCTGATTGTTCAGTTTTTATCTACTTATTCCATTGTTCTTGAACATACGCTCTAGGCCGTTGGTCGTCGTCTTCGCGAGGGTGCCAGATGGCAGCAAAGGTCGTGCATGCGACGACTCTAAAGGAAGGGTGTGCTGGTGCCACCGTCTTCCACGTTCCCGAGCTGCAACCCTCGCTCGCGTCGCCGGCAGGCCATCCTCAACCTCCCTCGCCGCTCTCTTCTGTGTAATCTCCCACAGTGACATAAATCTCACTTCCTACCTAGCTCAGCTCCAAGTCCCAAAATGAATCTAGGCAGACTAGGATTATATTTTTGACGTTCAGTTGACCATGTTGTATAGTTGATTTATTATCTTCACCAAACGAACATATAGCAGAGGTAATAGCGTCAAATGTTTAGTGCTAGTAAAATTTGAACATTAACAATTGTTTACTTGTAGTAAATCTTGAACCCTGAGCATAATTTTTTTAGTGCTAGTAAACCTTAAACCCACACGTTTGGTTGCAGATTGATTGGTAATGTCTAGTTAGGTCTATTCTACTTGTACCAATCCTCCATGCTTGCTTATGTTACATACAGATTAGATAAGATGTATTTCGATGCTATATTCAACCATCGGTTTGTAAGCATGACCAGGTGTTCTAAATTGAATTACACCGGACAGTTGCACTCTACTATGAATCTTGAATATTGACAACCTATCATGTGTGATATGTTGTTGATGAGGATATTAGAAGTAGCTTCACAAGCAGCATCTCTTTCTCAATATCTTTCTCTCTCCCTGTAGGTATTCCCAGACGTGATGGGTGCTTGGTGTTTCTATTGTCTTGAAATGAACATTGTTTTGTCTTGTAACATATTGGTTTGATCCTTTCAAAATAAAGGAATGTGTCTTGGTAGTGTTGTTTCAGTTAGAGTCCAATATAATCTTTTAATTCATTAAAGGTTCTTTTTTATTTTTTGGCTAGTTACAAGTGTATTGTGTTCTTTGGGAATCTGATGCTTCAAGATGACAAAAATTTAAACCATAACTACGGTAAATAAGCTTGCTGCACAATCTGAGGAGTAACTATTATGGATATTCGAATAGGATACCTGGCAGTATTGCTAAATGCTATTTCTCGAATCCTATTATGAATATCCGAATTTATGTTGTTGCTATGACTGCTCGAGTGATCTCAGTAGTCACTGTGATGATATCCATCTCCATATAGTTAGTCAATCTGATTGAACCTTCTGGTTGTTTGATGTATTAATTCTTAATTCCTTATATCATATAATGCATGATCATTAGTACCTACAGTCCTAAAAGTGATTTACATGTGCACCTCTTTACAACTACTTTCCTTTCCTGTCATGAATAAATCTATGGTGTTTGTCATTGATCCTTGCATAATATTTCTTTGACCACAGGAGGGTGAGACAGCGGCGAGAGCTATGCATTGTTAATTTCTATGGCTGTTTGTCTGGCAGCGACGGCGTCGAGGGCTATATGGATACACGCAAGTTGGGTTGTTAAGGATACATGCAAGACGGGTTACCTTCAGGTGAGGCTTTATGGAGGTAGGACATATAGAGATTCTGTTTTGCTGCCGGTCTCGATGAGTCTATCTTGGAAACTGAAGTTGGTTGCTGTCAGTGATAATTGGATTGTCTCTTTCTTTTCCACACCACCTAGATTTGCATGCAAGATGAACATGTAGTGTTGGTTCGCTGTTACCCAATAAATAAGTCTTTGCATGAATAAGACCGACTACTTGTTAAATTTTGTTGTTTTCTTAGTTATCAAATTTTTGTGTGGCAATTGACATTTAAGCAGTCTGAATTATTCTTGTTAGCATGATATTTCTAGTTGTTAATCGTTCATTTTTTTCCAGTTGTTGATAATGCTATTTTGTATGAGCTCATCAATCCTATTTGAAAATTAGCTACATGAATGATTTTTTTACATAGCTTTGCTGTTTGCTTCCTTGTTTTGCATTCTACTATTTGGGTAGTTGTTAAATCTGGATTGATGATTCATTTCTCTATACATTTTGCTGATTGGCTGATTGGCTATGTGAGGTACCTATAAACTGATTGCAGTTTGGTGCTTGGAACATCAGAGCTCAAACTTGTACTAAGTTCATGTTCTTCCTATTTGTTTGGATTAATCTTATACTTTTTTCCCTCATTGTCTAGTCATTACTAAAAGGATGGAGGAGAGTCAGTACCTGGATGATGATCATGGGTTGCAGAAGTGGAACTTCATGCACGAGATATGTGAGAACTGGTACCTGGATGATGATCATGGGTTGCAGAAGTGGAACTTCATGCACGAGATATGTGAGAACGGGTTCATTTCATTCATCCTGGAGTGAGTCATCAGGTGTGATTGGAGCGAGTCATCAGATATTATGTGATCGAAGCAGTAGCTAAATGATGTGTGAACCTGGAGGTTTGAGGTCTTGACGATGTAGTACTGTATGTGTGATAGTACTGGATGTGATCTGAACGTGTTATGTAAAGTGATTGAAGTGACATGTATTGTTTATGATGAAATTAGATGAATTGTAACGAGATTGAAATGAAAATTTATCTGTTATGTATTGTATGTTTCGTTTCCGATTGAAATGAAAATTTATCTACTATATTTATTGTTTGTCCTGGACTGTTAAAAGGCTACGGACCACAATAAAAGGCCAAAAGCCCAGCAAAAAACGAGCCTCAATAAAAGGCCAAAAGCGTAGGAAAAAACGAGCCTTAAAATATTTGGCCTATTTAACATGAAAAAATAAGGAAGAAAAAAAATCTAAATGGGCCGAACTGTTGGGCTTGGCTTGTATAATTGAGCTACTTGGATTGGGCTGATTTTGATGCATGACTTTCTCATTTAGTCATAATTTTGCCACGTAGGATTGACCACGTAGAATCTGACGTGGCTATGCTAGGATAGCTCATGACCAAAACAACTGGTTGGTTATAGAGGACTGTATGACTATTCCATTCAATTAGTCATTGATAATCAAATAAGACCCTCGGTATGTGACTTTCACAATTTGGTAAAAAGGGGTCATGAATGAAACTACGTGACCTTCTAGTGACAAAAATTGAGCGTCACGTATCAACATATTTCTTGTAGTGCGGACGCGCCGTCGTCGCCCGTGGAGCTCGCCGTCGTCGACATGGCCGCGCCCGCGCCGCATGCCGGCCGTGCCCGTACACCGCGCCCGCGCCCTCCGCGCCGCCAATCGCCCGCGCTCGTACGCCGTGCCGCCCCCGCGCCTGCGACCATCGCCGTCGCCCGTGCCCTTCGCGCCTCGATCGCCGTCGCCCCGTAGGTAAGAACAGACAAATTTTTTTTTATTTAGTGCTTTTGTTTTTACAATTTTTTTTGGTGTTAAAAATTTAGTTAGAATTTAGTGTTATAATTCTAGTGTTAGAAATTTTTTAGTTAGAATTTAGTGTTAGAATTTAGTTAGAAATTTTATTGTTAGAAAAAATAGAAATTTAGTGTTAGAGAAATTTTAGTGTTAGGAATTTTTACTTAGGAATTTTTAGTGTTAGGAATTTTTAGTGTTAGGTAACTTAGAAAATTTCATTAATTAAGTTAGAAATTTTGACAAAGTTAGAAATTTTCACAAAGTTAGAAACTTTAACTAAGTTAGAATAATTTCACTAAGTTAGAATTTTTTACTTAGGAATTTTTAGTGTTAGGAATTTTAAGTTTTTGGAATTTCACTTAAGAATTTTAAGAAAATTTCAATAGGTTAGTGTTAGAAAATTTCACTAATTAGAAAATTTTCACTAATTATGTTAGAAAATTTCACTAAGTTAGAAAATTTCACTAAGTTAGAATAATTTTACTAAGTTAGAAATTTTCACTAAGTTAGAAAAATTTCACTAAGTTAGAAAAATTGACTAAGTTAATTGGAATAATTTCACTAAGTTGGAATAATTTCAGTAAGTTACAATAATTTCACTAAGTTAGAAAATTTTCACTAAGTTAGTGTTAGAAAATTTCACTAAGTTAGATTTTTTTTTTTACTTTGTGTTAGAAATTTGGAGCTGTTATTGCAGTTTTACTTGTGATGGTCGTTCGATTTTTTGAATAAATGCCGATGATTGAAAGAGTTGGTTCACTCTCAGATGGCTTTCATGGTTCGGTGCGCCTTGTGATTTTCACAAAGTTAGGATCTTGTGCATCCCACTTGGCGCGCTGGGTCCACCAAGGCTGCTTGTATGTGTCCACCCTAAATATGAGGCACACAGACCGATGACCATCTTGTTCCTGTTAAGAGATACTACATGCGGTGGTGATCCAGGGAAAGTAACGAATGCGAGGGTTTCTGGATTTCTTTCGAACTAAATAATGTCACATATGTAATATGGTTCGTGAGATCCGGATGAAGCTGAACCCTTTAGTGCACATGCATAATGGTGACATTCCGCAGAAATCCCATCCGGGGTTATGAAGAATGTCCCAATTATGTATGTGTAAAAAAGGGTCTAATTTTTTCCGGCTTTCACTATCTTATATTTAATAATTAGAGACTCCCTACGAGGCACCACGTTAATCCTAGAAAACTGTATTAAAGTATCCCTTCGATGTGAATTATGTGGTCAAGATTAAATATAAGCTGGAGGAGTTTTGTCTCTTTACGTACCATGTAGTTGAAAAGGACCCGGAAGTTGTATTTGTGCACGTAACATGATCTGCTAAAAAATATAGTACATCACGTGTGGGGGCTAACGTGTATGAGTAGGACTCCTATTTCTAATCAATTATGTATCATCCTAAGTGAAAAAATGATTAAAATGTATAACAGCCGCGTCCGGTCAGAGAACTTCACAGGCCTAGCAGTTTGGAGACCATGTCTCCTTGATTTTTTTTTATTATATGCTATACAAGTCTATAAAAAAATCTTTAGCAGCCAAAGCAGGTGTCATAAAATGTGGCAGCAGCTGTTTACTGCTTCTAGATCAGACTGTACGACATCCAGATCTGCCGACCTGGTTTGAAGTGCAGTCATGCTGTACAATGGTTCACGTTCAAGATAAAAAATTGTGCAACCATGATAGTTCACGTTCATGATAAAAGAAAGTGTGTCATGTCGCTTACACTATTTGCAGCACTTGCATGCAAACATGTGCGGAAGGCACGGATGTTCATATGTCATTTGCATAAAAAATATATTCCATAAAAGATAAGATAGATATAATTAGATGGAAAAAATATTTTTTACTTTATTTGACGGGTGAAAATAGTAGTACATGTTTTGTTTGTAATGGACATATTTCCTTTCCATGTTTTGTCTAAAAATAATCGGACATGTTGTAAGCCTAATAAGTCAGCTAATCTAAAAAGATATGCAAAAATAAAATTAGATCAAAAGATTTGGATGTATGTAATTTCTATCATTCATCTAATAATATCGGTCTTATAATGTTTATTATTCATATCAAGCGGATTTACGTGTAATTCGTCCTATGCCTTCTCGGAATGAACTGACGACGGTTCGCGGGCCACCGCTGATGCCGGAGTGATCTACAAATGGGTAGTATCATAGTTTAGGTCGGTGAAATTCGACCCTTTTATTGCCGTCTTCCATAGACCATTGGCAGTTTACACTATGGGGACTCCAAGCAGAGCCACATTTTTGGCTACACGTGGCCAAATATTTTGAAATTTTAAAAACTAAAATGTTATCTCCCAAAAATATTTTGATAAAAATCCTACATGTAGATGATGATGATGACTTCTACTGTACCAAAAACGAAATTCTAAATATTTTGTATTTTTTTGTTGTATAAAAATGGCAAAAATTCTTGATCTAGGATAGTGAACAGTAACATATTAAAAAACTTCCAATTTTTTCATAATTTTTCATTTTTGTGCGGGCCGGATGCAAACGATTTCAAGTTGAAAATTTCATTTTCTTCGGTTTAAGTTCCGCGGGAGGGCACACGCACAAGCACAACACCAAACCCTAGTCTTTTTCTCTACCCTTCCCCGCCGCCACACAAAACCCGATCTAATCTTGCATGTCACCCCTTCTCCTCCTTCCTTCGTCCTTCAATCGCCGTCCCTCTCGTTCTCCCACCGTGGCGCCTCTGGTCTCCGCGCCTGCGCACCTCTCTCCTCTTGCACTCTTGCCTCTGGTCACCCGCCTCCAAGACTCGCTGCATGTGACGCGCGGTCGCGGGATCTCTCCATGGGGTCGCCGGATCCCCTCCTCGCTGGATGTGGGATCACCTTCCACGCCCCGATAACACCATCGATTCATGTCCTCGCTTTCCTGGCGGTGGTCCCTCTCCGTTGCACGCCGTCCAGACCAGCAGCCGCCCAAAATCCCTTCTCTCTGGAGCCCTAAATCAGTACCCTGGCCTGATTTGCAGGAAGGACACCCAAAGAAGACCACTCCCGCCTCCGCATCCACCTCCTCCACAAGTCAAGCGCCATCGCCAGCAAAGGAGGATGACGCTGACAAGGTTCATGGTGGAGCAGATCCCACTTACTCTCCACGAATCTTTATTTTCCCTCTCTCTCGGTTTCACTCATAGTCTCTATCTCCGTGCAGGTGCCACTGCAGCAAGGATGGATTCCATGCCTACACCTGAGTGTGGACAGGACCGACAGGAGTTGGAGGTCCACAAGGTTCTGTTCTCTCCGACTTCGGCTACTGCGGCATGAATGGTTAACTGCTCATCCTGTAGTAATTCCCATTCGAGGGGATGACGCACATCAAGTTCACCGCAGCTGTAAGCTCCCACTTCCTTCAACGCATGAGGCATCACAACTTGACTTTTGTTTCCTGAAGCGTGTCTCTCTGGACCGATCGAAATCAGTGCTGGTGGACTCTGATTTTTTTTCTGGATTTAATGTTGAGAGTTGTACAAGAATTAGTTCTTGATATGATAGTTTCTTCAAATTAATTTGTTATAGTCAAAACATCAAACATTAGTTGGTCATGTCTGCTATAAATAAAATGTGAAGTCAAGAATTTTCTGAACACTTGGATATATTTTGGTGCTAGTTAATTAGAAAATGACTGTGATTAGAAAATTGTTCATCTAGTCTTGTGTCATGAATTTCCTGAACTAGTACTTGAGAATAACTATGTTTAGCACTTGTAGCTAGAGCTGAAGTAAGATCTGCTGATAGCCAATCGACTTTGACATATCATGATATCAATATAAGTTGTCGCCATCTGTTACTACTGGTAGTGCTCTTCTTAGTACCATAACCGTTGTATGTTCTTACTATTATTTAGTACCATAGCTGCAGCTGTATCAAGATAAATTGCCTCCATTTATGTTGTGTTGGTTGTGTCAATTATTGTTGCATTGTAAGTTCTTTGATTCTTTACTTTATTTATCAAGTATGAATCCCAAATTTAGTATTTCACACTCCAAATTAGTAAACCTTGTTCTCTAGCAGTGCTACTGTGTTTTATATTGTCTTTAATTCTCTGAATGTTCAGTTTTTATCTACTTATTCCATTGTTCTTGAACATACGCTCTAGGCCGTTGGTCGTCGTCTTCGCGAGGGTGCCAGATGGCAGCAAAGGTCGTGCATGCGACGACTCTAAAGGAAGGGTGTGCTGGTGCCACCGTCTTCCACGTTCCCGAGCTGCAACCCTCGCTCGCGTCGCCGGCAGGCCATCCTCAACCTCCCTCGCCGCTCGTTCTGTGTAATCTCCCACAGTGACATAAATCTCACTTCCTACCTAGCTCAGCTCCAAGTCCCAAAATGAATCTAGGCAGACTAGGATTATATTTTTGACGTTCAGTTGACCATGTTGTATAGTTGATTTATTATCTTCACCAAACGAACATATAGCAGAGGTAATAGCGTCAAATGTTTAGTGCTAGTAAAATTTGAACATTAACAATTGTTTACTTGTTGTAAATCTTGAACCCTGAGCATAATTTTTTTAGTGCTAGTAAACCTTAAACCCACACGTTTGGTTGCAAATTGATTGGTAATGTCTAGTTAGGTCTATTCTACTTGTACCAATCCTCCATGCTTGCTTATGTTACATACAGATTAGATAAGATGTATTTCTATGCTATATTCAACCATCGGTTTGTAAGCATGACCAGGTGTTCTAAATTGAATTACACCGGACAGTTGCACTCTACTATGAATCTTGAATATTGATAACCTATCATGTGTGATATGTTGTTGATCAGGATATTAGAAGTAGCTTCACAAGCGGCATCTCTTTCTCAATATCTTTCTCTCTCCCTGTAGGTATTCCCAGACGTGATGGGTGCTTGGTGTTTCTATTGTCTTGAAATGAACATTGTTTTGTCTTGTAACATATTGGTTTGATCCTTTCAAAATAAAGGAATGTGTCTTGGTAGTGTTGTTTCAGTTAGAGTCCAATATAATCTTTTAATTCATTAAAGGTTCTTTTTTATTTTTTGGCTAGTTGCAAGTGTATTGTGTTCTTTGGAATCTGATGCTTCAAGATGACAAAAATTTAAACCATAACTACGGTAAATAAGCTTTCTGCACAATCTGAGGAATAACTATTATGGATATTCGAATAGGATACCTGGCAGTATTGCTTAATGCTATTTCTCGAATCCTATTATGAATATCCGAATTTATGTTGTTGCTATGACTGCTCGAGTGATCTCAGTAGTCACTGTGATGATATCCATCTCCATATAGTTAGTCAATCTGATTGAACCTTCTGGTTGTTTGATGTATTAATTCTTAATTCCTTATATCATATAATGCATGATCATTAGTACCTACAGTCCTAAAAGTGATTTACATGTGCACCTCTTTACAACTACTTTCCTTTCCTGTCATGAATAAATCTATGGTGTTTGTCATTGATCCTTGCATAATATTTCTTTGACCACAGGAGGGTGAGACAGCGGCGAGAGCTATGCATTGTTGTTTTCTATGGCTGTTTGTCTGGCAGCGACGGCGTCGAGGGCTATATGGATACACGCAAGTTGGGTTGTTAAGGATACATGCAAGACGGGTTACCTTCAGGTGAGGCTTTATGGAGGTAGGACATATAGAGATTCTGTTTTGCTGCCGGTCTCGATGAGTCTATCTTGGAAACTGAAGTTGGTTGCTGTCAGTGATAATTGGATTGTCTCTTTCTTTTCCACACCACCTAGATTTGCATGCAAGATGAACATGTAGTGTTGGTTCGCTGTTACCCAATAAATAAGTCTTTGCATGAATAAGACCGACTACTTGTGAAATTTTGTTGTTTTCTTAGTTATCAAATTTTTGTGTGGCAATTGACATTTAAGCAGTCCGAATTATTCTTGTTAGCATGATATTTCTAGTTGTTAATCGTTCATTTTTTTCCAGTTGTTGATAATGCTATTTTGTATGAGCTCATCAATCCTATTTGAAAATTAGCTACATGAATGATTTTTTTACATAGCTTTGCTGTTTGCTTCCTTGTTTTGCATTCTACTATTTGGGTAGTTGTTAAATCTGGATTGATGATTCATTTCTCTATACATTTTGCTGATTGGCTGATTGGCTATGTGAGGTACCTATAAACTGATTGCAGTTTGGTGTGTTCTTGGAACATCAGAGCTCAAACTTGTACTAAGTTCATGTTCTTCCTATTTGTTTGGATTAATCTTATACTTTTTTCCCTCATTGTCTAGTCATTACTAAAAGGATGGAGGAGAGTCAGTACCTGGATGATGATCATGGGTTGAAGAAGTGGAACTTCATGCACGAGATATGTGAGAACTGGTTCATTTCATTCATCCTGGAGTGAGTCATCAGGTGTGATTGGAGCGAGTCATCAGATATTATGTGATCGAAGCAGTAGCTAAATGATGTGTGAACCTGAAGGTTTGAGGTCTTGACGATGTAGTACTGTATGTGTGATAGTACTGGATGTGATCTGAACGTGTTATGTAAAGTGATTGAAGTGACATGTATTGTTTATGATGAAATTAGATGAATTGTAACGAGATTGAAATGAAAATTTATCTGCTATGTATTGTATGTTTCGTTTCCGATTGAAATGAAAATTTATCTACTATATTTATTGTTTGTCCTGGACTGTTAAAAGGCTACGGACCACAATAAAAGGCCAAAAGCCCAGCAAAAAACGAGCCTCAATAAAAGGCCAAAAGCGTAGGAAAAAACGAGCCTTAAAATATTTGGCCTATTTAACATGAAAAAATAAGGAAGAAAAAAAATCTGAATGGGCCGAACTGTTGGGCTTGGCTTGTATAATTGAGCTACTTGGATTGGGCTGATTTTGATGCATGACTTTCTCATTTAGTCATAATTTTGCCACGTAGGATTGACCACGTAGAATCTGACGTGGCTATGCTAGGATAGCTCATGACCAAAACAATTGGTTGGTTATAGAGGACTGTATGACTATTCCATTCAATTAGTCATTGATAATCAAATAAGACCCTCGGTATGTGACTTTCACAATTTGGTAAAAAAGGGGTCATGAATGAAACTACGTGACCTTCTAGTGACAAAAATTGAGGGTCACGTATCAACATATTTCTTGTAGTGCGGACGCGCCGTCGTCGCCCGTGGAGCTCGCCGTCGTCGACATGGCCGCGCTCGCGCCGCATGCCGGCCGTGCCCGTACACCGCGCCCACGCCCTCCGCGCCGCCAATCGCCCGCGCTCGTACGCCATGCCGCCCCCGCGCCTGCGACCATCGCCGTCGCCCGTGCCCTTCGCGCCTCGATCGCCGTCGCCCCGTAGGTAAGAACAGACAATTTTTTTTTTATTTAGTGCTTTTGTTTTTACAATTTTTTTTGGTGTTAAAAATTTAGTTAGAATTTAGTGTTATAATTCTAGTGTTAGAAATATTTTAGTTAGAATTTAGTGTTAGAATTTAGTTAGAAATTTTAGTGTTAAAAAAAATAGAAATTTAGTGTTAGAGAAATTTTAGTGTTAGGAATTTTTACTTAGGAATTTTTAGTGTTAGGTAACTTAGAAAATTTCATTAATTAAGTTAGAAATTTTCACAAAGTTAGAAATTTTTACAAAGTTAGAAACTTTAACTAAGTTAGAATAATTTCACTAAGTTAGAATTTTTTACTTAGGAATTTTTAGTGTTAGGAATTTTAAGTTTTTGGCATTTCACTTAAGAATTTTAAGAAAATTTCAATAGGTTAGTGTTAGAAAATTTCACTAAATTAGAAAATTTTCACTAATTATGTTAGAAAATTTCACTAAGTTAGAAAATTTCACAAAGTTAGAATAATTTTACTAAGTTAGAAATTTTCACTAAGTTAGAAAAATTTCACTAAGTTAGAAAAATTGACAAAGTTAATTGGAATAATTTCACTAAGTTGGAATAATTTCACTAAGTTACAATAATTTCACTAAGTTAGAAAATTTTCACTAAGTTAGTGTTAGAATATTTCACTAAGTTAGATATTTTTTTTTACTTTGTGTTAAAAATTTGGAGCTGTTATTGCAGTTTTACTTGTGATGTTCGTTCGATTTTTTGAATAAATGCCGATGATTGAAAGAGTTGGTTCACACTCAGATGGCTTTCATGGTTCGGTGCGCCTTGTGATTTTCACAAAGTTAGGATCTTGTGCATCCCACTTGGCGCGCTGGGTCCACCAAGGCTGCTTGTATGTGTCCACCCTAAATATGAGGCACACAGACCGATGACCATCTTGTTCCTGTTAAGAGATACTACATGCGGTGGTGATCCAGGGAAAGTAACGAATGCGAGGGTTTCTGGATTTCTTTCGAACTAAATAATGTCACATATGTAATATGGTTCGGGAGATCCGGATGAAGCTGAACTCTTTAGTGCACATGCATAATGGTGACATTCCGCAGAAATCCCATCCGGGGTTATGAAGAATGTTCCAATTATGTATGTGTACAAAAGGGTCTAATTTTTTCCGGCTTTCACTATCTTATATTTAATAATTAGAGACTCCCTACGAGGCACCACGTTAATCCTAGAAAACTGTATTAAAGTATCCCTTCGATGTGAATTATGTGGTCAAGATTAAATATAAGATGGAGGAGTTTTGTCTCTTTACGTACCATGTAGTTGAAAAGGACCCGGAAGTTGTATTTGTGCACGTAACATGATCTGCTAAAAAATATAGTACATCACGTGTGGGGGCTAACGTGTATGAGTAGGACTCCTATTTCTAATCAATTATGTATCATCCTAAGTGAAAAAATGATTGAAATGTATAACAGCCTCGTCCGGTCAGAGAACTTCACAGGCCTAGCAGTTTGGAGACCATGTCTCCTTGAATTTTTTTATTATATGCTATACAAGTCTATAAAAAAATCTTTAGCAGCCAAAGCAGGTGTCATATAATGTGGCAGCAGCTGTTTACTGCTTCTAGATCAGACTGTACGACATCCAGATCTGCCGACCTGGTTTGAAGTGCAGTCATGCTGTACAATGGTTCACGTTCAAGATAAAAAATTGTGCAACCTTGATAGTTCACGTCCATGATAAAAGAAAGTGTGTCATGTCGCTTACACTATTTGCAGCACTTGCATGCAAACATGTGCGGAAGACACGGATGTTCATATGTCATTTGCATAAAAAATATATTCCATAAAAGATAAGATAGATATAATTAGATGGAAAAAATATTTTTTACTTTATTTGACGGGTGAAAATAGTAGTACATGTTTTGTTTGTAATGGACATATTTCCTTTCCATGTTTTGTCTAAAAATAATCGGACATGTTGTAAGCCTAATAAGTCAGCTAATCTAAAAAGATATGCAAAAATAAAATTAGATCAAAAGATTTGGATGTATGTAATTTCTATCATTCATCTAATAATATCGGTCTTATAATGTTTATTATTCATATCAAGCGGATTTACGTGTAATTCGTCCTATGCCTTCTCGGAATGAACTGACGACGGTTCGCGGGCCACCGCTGATGCCGGAGTGATCTACAAATGGGTAGTATCATAGTTTAGGTCGGTGAAATTCGACCCTTTTATTGCCGTCTTCCATAGACCATTGGCAGTTTACACTATGGGGACTCCAAGCAGAGCCACATTTTTGGCTACATGTGGCCAAATATTTTGAAATTTTAAAAACTAAAATGTTATCTCCCAAAAATATTTTGATAAAAATCCTACATGTAGATGATGATGATGACTTCTACTGTACCAAAAACGAAATTCTAAATATTTTGTATTTTTTTGTTGTATAAAAATGGCAAAATTTTTTGATCTAGGATAGTGAACAGTAACATATTAGAAAACTTCCAATTTTTTCATAATTTTTCATTTTTGTGCGGGCCGGATACAAACGATTTCAAGTTGAAAATTTCATTTTCTTCGGTTTAAGTTCCGCGGTAGGGCACACGCACAAGCACAACACCAAACCCTAGTCTTTTTCTCTACCCTTCCCCGCCGCCACACAAAACCCGATCTAATCTTGCATGTCACCCCTTCTCCTCCTTCCTTCGTCCTTCCATCGCCGTCCCTCTCGTTCTCCCACCGTGGCGCCTCTGGTCTCCGCGCCTGCGCACCTCTCTCCTCTTGCGCTCTTGCCTCTGGTCACCCGCCTCCAAGACTCGCTGCATGTGACGCGCGGTCGCGGGATCTCTCCATGGGGTCGCCGGATCCCCTCCTCGCTGGATGTGGGATCACCTTCCACGCCCCGATAACCCCATCGATTCATGTCCTTGCTTTCCTGGCGGTTGTCCCTCTCCGTTGCACGCCGTCCAGACCAGCAGCCGCCCAAAATCCCTTCTCTCTGGAGCCCTAAATCAGTACCCTGGCCTGATTTGCAGGAAGGACACCCAAAGAAGACCACTCCCGCCTCCGCATCCACCTCCTCCACAAGTCAAGCGCCATCGCCAGCAAAGGAGGATGACGCTCACAAGGTTCATGGTGGAGCAGATCCCACTTACTCTCCACGAATCTTTATTTTCCCTCTCTCTCGGTTTCACTCATAGTCTCTATCTCCGTGCAGGTGCCACTGCAGCAAGGATGGATTCCATGTCTACACCTGAGTGTGGACAGCACCGACAGGAGTTGGAGGTCCGCAAGGTTCTGTTCTCTCCGACTTCGGCTACTGCGGCATGAATGGTTAACTGCTCATCCTGTAGTAATTCCCATTCGAGGGGATGACGCACATCAATTTCACCGCAGCTGTAAGCTCCCACTTCCTTCAACGCATGAGGCATCACAACTTGACTTTTGTTTCCTGAAGCGTGTCTCTCTGGACCGATCGAAATCAGTGCTGGTGGACTCTGATTTTTTTTCTGGATTTAATGTTGAGAGTTGTACAAGAATTAGTTCTTGATATGATAGTTTCTTCAAATTAATTTGTTATAGTCAAAACATCAAACATTAGTTGGTCATATCTGCTATAAATGAAATGTGAAGTCAAGAATTTTCTGAACACTTGGATATATTTTGGTGCTAGTTAATTAGAAAATGACTGTGATTAGAAAATTGTTCATCTAGTCTTGTGTCATGAATTTCCTGAACTAGTACTTGAGAATAACTATGTTTAGCACTTGTAGCTAGAGCTGAAGTAAGATCTGCTGATAGCCAATCGACTTTGACATATCATGATATCAATATAAGTTGTCTCCATCTGTTACTACTGGTAGTGCTCTTCTTAGTACCATAACCGTTGTATGTTCTTACTATTATTTAGTACCATAGCTGCTGCTGTATCAAGATAAATTGCCTCCATTTATGTTGTGTTGGTTGTGTCAATTATTGTTGCATTGTAAGTTCTTTGATTCTTTACTTTATTTATCAAGTATGAATCCCAAATTTAGTATTTCACACTCCAAATTAGTAAACCTTGTTCTCTAGCAGTGCTACGATGTTTTATATTGTCTTTAATTATCTGATTGTTCAGTTTTTATCTACTTATTCCATTGTTCTTGAACATACGCTCTAGGCCGTTGGTCGTCGTCTTCGCGAGGGTGCCAGATGGCAGCAAAGGTCGTGCATGCGACGACTCTAAAGGAAGGGTGTGCTGGTGCCACCATCTTCCACGTTCCCGAGTTGCAACCCTCGCTCGCGTCGCCGGCAGGCCATCCTCAACCTCCCTCGCCGCTCGCTTCTGTGTAATCTCCCACAGTGACATAAATCTCACTTCCTACCTAGCTCAGCTCCAAGTCCCAAAATGAATCTAGGCAGACTAGGATTATATTTTTGACGTTCAGTTGACCATGTTGTATAGTTGATTTATTATCTTCACCAAACGAACATATAGCAGAGGTAATAGCGTCAAATGTTTAGTGCTAGTAAAATTTGAACATTAACAATTTTTTACTTGTATTAAATCTTGAACCCTGAGCATAATTTTTTTAGTGCTAGTAAACCTTAAACCCACACGTTTGGTTGCAGATTGATTGGTAATGTCTAGTTAGGTCTATTCTACTTGTACCAATCCTCCATGCTTGCTTATGTTACATACAGATTAGATAAGATGTATTTCGATGCTATATTCAACCATCGGTTTGTAAGCATGACCAGGTGTTCTAAATTGAATTACACCGGACAGTTGCACTCTACTACGAATCTTGAATATTGATAACCTATCATGTGTGATATGTTGTTGATCAGGATATTAGAAGTAGCTTCACAAGCAGCATCTCTTTCTCAATATCTTTCTCTCTCCCTGTAGGTATTCCCAGACGTGATGGGTGCTTGGTGTTTCTATTGTCTTGAAATGAACATTGTTTTGTCTTGTAACATATTGATTTGATCCTTTCAAAATAAAGGAATGTGTCTTAGTAGTGTTGTTTCAGTTAGAGTCCAATATAATCTTTTAATTCATTAAAGGTTCTTTTTTATTTTTTGGCTAGTTGCAAGTGTATTGTGTTCTTTGGGAATCTGATGCTTCAAGATGACAAAAATTTAAACCATAACTACGGTAAATAAGCTTGCTGCACAATCTGAGGAGTAACTATCATGGATATTCGAATAGGATACCTGGCAGTATTGCTAAATGCTATTTCTCGAATCCTATTATGAATATCCGAATTTATGTTGTTGCTATGACTGCTCGAGTGATCTCAGTAGTCACTGTGATGATATCCATCTCCATATAGTTAGTCAATCTGATTGAACCTTCTGGTTGTTTGATGTATTAATTCTTAATTCCTTATATCATATAATGCATGATCATTAGTACCTATAGTCCTAATAGTGATTTACATGTGCACCTCTTTACAACTACTTTCCTTTCCTGTCATGAATAAATCTATGGTGTTTGTCATTGATCCTTGCATAATATTTCTTTGACCACAGGAGGGTGAGACAGCGGCGAGAGCTATGCATTGTTGTTTTCTATGGCTGTTTGTCTGGCAGCGACGGCGTCGAGGGCTATATGGATACACGCAAGTTGGGTTGTTAAGGATACATGCAAGACGGGTTACCTTCAGGTGAGGCTTTATGGAGGTAGGACATATAGAGATTCTGTTTTGCTGCCGGTCTCGATGAGTCTATCTTGGAAACTGAAGTTGGTTGCTGTCAGTGATAATTGGATTGTCTCTTTCTTTTCCACACCACCTAGATTTGCATGCAAGATGAACATGTAGTGTTGGTTCGCTGTTACCCAATAAATAAGTCTTTGCATGAATAAGACCGACTACTTGTGAAATTTTGTTGTTTTCTTAGTTATCAAATTTTTGTGTGGCAATTGACATTTAAGCAGTCCGAATTATTCTTGTTAGCATGATATTTCTAGTTGTTAATCGTTCATTTTTTTCCAGTTGTTGATAATGCTATTTTGTATGAGGTCATCAATCCTATTTGAAAATTAGCTACATGAATGATTTTTTTACATAGCTTTGCTGTTTGCTTCCTTGTTTTGCATTCTACTATTTGGGTAGTTGTTAAATCTGGATTGATGATTCATTTCTCTATACATTTTGCTGATTGGCTGATTGGCTATGTGAGGTACCTATAAACTGATTGCAGTTTGGTGTGTTCTTGGAACATCAGAGCTCAAACTTGTACTAAGTTCATGTTCTTCCTATTTGTTTGGATTAATCTTATACTTTTTTCCCTCATTGTCTAGTCATTACTAAAAGGATGGAGGAGAGTCAGTACCTGGATGATGATCATGGGTTGCATAAGTGGAACTTCATGCACGAGATATGTGAGAACTGGTTCATTTCATTCATCCTGGAGTGAGTCATCAGGTGTGATTGGAGCGAGTCAACAGATATTATGTGATCGAAGCAGTAGCTAAATGATGTGTGAACCTGGAGGTTTGAGGTCTTGACGATGTAGTACTGTATGTGTGATAGTACTGGATGTGATCTGAACGTGTTATGTAAAGTGATTGAAGTGACATGTATAGTTTATGATGAAATTAGATGAATTGTAACGAGATTGAAATGAAAATTTATCTGCTATGTATTGTATGTTTCGTTTCCGATTGAAATGAAAATTTATCTACTATATTTATTGTTTGTCCTGGACTGTTAAAAGGCTACGGACCACAATAAAAGGCCAAAAGCCCAGCAAAAAACGAGCCTCAATAAAAGGCCAAAAGCGTAGGAAAAAACGAGCCTTAAAATATTTGGCCTATTTAACATGAAAAAATAAGGAAGAAAAAAAATCTAAATGGGCCGAACTGTTGGGCTTGGCTTGTATAATTGAGCTACTTGGATTGGGCTGATTTTGATGCATGACTTTCTCATTTAGTCATAATTTTGCCACGTAGGATTGACCATGTAGAATCTGACGTGGCTATGCTAGGATAGCTCATGACCAAAACAATTGGTTGGTTATAGAGGACTGTATGACTATTCCATTCAATTAGTCATTGATAATCAAATAAGACCCTCGGTATGTGACTTTCACAATTTGGTAAAAAAGGGGTCATGAATGAAACTACGTGACCTTCTAGTGACAAAAATTGAGGGTCACGTATCAACATATTTCTTGTAGTGCGGACGCGCCGTCGTCGCCCGTGGAGCTCGCCGTCGTCGACATGGCCGCGCCCGCGCCGCATGCCGGCCGTGCCCGTACACCGCGCCCGCGCCCTCCGCGCCGCCAATCGCCCGCGCTCGTACGACGTGCCGCCCCCGCGCCTGCGACCATCGCCGTCGCCCGTGCCCTTCGCGCCTCGATCGCCGTCGCCCCGTAGGTAAGAACAGACAATTTTTTTTATTTAGTGCTTTTGTTTTTACAATTTTTTTGGTGTTAAAAATTATGTTAGAATTTAGTGTTATAATTCTAGTGTTAGAAATATTTTAGTTAGAATTTAGTGTTGGAATTTAGTTAGAAATTTTAGTGTTAGAAAAAATAGAAATTTAGTGTTAGAGAAATTTTAGTGTTAGGAATTTTTACTTAGGAATTTTTAGTGTTAGGAATTTTTAGTGTTAGGTAACTTAGAAAATTTCATTAATTAAGTTAGAAATTTTCACAAAGTTAGAAATTTTCACAAAGTTAGAAACTTTAACTAAGTTAGAATAAATTCACTAAGTTAGAATTTTTTACTTAGGAATTTTTAGTGTTTGGAATTTTAAGTTTTTGGAATTTCACTTAAGAATTTTAAGAAAATTTCAATAGGTTAGTGTTAGAAAATTTCACTAAATTAGAAAATTTTCACTAATTATGTTAGAAAATTTCACTATGTTAGAAAATTTCACAAAGTTAGAATAATTTTACTAAGTTAGAAATTTTCACTAAGTTAGAAAAATTTCACTAAGTTAGAAAAATTGACTAAGTTAATTGGAATAATTTCACTACGTTGGAATAATTTCACTAAGTTACAATAATTTCACTAAATTAGAAAATTTTCACTAAGTTAGTGTTAGAAAATTTCACTAAGTTAGATTTTTTTTTTACTTTGTGTTAGAAATTTGGAGCTGTTATTGCAGTTTTACTTGTGATGTTCGTTCGATTTTTTGAATAAATGCCGATGATTGAAAGAGTTGGTTCACACTCAGATGGCTTTCATGGTTCAGTGCGCCTTGTGATTTTCACAATGTTAGGATCTTGTGCATCCCACTTGGCGCGCTGGGTCCACCAAGGCTGCTTGTATGTGTCCACCCTAAATATGAGGCACACAGACCGATGAGCATCTTGTTCCTGTTAAGAGATACTACATGCGGTGGTGATCCAAGGAAAGTAACGAATGCGAGGGTTTCTGGATTTCTTTCGAACTAAATAATGTCACATATGTAATATGGTTCGTGAGATCCGGATGAAGCTGAACCCTTTAGTGCACATGCATAATGGTGACATTCCGCAGAAATCTCATCCGGGGTTATGAAGAATGTCCGAAATATGTATGTGTACAAAAGCGTCTAATTTTTTCCGGCTTTCACTATCTTATATTTAATAATTAGAGACTCCCTACGAGGCACCACGTTAATCCTAGAAAACTGTATTAAAGTATCCCTTCGATGTGAATTATGTGGTCAAGATTAAATATAAGCTGGAGGAGTTTTGTCTCTTTACGTACCATGTAGTTGAAAAGGACCCGGAAGTTGTATTTGTGCACGTAACATGATCTGCTAAAAAATATAGTACATCACGTGTGGGGGCTAACGTGTATGAGTAGGACTCCTATTTCTAATCAATTATGTATCATCCTAAGTGAAAAAATGATTAAAATGTATAACAGCCGCGTCCGGTCAGAGAACTTCACAGGCCTAGCAGTTTGGAGACCATGTCTCCTTGATTTTTTTTATTATATGCTATACAAGTCTATAAAAAAATCTTTAGCAGCCAAAGCAGGTGTCATAAAATGTGGCAGCAGCTGTTTACTGCTTCTAGATCAGACTGTACGACATCCAGATCTAATGGTGAAAATGTGGCAGCAACTGTCACGAACCGGGACTAATGGTGAAAATTTTCGCGGCTTTCTCGTTCCCGCGCAGAACGAGCCTTTAGTCCCGGTTCGTGACACGAACCGCGACTAAAGGTGGTTATTCGAATACAAATAATAGATGCGTGCAACCTTAAAAATACAAATAATATATCAGAAAATTCAGAAAAATAAAACTAATTCTTTTTCAAATCTTAAAAATACAAATAATATATCAGAAAATTCAGAAAAATAGAACTAATTCTTTTTCCAATCTTAAAAATTCCCATAGATAAAAAAGGCAGTACATAATGGCAAGAGTGGATCTAAACCTAAACGGAGAGCATAGATGCATGCATGATCTGATATCTGCTGCTAGTCATACTCCTGCCTAGGCCTACGACATGAGAAAATTCAGAGCCCAGGACTGGGCCCAAGATTGTCGAAATCCACCATTGTCATTCCGTATTGCTCGTCCACCTTTACCCCACCTCCTGTTAGCTTGAACCATTTGCACCGGAACAAAGGGACCTTAAAATAGGGTCCGTAGTCAAGTTCCCATATCTCCTCTATGTAACCATAATATGTGACCTTTTGCCCAATCTCGGTTGCTGCATCAAAGCGGACACCACTGTTTTGGTTGGTGCTCTTTTTATCTTGGGAGATCGTGTAAAATGTATTCCCATTAATCTCGTACCCTTGGAAAGTCGTGATAGTCGAAGATGGTGTCTTGGCCAACATGTACAGCTGATCTTCAACATCATTGTCATTCATTAAATGTTTTCGCAACCAACTGCCGAAAGTCTCCATGTGGGCCTTTCTAATCCATGATTCAGGCTTCCCCGGGTTGTTCGAAGTACGGAGCCACCAAGCTCGAATTTTGTAGAACTGTGTAGTGTGCTTCAGTCATAGAATGACCGTCCATACATATCGTTGATTTCCTTCCGATCGTGCCTCTTCCACTTAGTCTCCCCTCGTGCCGCGATTGAGGAATACCAATCGGCTTAAGGTCAGGAACATAGTCAATACAGAACTCAATTACCTCCTCATTTCCATAGCCCTTTACGATGCTTCCTTCTGGCCTAGCACGATTACGAACATATTTCTTTAATACTCCCATAAACCTCTCGAAGGGGAACATATTGTGTAGAAATACAGGACCGAGAATGGAAATCTCTTCGACTAGGTGGACCAGGAGGTGCGTCATAATATCGAAGAAGGATGGTGGAAACAGCAACTCAAAACTGACAAGACATTGGACCACATCGTTCTGTAACCGTGGTAGATCTTCTGGACTGATTACCTTCTGAGAGATTGCATTGAGGAATGCACACAACTTCACAATGGCTACTCGAACATTTTCCTGTAGGAGGCCCCTCAAAGCAATCGGAAGCAATTGCGTCATAATCACGTGGCAGTCGTGAGACTTCAGGTTTTGGAACTTTTTCTCCGCCATGTTTATTATTCCCTTTATATTCGACGAGAAGCCAGACGGGACCTTCATACTGCTCAGGCATTCAAAAAAAATGACCTTCTCTTCTTTCGTAAGAGCGTAGCTGGCACGACCTTGAAACCATTCCGGATGCCGGTCATCTGGGTCTTTCAAAAGTTGTTGATCCCGCCGTGCTTCCTTTGTATCCTTTGTCTTCCCATACACGCCCAAGAAGCTTAGCAGGTTCACGCAAACATTCTTCGTAACATGCATCACGTCGATTGCAGAGCGGACATCTAGGACTTTCCAATACTGTAGCTCCCAAAATATCGATTTCTTTTTCCACATGGGTACGTGCCCGTCAACTCCCTGCGGAACTGATTGTCCGCCAGGACCCTTTCCAAAGATGACATTCAAATCCTTGACCATATCAAATATCTCATCTCCAGTATGTTCCGCAGGCTTCGGCCGGTGATCTGCCTTGCCGTTGAAATGCTTGCCTTTCTTTCTTACGTTATGATTTCGGGGAAGAAATCGACGATGACCCAGGTACACGTTCTTCCTACAGTTATCCAAAAATACACTTTCAGTCTCATGTAAGCAGTGCGTGCATGCTTTGTATCCCTTATTTGACTGTCCAGAAAGGTTACTGAGAGCAGGCCAATCGTTGATGGTTACAAAAAGCAACGCTCGTAGGTTAAATTCCTCTTCTTTGTGCTCATCCCACACAGGTACACCAGGTTTGCCCCACAATTGTAAAAGTTCATCAACTAATGGCCTTAGGTACACATCGATGTCGTTGCCGGGTTGCTTCGGACCTTGGATGAGCACTGGCATCATAATGAACTTCCGCTTCATGCACAACCAAGGAGGAAGGTTGTAGATGCATAGAGTCACGGGCCAGGTGCTATGGCTGGAGCTCTGCTCGCCAAAAGGATTCATGCCATCAGTACTTAGACCAAATCTTATGTTCCTTGCGTCAGCTGCAAAATCTTTGAACTCTCTGTCGATCTTTCTCCATTGCGTTCCATCAGCGGGGTGTCTCAACTCCCCGTCGGACTTACGGTCCTCTTTGTGCCATCGCAACAACTTGGCATGATCTTTGTTCCTGAACAGGCGTTTCAACCGAGGTATTATAGGAGCATACCACATCACCTTGGCGGGAACCCTCTTCCTGGGTTTCTCGCCCTCAACATCGTCACCAGGGTCATCGCCTCTGATCTTATAACGCAATGCAGTGCATACAGGGCATTCATTCAAATCCTCGTATGCACCGCGGTAGAGGACGCAGTCGTTAATGCATGCATGTATCTTCAGAATCTCTAAACCTAGAGGGCACACAACCTTCTTTGCTTCGTACGTACTGGTGGGCAACTCGTTATTCTTCGGAAGCATATTCTTCAAAATTTTCAGCAAATTTTCAAATGATGAGTCAGCTACACCTTCCCGTGCCTTCCATTTCAGCAAATCCAGTGTGGAGCCCAGCTTTTTCAGACTATTGTCGCATCCTGGGTACAGTGACTTCGTGTGATCCTCTAACATGCGATCCAAATTCTCCCTCTCCTTGTCAGTTTCGCAGCGTCTCCGTGCATCAGCAATGGTCCGACCAAGATCATCAGCGGGCTCATCATGTGCCTCTTCTTCACCTTCACCAAACCCTTCCCCACCTTCAGCATCATCCTCCATGAAAGTATCACCGAAAAGGTCATGATAGTTGAAATCGATATCATCCTCTTCTTCATCTTCTTCCATTCTAACCCCTCTTTCTCCATGCTTGGTCCAACAATTATAGCTTGGCATGAAACCGTGCCGAAGCAGGTGCATGTGAACGACTCTTGAGGAGGAGTGACCCTTCTCATTCTTACATTCAGCACATGGACACATAATAAAACCTCGCTGTTTGTTCGCATTTGCCACTACGAGGAAATCTTTCAAACCCGTAGTGAACTCACCGGAGAGTCGGTTACCGTACATCCATTGCCGATTCATCTGCATTATTATTATATAAAGTATATAATTAACCATCATGCATCTGTTAAACTAACTAGCTAGCTGGAAATAATACAAATCATGAAAGGTTCAAGTTGCTAACCGCGATCACGGAGGTAAAATAAATGAAAACGCTCAAGTGTGTTTCATGCTATGGGGCATTTCATCGAACACCTTGTGTGCATAGTAGGAACCAAAAGCATACCCACCACCCCCTTGTGAATATTGTGAGCAAATGTGGCCAAGTGCAGCGAGGTGAGTCCTATATATAGGGATGGGCCTTTAGTCCCGGTTCACCTGGACAACCGCGGCTAAAGGCCGTGGGGCCGGCCCGAGGATCTATTAGTCCCCGTTGGTCTGGCCAACCGGGACTAAATCCCCTCCCCTCCGCCAGTTGTGGGCCGAGCGCGCTGGGCCCAGACTATTGGTCGCGGGTCTCGTCCCGAACCGTGACTAAAGACCCCTATGGTCGCGGGTCCATTATTTTGGGGACTAATGGGGGCGTACCGAGGGCCTATTTTCTACCAGTGTATACAAGTCTATAAAAAATCTTTAGCAGCCAAAGCAGGTGTCATAAAATGTGGCAGCAGCTGTTTACTGCTTCTACATCAGACTGTACGACATCCAGATCTGCCGACCTGGTTTGAAGTGCAGTCATGCTGTACAATGGTTCACGTTCAAGATAAAAAATTGTGCAACCTTGATAGTTCATGTACGTTCATGATAAAAGAAAGTGTGTCATGTCGCTTACACTATTTGCAGCACTTGCATGCAAACATGTGCGGAAGACACGGATGTTCATATGTCATTTGCATAAAAAATATATTCCATAAAAGATAAGATAGATATAATTAGATGGAAAAAATATTTTTTACTTTATTTGACGGGTGAAAATAGTAGTACATGTTTTGTTTGTAATGGACATATTTCCTTTCCATGTTTTGTCTAAAAATAATCGGACATGTTGTAAGCCTAATAAGTCAGCTAATCTAAAAAGATATGCAAAAATAAAATTAGATCAAAAGATTTGGATGTATGTAATTTCTATCATTCATCTAATAATATCGGTCTTATAATGTTTATTATTCATATCAAGCGGATTTACGTGTAATTCGTCCTATGCCTTCTCGGAATGAACTGACGACGGTTCGCGGGCCACCGCTGATGCCGGAGTGATCTACAAATGGGTAGTATCATAGTTTAGGTCGGTGAAATTCGGCCCTTTTATTGCCGTCTTCCATAAACCATTGGCAGTTTACACTATGGGGACTCCAAGCAGAGCCACATTTTTGGCTACATGTGGCCAAATATTTTGAAATTTTAAAAACTAAAATGTTATCTCCCAAAAATATTTTGATAAAAATCCTACATGTAGATGATGATGATGACTTCTACTGTACCAAAAACGAAATTCTAAATATTTTGTATTTTTTTGTTGTATAAAAATGGCAAAAATTCTTGATCTAGGATAGTGAACAGTAACATATTAAAAAACTTCCAATTTTTTCATAATTTTTCATTTTTGTGCGGGCCGGATACAAACGATTTCAAGTTGAAAATTTGTAGAACCATAGATACTGTCATTTAAAAAATTTAAGAATTTATTTTCGAGTTTTCCGAAACTTTGAAATGTTGGTTTCAGAAATTGTTTGAAACCAGGACTACATGTAACCTGCCCTATAAAGTGATATTTAGGAGTCTGAGACTCGACGTTAGTCTGCTGGCGCATATATTGCCTTTATGCGTGCGGCCATACTTCATATCATATGCAAGCCAACAAGCCATATAAATTACATGCCAGATCGATGTGTATCATATGCAAATTACACACTGATGCATGCATCAAGTTTTTCTATTGTTACATTTATCTAAATTTATGTCTTCTATGAAAGTATGTTTTTTTAGATTCTTAATAACGACTATTTAAATGCATACCATACTTTTTTTGAAAAAACAAAAAAAAAGTATCGGTTTCGAATAACATTAATCCAACTACAATATTAAATACCACGTAAAGAAATCATTCCAAGTTTTTCAGCTTTATCTGGTTCTTTAAATTGCTAGCCCGTGCAATTGCACGGGATGATGACTAGTTACATATATAATTTTGTTTAGATTTAAAGATGTCCAGTAACCCTTCCTTCCCCCGCATTGCCATCACGTGTACTTATCTCGTAACAAGCACAAAATGTGAAGGTCCAACTTCACATCAAGGCCCGATGACCATCTTGTTCCTGTTAAGAGCTACTACAGGCGATGGTGATCTGGGGAAAGGAGGAATATAAGGGTTTCTGGATTTCTTTGGATTTAAATAACGTCACATATGTAATATCGTGAGATCCGGACGAAGTTGAACCCTTTTGTCGACATACGTAATGGTTACATTCCTCAGTAATCACTTCCGGGGTTATGAAGAATGTCCCCATTATGTGCGCGTACAAGATGGTCTAACCTTGTTTGGATCTCACGATATTACATATATGATTTTTGTTTAGTTTCAAAGATTTCCAAACACCCCTATCTTCATCCTTTTCCGGATCGCCATCACGTGTATTTACCTCGTAACAAGCACAAAATGTGAAGACCAGATGACCATATTCTTCCTGTTAAGAGGTACTACAGTGGGTGGTGATACGGGGAAAGGAACGAAGGCGAGGGTTTCTTGATTTCTGTCGAACTAAATAATGTCAAATATGTAATATGGTTCCTGAGATCCGGCTGAAGTTGAACCCATTAGTGCACATTCGTAATGGTGACATTCCTCAGAAATCCCTTCCTGGGTTATGAAGAATGTCGCCGTTATGTATGTGCACAAAAGGGTCTAACCTTGTTTGGATCTCACTATTGCATATATGATTTTGTTTAGTTTTAAAGATGTACAGAAACCCTTCCTTCCCCCGCATCGCCATCACGTGTACTTACCTCGTAACAAGCACAAAATGTGAAGGTCCAACTTCACATCAAGCCCCGATGACCATCTTGTTCCTAATAAGAGGTACTACAGTGGGTGGTGATCCGGGGAAATGAGGAAGATGAGGTTTTCTGGATTTCTTTGTAACTAAATAACGTCATATATGTAAAATCGTGAGATCCGAACAAAGTTGAACCCTTTTGTCCACATACGTAATGGTTACATTCCTCAGAAATCCCTTCCGTGGTTATGAAGAATGTCCACACTATGTAGGTGGACAAAAGGGTCTAACCTTGTTCGGATCTCACGATATTACATATATGATTTTGTTTAGTTTCAAAATTTTCAAAAAACCCTTCTCTTCATCCTTTTCCGGATCGCCATCACGTGTAGTTACCTCGTAACAAGCAGAAAATGTGAAGGTCTAGGCAGGAGTATGACTAGCAGATCAGATCCACTCTTTCCTAATAAACTTGCGACTCAAACGGGGCATAATAACATTCCAGATTATCCTGTCGTGTGTGAAAACGTTGCAGATCACTTCCTCTTCTTCTGAAGTGATCTGCAATGTTTTCACACATGATATGGATAATCTGGGATGCTACATCTGTTATGTCCTGTTCGAGTCGCAACTTTATTCGGCAAGACTCGATCTGATCTGCTAGTCATACTCCTTACTAAAGTTCAGAAACCCTAGTTCCGGGCAATGGATGAAGATGAGGGTTTCGGTTGGAACTAAGGAACGACGCATTTGTAATGTTAGTGTTAGTGAGATCAGAAGAACTGGGTTGCACCATTTTGTGCATATACGTAATGGTGATATTTTTCATAGCCCTAGAATATCACCGGTATGTATGTGCACGAAATGGTCCAACTTTGTTCGGATCTCACAAACACTTACGTCTGTGATTTTGTTTAGTTTCTCAAAAACCCTTTTCTTCATGCTTTGTGTTTAACTCTCATCTTATTTATGTCATATTTCTCCATTTACTATTTTTTACTAAGTTAGAAACACCAAGGTATTTTACATAATTACGGAATATTTACTTAGTCCCGGCATGTTTTTAGTTCATGTCTCTGTTGGACCCGTCGGGCGATGTCCGGGACTAGGCCCCGCCGGGTTGGCACTGGAGGTCCTTACTACTGGGACACGCGGCTTGGTGATAAATCCGGGTGACGTGGTCGACCCGGATATTCTTTGGTGGCCATCGCGTGGGCCACGGTCAGTCCGGAGAGAATCGGCCCTTGAGGAGGTGGTACAACAGCGTATCAGAGAGGAGGACAAGCACGTCTGTCGCTACATGTACTTGCTCGATAGGGAGTATAGCAGCAATTGGTCGATTATTCGGATTGTTCCTTACCACGTGAGCTATGACCCTGTGAGGGTTCCTTACCTATGGATGCGTAGCACCTGCGACTCAGCACCCCGCGGCTTAGGACCATGTCGGAGTTAATTAGTTTGAGAGATGTCATGAGACTATGTATAAGTGATATTATTCGATCGTGATGTATTACGGTTAGATAAAATGAAACCGAGCTACGTAATTCTTGGTATGTAATTATACGTTTAAATATTTCATGAATATGTTGCTTTTATAATTGAAATGAATATGTTGCTATAAGTACCATTAGTTATTATCTATAAGCAATTTGATGAAATAGATCTGTAACATATAGTTACTCTTCTTGTGTATTTTTAGAATATATAGTATGGATCCAAGAGACGAACATGTGGAAAACTTGCTCGAGGGTTTAATCCGCGGGGCCGACGGAGAGACCGATGTGAGGTAGTGGATGAACAACTCCGGTGAGGGAGATCCGGAGCTCACCCGGGGAGACGTCTTTGCTAAGGGAGAAGCTGACGGCTCCGGTGAGGGATAAGCCGACGACTCCAGTGAGGGAGAAGCCGACGGCTCCGGTGGAGCCGTACAAATTACAAACACCGGCTCCGAGGTGCCTATATATAGATATGTTAATTAATGAAGTATCTGTTGTCTATATACATATATTAACAGTCTTTATAGTTTTAGCCATCCGGTTCAAGCATATCAACCAGAAAAAAAATACTAAACGAGGCGCAACAAAGAAGTTGAAAGATACAGAAAGATATAGGATCGACACGATCGCAGCAGACAGCGCACCCGAGCATTCCGCTGATGTTGCTAAAAAAATTGTGAAGCAATACGAAGTGCTAGTTAGGGATCACATACCGATCACTTTTCATGAGTCGAATGACCCAAAAGATCCGCGGATACAAGGAATTTCATATGTGAGCAAAAAAGCCAAAGAGCATGTTTTCTGGAAGTTCATGTGTAATTTCAACTTACCCTTGCCGGAGGTGTACGAGAATGAGGCGGATGAGAATGAGGCCAATGTTTAAAAATAAAATTGAGATACTGGAAAAGGTCAAGGCGTGGATCTGAAAAAGATGGCCGAGAAATTCAAAAACTGGAAGAAAAGATGTAACCTTGACTATGTTAAGAAGGGAAAGACTCCAGATTTCAGTCAAGGGTATGAGAAAATAAAACCGTTATGGCAGAGTTTGTCGAGACATCGTAGTAGTATTCATAGACGGGGGTGCCAGGAGACTACGGTAGAGACGTGGGGTAACGGGATCGCGTGGTGGATGGTGAACACAGGATTTACCCAGGTTCGGTACGTCGCGACAGTACGACGTGCCTACTCCTGCACTTCTCACTAAGCAGGACTAAAGCCTCGAAACAGGATTACAATGTGAGGTTCTGATCTAGCTACTCGCAGAGGATTAACTTCTTGGCGAGTTAGTCTAGAGCTTCTCTGCTATTCGTTGGTTGTTAAATCTAGCTCCCGTCCGGCTTTATATAATAGACGGATTAGGGCTTACAGAATAGGAAACCTAGAAGACTACGGTAACTATAACTTGGAAAGAAAGGAATCCGTCTTCTCCTCCAAGCCAGATCACGTGGGCCGTGATCCGGGTTCTTCTAGAATCCGGCTTCTGTGCGTCGAGTTACTGGGCCGCCCAATGGACCATAGCCCACTACCACTTTGGGCCACCCTGGTAACCAGACACTTTAACTACCATCTTATATACCCCTATGCGATATATATCTGACAGTAGCCCCCAAGAAGGATTAAAACTCTGATTCGCCGTCTTTCGCCAAATGTGCTTTGTCCGAGAAATCTCAATCAGCAGTCTTGATTCTTCTTATTCTTCTTCTTTTGAAAGAGATGGTAACGTGAAACTCGGAATCCTGAAAATCCGGCTTTTCTCTCATGATTCTTCGTGGAGAAGGAATTTCCTACGTTAGCGCTTGAGTCATGCTGACGTAAGGGACGTTTGGGTTTCACGCGGGAAACCCTGTAACGTATCTCTGACAGATTCTCGCGGGAAACGAGGAGATAGCCATCATTACCCTGTTGTTTCATTTCCCGGATTTTTCGGCGAGTGACACGCGTTGATCATCCAACGGTCAAAATAGCCGTTGGCACGTATCTTGACGGATTTCTGGCTATAAGTAGCCATCTTCGTCCCTGCTGAAAATCTTCCGCACTCTCACTGCCCACGCCATTGACGTGCACAAGCTCTCGAGCGAAGAACTGCCCCGAGCGCACCTCGCACCCAAAGCACACCGGAGACGCAACGCGCCACCACCAAATGGCAACCTCGCCGTCTTCCCCCTCTCGCTCCACCGCAAACACCATCGACAAACTCATCAGTGACCTAGATCCACAACTAGGGTCACCAAAGCACGCCGGCGACGAGCCGGAGAAAACCGCGGCCTCTGTGGCGGGCGGAGAGGATCTTTCCGCCGCCGCGAACGTTGCGGGCTCGAACTCCGCACCCTCCCCGCCGTTCGCTCCTGAGACGGCGGAGGAGAAAATCTTATCCCATGACGAGTACACCGCTACTGGAGCCAATGAAGAAACAAAGTTTGTCGGCAACTGGAGTCCGTGTAATATTCCTCTCGTCCTCCTTCGGCGGATGTCAAGGGAGGGATTAATAGTTAAAGGAAAATGGCGGAACTCGGAAGGTGAACCCGAGCCTAAGACAAAATACGGAGAACGCATCCTCCTTACCTCTCATATCACGAGAGGTATGGGTTTTCCTCCTTCCGCCTTTTTCTTAGACGTCCTTAACTTCTATGGCGTTCAACCACATAACCTCTCTCCAAACTCCATCCTCTATTTAGCTAGTTTCCAAGCCCTTTTCGAAGGGTATCTCGGGATAACTCCTAATCTAGATTTCTGACAATATTGCTTTGAGGTGAAACATAACATCACAGATGGTATTTCGCCTATCTGCGGAACTATATCTTTCACCCTTCAGAAATTTAGAGAAGATTGGTACCCAAAGATAAAAATGCCGGAACCGGCCCAATCTTGGCTAGGTTCTTTCTTTTATCATCAGGACATCCCATTCCCAGGCAAGGAAACCGGGGTTCCTCCATTTGTTAATTCCGCCGCCACCCCTCGTGAGAGTTGGACAGTTGCAGCGGTAGAAATATTGCCGGAAAACCTGATGAAGATAAAGCGACGCATCACCAAGCTTACTTCTTCTCAGCCTTCTTTGACTGGGAAGGATACCGTTTTATGCTGGTTCGGACGCCGTATCCAACCTCTCTCCTTTCGTTCCCGGCTCCTTTGTGAATACAAAGGACCAGAAGATAGCATGAGGGGAACAGATAAGGCTTATACCAAAAATGATTTTATAAAACGACTTCACCAACTGGTCGCCACCAGCAGTCAGATTGAAGAAAATCTGGTGATTTCTCACGTGGAGAATCTGGCCCCTAAGGTATTTATACTTTCCCTACTTCCAGGTTTTCTTCAGATTAGCTTCTTTTTCCGACCTTCGACATAACGTGAGTTCTTTCCTAGTTCAATGAACTTGAAGGAGCTGATCTTCCTTCCGACATCGAGCTTAGCGAATTACATGCTAGCTTTTATAATGATCGGAAACGTAAGAGACCGAAGACTTTCGGGAAAACGGTGATTGTTTATGGAATTCCCATTGCTACATCCAGGTATTTTCCTGGAGCCTCCCTAATTGTCATTCTCCTTTGGTTCTTCGAGATTTTTATCTCTCGGATATTCTTCTTTCAGCCTTGCCCCAACTCCTCTAAAGACAAAGAAGTTGAAGAAACATAAGACTACTATCAAAGAAGAATCTTCTTCTACGACCATGGGCATGAGGGGAAGCCAGAAACACAGACGGGTGGAAATCTCCGGTCATCTGTTGGAAACGAATCCCTCTCCAATTTGGATAGTAATATCCGGATAAAGGAAGAACCGTTCGACGACCTTGGATATATTCGTCCAGAAGCTAAGAAATTCTTCGCTCCTGCCCCTCTAATTCGCCCTTGGCCACAAGGCGGATTAGTTGTTCGCAATGATATCATATTTTCCCCTCGCCAGGTCATACAGGATGGCCTTCATCACGTTGGGATTCTTTTCTCGGAATATGCCAAATAATTCAACGAGACCTTGGCCGACTTGCGAGAAATGAGCCAGGTGATACTTCTAGCCCCCAAGCATTAAGTTGAAAACCTGAGTTCCTCTTAATGTTTCTTTATATGCTTGTCCATACTTAAGCATTTGGCTTTAATTTCCATGTTTCAGCATTCCGCAGATGCCATAAACTTAGAAGTTTTTAAGAAGCTTAACCTCAAGAATAGAGAAGTTAAAACCCTTCTATCTATTAATGAGTTAAAAAGAAACGAGCTGGCGTCATCTCAGCTAAAATTATCGGAAACAACAGGTATTTTATTCTCTAAAGTTTTTATCCAGATAAAATTTTGCCCGAATTTTTATAAACTCGAAATATTTTTCGTGCCCTCTAGCTGCTTTAGCTAAAGCCAAAGAATTAGAGGAGGACGCCACCAATGCATCTCGGCTCCGTGCAGAAAACTCGAGCCTTCGCAAGGAGCTTATGAAAGTTCAAGAAGACCTGGAAGCCAGTAATCTGGCCCTTGGAATTGCTCAATCCAAGGCTTCTTTGCAGGAAGCGGAAGATAAGTCTATTATCGATGATTTGGAAAGTATGCTATTCCCGCGCATGAAAGAAGGCACCGAAATCGACAAGGTTCTTGGTAAGTTAGTTCCTTTTACCAATTTCTCCGTGTCTTATTATCCGTGTTTTGTCGCCTAACCTTTTTTGGTCGCTTTTGTCGACAAAACAGGGATTTTTCCAGGAATTTCTCGGATTGAGAAAATCCGAGCTTTTGGGGAGGTATGGAATGCAATCAGAAATGCGGGAATGCAGTTGATTAACAAGTTCCTTCCCACAAGTACTATAGAATTCTCGGAAGTTAACAAACTTCCGGGTGCCATCATTGTCGGATATATACCAAATAGGGGTATAGAAGATGGTAGACAAAGTGCCGGATTACCAGGGTGGCCTAAGTGGTAGTGGGCTTAGGTCCATTGGGCGGCCCAGTAATCCGACGCGCAGAAGCCGGATTCTAGAAGAACCCGGATCACGGCCCACGTGATCTGGCTTGGAGGAGAAAACGGATTCCTTGCTTTCCAAGTTACAAGTTACCGTAGTCTTCTAGGTTTCCTATTCTGTAAGCCCTAATCCGGCTATTATATAAAGCCGGACGGGAGCTAGATTAGATAAGCACCGCATAACAGAGAAACTCTACGCCAACTCGCCGAGAAGCTCATCCTTGTCGAGTAGCTAGATCTACATCCTCACATTGTAACCCTGTTTACAGGCTTTAGTCCTGATTAGTGAGAAGTGCAGGAGTAGGCACGTCGTACTGTCGCGACGTACCGAACCTGGGTAAATCCTGTGTCCACTATTCACCACGCGATCCCGTTACCCCACGTCTCTACCGTAGTCTCATGGCACCCCCGTCTATGAAAACTACTACGATGTCTCGACAGTTGGCGCCCACCATGGGGCAAACGACGTCAGGCGTGAAGTTCCGATCTGGGATACTCGGCGGAATTGGAAGGTCAATCACTGTCGGAAGCCTGGAGTTCGACGACGACTTCGGACGCTTCCTCGACAATGGATCCTATATACCGGCGCAAAATCACCTGGTAAGTGCCTGTGTGTTACCGATTGGATCTGCTAACATCTTTATCGGACTAACCGCAGAAGCAATGGGGTTTTGCGGTGGAAGCAAGTATTTCCCACCCGCCCTATACCCAGTCGAAGACGACTATGATGCCGGATTTTGCTCAGATCGCCGACAAAAAAGTGACACACACTTTATCGGCATGGTGCAATCTGAAGTCGCCGAAAACACGGATGATGGAAATCCCGTGCAAGAGGCAGACAACAATACACCCGTTACAGAAACGGAAGAACTGCTACCCGTCATCCAGACGGAAGATCCGACATCCGTCAGCACGACGATAAACTCGGAAGCCGAGTCTGTGCTAGCTGCCATTGAGGCGAGATTGGAGTCGGACACCGGATCGGACAAATTCGAATCCAAAGATGAAGATGAGGATGCCTTCGAAAGAAAGGTAAAATCTCTTCAAGAGGGATTCCACAAAGTGCTAATGGCAAAACCGGCTGAAGTCACGGATGCCGGCAGCCAGGAAAGCCCCAAAACACCTCCGCCAGAGGAAGAGAGAGAAGAAGGAGAAACTTCTCCGGTATTTCCCAATGTCAAGGAGATGACAGAAGACGAACCTGTCAAAAAGCCTCCCTCTTCCAAGAAAAAGCACCGTGCTGCTAAGAAACTCCAATACAAAATCCGGAAGAAAAAATCAGCTGATCTCGCTGATGAAAACCTGGAAGTAG
Organism: Alopecurus myosuroides; assembly: GCA_028641055.1. Lineage (NCBI taxonomy): Eukaryota > Viridiplantae > Streptophyta > Magnoliopsida > Poales > Poaceae > Alopecurus > Alopecurus myosuroides. Next base: position 429,755,347 of record CM054060.1, read on the forward strand.
GAGATGCTAGCAGAACGAAGCCTGCGGAGAAGAAGTCCAAAGAAATCCCTGCCCCGCCAATGACGGAACGGGAAGAGCAAGAACTATTGCAAACACCAGTGGGACCAGATGAACCCCCTGAGATGCTGGAAGCCAGGAGACAAGCTTTCCAACGGCAACAGCAACATCTACTCAGATCTCGGCAACATCTCCAACAAACCCAGCATGATATCAAAATCATGAAGGAGGAAATAGAGGAGTACGAGAGAAAGAATAGATCTGCGTTAAAACCTACTACGTTACCCGGAATCGTAAGACCGGAAGAACTGCCGCCAAAAGAAAGGTTTCATAACCCATCTTGGCAAAAGCAGGTAAACGGCAAAGATGCCAGGGGTGAACCAATATACAAAACCGCAGCAGAAAACGCGGAAGCAGCGTTCGCCATCCTCAACAATGATCTGTACTCCAACGGGGAAAAACTTCAAGGGGTGTATGCTTTCTTAGGAAAAGCATTGCAACAACAACAGCGGGGCCAAGAGCGATCAGGGAGGCTGCACGATAATTCCGCCCTATGCAAAACAGCTACTTGCGCTGCTAGAGCACCTGGACCGGAAGAACCCGGAGATTCGGATAATTCAAAGGATAAAAAACAGGATCCGAGAAAAGACAAGGAAAACCCCGACAACCGGGATGCAGCGTCTAGAACCGGACCCCATCTCCCGAAGGACGGATATAAACCCCATGATCGGGAAAACAAACACCGGAATGACCGCAAAATAATGCCACCTCCGAGAAACCCAGCTGGGAAAGCTGGAAGATATGATATACCACACAGACGTGAAAGATCCCGGACACCTCCTAAGGATAAAGAAAGGCACATGAGCATAACTCCGCCTAATCCAAAGGGGCGTGACCAAGGAAGAGATAGAAATAACCCCGGAAAAGCGCGTCCGCGCAACAATGGAAAAGAAAGGAGCAGATCCCCTTCTGTCCATTCAGCCGGAAGATATTCTACACACATTGATAGAGCAGAAAAGGATGATCTATACTTTGGTCCTAAGTGTTTTACTGACAGGATCCGAAGGATAACCCTGCATTCTGGCTTTGCCAAGGTCGGTCCAACGTACCAGAAATACACCGGCAGCACAAACCCGGATACCTAGCTCTCAGACTACTATACAGCCGTCCAGATCAACAATGGGACAGACCTGGAAGCTGTCAAGTTTCTTCCCCTAATGTTGCTAGACGGAGCCAGAGATTTGATCAATGGATTACCATCAAGAACTGTCGACAGTAGGGACGATATGGATAGAGTATTCACTCAGTATTTCCGGGGAACGTACAAACGCCCGAACAGCATCAACCAGCTGAACCGTTGCACCCAATTTGAGGATGAACCATACGTGGATTTCATCTTCAGATGGACGGCAATGAAGAATAGCTGTTCTGGAGTAACTGACGTACAAGCAATGCATGCTTTCGTCAATGGCCTAAAACCCGGACTCGTACCGTTCATGGTTGGTTCTAAACAGCACAAAGATCTCGGATCTATGCTTACAACCACCAATGAGCACGCTGCAGCTGAAGATGACATCAGAGCAAGAGGAGGCAATATCGATACACTGATACTCGCCAAGAAAACCCCTCGTTCTGACAAAAAAGGAACTCCAGAATCAACGACAAAACCCAAAGAGGTCAACATAGCCTTTGGAGGAGAAAAGGGGAACAAGTGGAAAGGACGCAGCCCAGATCCAATCAATTACACTCCCGAAGAATGGGAGAGAATTAAGTCGGAACCCTGTGTCCACCACTCGCAATTGTGGAAACCCACCCATACAAATGCGCAATGCCGGCTAAATAAGCATATGAAAGGTAGTGCAGGATCCGGAAGTAAGGGGAAGGGTTCCAAGAGGAAACCTGCCAAACAAAAGCCAGAAGCTGACAAAGAAGACAGTGAATCGGACACTGATGAAAAAATCCAGGAACAACAGCGAAAGGGCAAACCCAAATTTCCGAGAGTTGATGGAGAAGCAATTCTAACTTTCTTAGCAACTCCGTCAGCAAAGGTGGCCAAAAGAACACTTCGGGAAATAAACGCGGTTATCCCTGTGACCCCGAAATTCTTGAAGTACTCCAACACACCAATAATCTGGGATCAGTCTGATCATCACGGAAATATCCCTGAATCCGGCACACAAGCTCTTGTTGTAAGCCCTATTGTTCAAAACACTAGGCTAAGAAGAGTGCTGATGGACGGAGTCCCAGCTCAACTACAACAATATACGCTTCCATGGCATCGTTCCTGGCAGGCAAGCACGGTCCCTAGGAGAAATTTCCCTAGATGTAACCTTCGGAGACAAAGATCACTTCCGGCAGGAAAAAGTATCCTTCGAAGTAGTGCCGTTCGAAAGCGTGTATCACGCAATACTCGGACGTCCGGCTTTCGCCAAATTCATGCCAAGATCCTGTTATATCTATAACAAGCTGAAGATGCCAGGACCCAAAGGAGGAGTAATCACCATAGCTGGTGATTTCAAGCTGGCAAACGAGTTGGAGAAAGAAAACGCCCTTTGCGCTCAGAGAGTTATAGCAAAGGAAGAACTGAAGGAATTAGCCAAGGAGGTATCGCCAAAAGAAATGCCGGCAGGAAAAGAAACTCGGAAACCAACAGACAGCTTCAAGGCGTCCGAGAATACAAGACAGGTAATCCTAGATCCCAAAGATCCGACAAAATTTGTCATCGTAGGGACTGGGATGACTGACAAATAGGAAGGCGAGCTCATCTAGTTCCTCCGTGAGAACTGGGATATTTTTGCCTGGTGTCCAGCTGACATGCCAGGTGTACCCAGGGAACTTGCTGAGCACCAACTGAAGGTTATTCCTCGATCAAAACCCGTCAAACAAGGTCTCCGTCGATTTGACGGAAGAAGACGGAAGGCTATTGGCAAGGAAATTATCCGGCTTTTAGCAGCGGATTTCATCAAGGAAGTAATCCATACTGATTGGTCCGCAAATCCGGTATTAGTGCCGAAGAAAGACACCACTGCTCTTAGAATGTGTATAGATTACACAGGATTGAACAAATTGTGTCCGAAAGATAGGTTCGCATTACCACGAATCGATCAAATAATAGATGCCACTGCAGGCTCCGAACTTTTATGCTTTTTGGATGCATACTCCGGGTACCACCAAATACGCATAAAAAAGGAAGATCAAATCAAGACTTCTTTCATAACCCCGTATGGGACGTATTATCACGTAACCATGCCTTTTGGCCTGAAGAACGCAGGTGCAACCTACCAGCGTTGCATGCAACGCTGTTTGCATAGTCAGATTGGCAAAAACGTCCTTGTTTACGTGGACGATATTGCCGTCGTAACCAAGGAAAAAGATACACTCCTTGAGGATTTGCGAGAAACTTTCGAGAACTTACGCACTTACAAGATGAAGTTGAATCCATCTAAGTGCGTATTCGGGGTTCCCTCAGGAAAACTTCTGGGTTTCATCGTTTCTCATAGAGGAATAGAAGTTAACCCGGAAAAGATCAAAGCAATCTTGAACATCTCAAAACCTACGTGTGTAAAAGATGTCCAAAGATTGACGGGTTCCGCCGCTGCCGTCAACAGATTTATTAGTCGGCTGGGGGATAAAGCCTTACCACTCTACAAGCTGCTGAAGAAATCCGACAAAGTCAAGTGGATTGTGGAAGCCTGGGAAAGTCTAGCAAGTTATGTCCCTTTCCGTACTTAGTTCAATTCTATGTAAATATTTTTTGAGATCATGAAATAAAGTTGTCGGAATGCTGTCATCCATATTCATTATAAGTACAAAGTGTTTCCGCCTCATCTATTTCCCAATGATCTTACAAATTTCTCAACGTTAACCCGAATTGTGCTTGCGTACTCGGCGTTACAAAACTGAATGATTTTTCAGCCTGCTAACGGCTAAAGGAAACTTGAATTGCCTGCGTGCCCAAGTTTCACTTAAAACTTTCCTTGTTTTCTCTAAGTTTTATCTGATTGTGTATGTGTTGGGTTACTGGAACTAGTTAGTAAAAATGCCTTTAGCATGATCCATGTTTCCGAGCTACAAAACTGCTTGGTTCGTCCCAAGTTACTCGGCATGACGATTCATATTGCTATTTGAGCCATTTCAAACACTAAGAAAAGTTAAAGCATATATATACCAGAGAACTTAGAAGATAAAGGAATGATAAAGTCCAAAAAACTTGCAAAGAATTTCATAATTTAAACTGCAAAAGACGGAACTTTCATTCATACAAAAAGAAGCATTACATTTTGGATTACATTGAAAGAACAGTAATGCTCCTATTGTATACTTTTGCTATCCAGGTCCAAGGTAACCCTTCAAGCATCTGATTCCTCCTCGCTGTTGTCGTCTTCGGGGATTGGAGGGATCTCTTCTTCTGGATAGTTGACGGAGATATTCACCATGGAGGCAATCTGGGTGGCGTGGCCTTTGATTTCATCAAAGATGGTATTTCGCTGAGTATCCGTGTATCCTTGAGGGACACCGGACGCCACGCGCCAAGATTTAGCACCAGGGTAGTGCATGCGCATAAGGCCGAGTGCCATGCGTGCACCACCCCGTGCAGCGGAACGAAGGAGAGACTCCTTGGATTCCGCCACCTCCATGATGGCACCCGGAAGTTTTTCAACCTCCGAGAACTCCCCAGTCCTTGCGGGAAGGAACTTATCGACCAGCTGCATTCCAGCAGCCCTGATCGAAGACCATGTCTTCCCAAAGGCTCGGATTCCTTCAATCCGAGTACCATCTGGGGTGTCTCCTGTTTTTCCAACAAAACATCCAAAAGGGTTAGGTGAAAAAACAGAGAAAGAAAGCAAGACATGGAAAAATGGTAAATGAATAAGAAATTTACCGATAAGTTTGTCGATCTCGGAAACTTCCTCCAGGCGAAGATTCAGAGCCTTTTCCAGATCCTGAATGATGGATTTGTCCTTCTCCGCCTGTTCGGAAGCCTTGGAATTAGAAACTCCAAGGGCCATATTACTGGCTTCCAGGTCTTGTTGTGCTTTCACAAGGTTCTTGTGAAGCTCAACGTTCTCCTTGCGGAGATATTCGGCATTGCCAGAATCTTCAGCTGCTTGCTTAGCCTGAGCCAAAGCAGCTGAAAAGCAAAGAAAAATCCGAGTTAATCAACTTCCCGGAAAAAACTTAGACAAATGCCTGAATCGGAAATTTCAGAAGGAAAATGCTTACCTTTTGTTTCCGACAACGCGAGCTGAGTCGATTCCAGCTCTGCCTCTCTCTCTTCAAGAATATAAAGAAGACTTCTAACTTCCTTATTCTTGATGGTGAGTTTTTTGAAAACTTCCATGTTAATGGCTTCGGTGGTTTGCTGAAAACATAGCAAGGAAAAGAATGATTACAAAAAGCATCAAAGCAAAAAGCATGCATTTTGTTTAATGCTTGGGGGCTAGAGTTATATACCTGGCTCATTCGTTGCAAACCCGCCAAGTTTTCTTTGAACCCTCTTGCGTATTCCGCAAAAAGATTCCCGGCTGCGTTTAGGCCGTCATTGATAACTTTGAAATCCTTGTCAAAGGTGGGGATTTCTTCGTCGAAAGTCCGAGGAAATTTTCCCACCTCTGGAGCCGCCCTTTCCCTCGTGTCCGTGTCCGACACAATGGGCTGGCTGGGCTCTGAGGGCTTGGTGGTGGGGGCTGCAGCGTGCTCTTCCGCCATTGTGGACGGCGTGTCCGGGGCGACGGCGGGAGAAGGTTGACTGCCTCGGCTGGACGAGACTTTGTGTCTCTTCAGCTTCTTCGGCTTCAGGCTAGAGGGAGGCAGACTAAAAACAAAAAACCCGGAAAAGGTTAAAACACCGAAGATGGATGAAAAAGTTCCCATGAAAGAAAACGAATCCAGAAGAAAGAACCTGGAAGTAGCGACGGGGATTCCGTCAAGATCGATAACTTCCTCAGAGGAAGAAATCTTCTTGCGTTTGCGTCCACCTGTAGCGGCGGTGCGCAGCGCGTCCAGCTCGGCCTCGGAGGCCAACTCCGAGTCTGGAAGATCCGCGAACTGTCAGAAAAACAAATCAAAATCAGAAGTTAGATTATCCGAGGAAGAATACTGAAACTATACCCAAATGACTGAAAAATTACCTTGGGAACCGGGTTGTCGGCCGTATACATCGGCCGACTCGCTTCATATTGGTCACGTGATGCGACCAACTGGTTGATGCGCCGTTTAAGCTCCTTTACGGGCCAATCTTTGTTGGTTGTCCGCATAGGATCCTTGGCTCACGTGTATTCGCACAGGAGGCGACCACCGTGGTTTGCTAATGGCTGAATCCGTCTATTCAGCCAGCAAAAGACCGTATCCATACCGGTCAAAGGTGGAGTGGAGGAGGTGAGTTTGGCAATGCGCCGCTTGATCTTTAGTAGATCTGGCGGCAGAACCTGGACGGCTTCCGTCCCCCAGTTGTCTTGGGGAACTGCGGCAGAGTTCACGAAAGGTGGAACCCCGACGGCTTCCTTAGGGAAGGGCACATCGGGATGATAAAAGAAAGAACCCGTCCAAAATTTGACGGATTCCGACGTTTTGATCTTGGGGAACCAATCTTCTCGGAATCTCCGAAGAGTGAAAGATATGGTTCCGCAAGTCGGGAGTGCGCCCTCCGAAGAGTTCCGCTTAACCCCGAAGCAATACGTCCAGAAAACTAACCTAGGTTCTAGCCCTAAGTAGCCCTCAAACAAAGCCTGGAAGCCGGCCATGTAGAGGATAGAGTTGGTGGAAGGTTATGAGGTTGGATGTTGTAATGAGACAGAATTTGGAGGAAGAAGGAAGAAGGTGGAAGTCCCATACCTCGAAGAAGGTGGGAAGAAAGAAGGACCCTTTCGCCGTTTTTCGGCGTTGGTTCGGTCTCGTCTTCTGGAAGCCGCCACTTCCCCTTAAGGACCAGGCCCTCCTTTTCCATGTTTGGAAGGAGAGCCGGAGGAATGCTGCAGGCAATCCAATTGCATGTAGATTCCGCCTCTTCGTCTGCTCCGGCGACGGCGGAGGCGGCGGCCTCCGCGGCGGAGAGCTCGTCGCCAAGGAGTTGGATCTTTTCCTCCGCCGTTTCAGGAGCAAACGGCGGGGAGGCTGCGGAGCTCGATCCCGCTATGTCCGCGGCGGCGGAAAGGTTTTCTCCGCCTGCCGCGAAAGCCGCGGTCTTCCCCGGCTCGCCGCCGGTGCGCTTGGGCGATCCGAGTTGTGGATCTAAATCGCCGATGAGCTCGTCGATGGCGGCGCGGGTGGGCGAGGGCGGCGAGGAGGCCATCTTGTGGTGGCGCGTTACGTTCGGGCGTGCTTGGAGGCTAAGTGTGCTTGGGACGGTGCTTCGCTCTCGAGCTCGTTCGCGTCAATAGCGTGGACAGTGAGGAGTGTGGAAAGTTTTCGTTGAGGACGAGGACGGCTATTTATAGCCGGAAAACCGTTTAGATGAGTGCCAACGGCTATTTTGACCGTTGGATGTTCGACGCGTGTCACTCGCCGGAAAATCCGGGAAATGAAACGACAGGGAAATTATGATTATCTCCTCGTTTCTCGTGAGAATCTGTCAGAGATACGTTGCAGGGTTTCCCGCGTGAAACCAAGCGTCGCCTGCATCAGCATGATTAAAGCGCTGACATCGGAAGTTCCTTTTCCGTGAAGGATCGTGAGAGAAAAGCCGGATTTTCAGAATTCCGAGTTTCATGTTACCATCTCTTTCAAAAGAAAAATAAGAAGAATCAAGACTGCTGAATCAATATTTCCCGGACAAAGTGTATTTGGTGAAAGACGGAGAATCAGAGTTTTAATCCTTCTTGGGGGCTACTGTCGGATATATACCAAATAGGGGTATAGAAGATGGTAGACAAAGTGCCGGATTACCAGGGTGGCCTAAGTGGTAGTGGGCTAAGGTCCATTGGGAGGCCCAGTAATCCGACGCGCAGAAGCCGGATTCTAGAAGAACCCGGATCACGGCCCACGTGATCTGGCTTGGAGGAGAAGACAGATTCCTTGCTTTCCAAGTTACAAGTTACCGTAGTCTTCTAGGTTTCCTATTCTGTAAGCCCTAATCCGGCTATTATATAAAGCCGGACGGGAGCTAGATTAGATAAGCACCGCATAACAGAGAAACTCTACGCCAACTCGCCGAGAAGCTCATCCTTGCCGAGTAGCTAGATCTACAACCTCACATTGTAACCCTGTTTACGGGCTTTAGTCCTGATTAGTGAGAAGTGCAGGAGTAGGCACGTCGTACTGTCGCGATGTACCGAACCTGGGTAAATCCTGTGTCCACTATTCACCACGCGATCCCGTTACCCCACGTCTCTACCGTAGTCTCATGGCACCCCCGTCTATGAAAACTACTACGATGTCTCGACAATCATGGAGGTTGCGGGATCGAAGGAATCCATCCTACGCTCCGCCGCACGAGGTGGTGCGTGCATGGCCCTAGGCCTTATGCGTCTGCATTACCCTGATGCGAAATCTTGGCGCGTGGCATCTGGTGTCCCTCAAGGATATACGGAAAATCAGCGAACCGCCATCTTTGATGAAGTCAAAGGTCACGCCACCAAGATTGCCTCGATGGTCAATATTTCCATCACCTATCCAGAAGAAGAGGTTCCCGCAGCCCCCGAGTATGAAAGCAGCAAAGAAGACTCGGATGTTTGAAGGACTGCCCTTGTCCTGGATGGTGGATTTATATAATAGGAGCACTATTTTTACAATGTAATTCATATTGTAATGCTTCTATTTCGTTTGTCAAAACAAGAACTCCGCCTTTTGCAGCTTTAAATTATGAAATTCCTTGCAAGATTTTCGGTTTGATTATTCCTTTACCTTCTAAGTTCTCTGGCATATGTGTTTTAGCTGTCCTTAGTGTTTTGAAAAAATGGCTCAATAGTATTATGAAACATCTTGCTGAGTAACTGGATACAATCAATCAGTTCAAACTCATAAATATGGATCATACTAAAGACATTTTTTACAAACTAGCTTCAGTGACCCAACACACAATCGATCAGATAATGCATAGAGAATTTTAAGGAATTTTTTGAAACTTGGGCATGCAGACACAATCCGAGTTTCCTTTAACCATTAGCAGGCTGAAATCATTCAGTTTTTTAACGCCGAGCACGCAGGCACAATTCGGGTTAACATTGAGTATTTTGTAAGATCATTGGGAAATAGATAAGGTGGAATCATGCTTTGTACTTTAGTGAACTTGTAAAAACATGGATATCAGAATTCCAACAACTTTATTTCATGATCTCAAAAGATGTTTACATAGATATTGAACTAAGTATAGAAGGGACGCAACTGCTGGATGCTCCAAGGCCTCTTTGTCTCTCCTAGCTCATCATCTATCTTTCTCTTTCTTTTGCGACTCGGCTTCTCGGGATCATCTTCTGTATCTCAAATGTCGACAAGATAATACGATCCATTCTTCATGGCTTTACTTATGACAAATGGTCCTTCCCATACTGGGGCTAATTTATGCTTCCTTTGTTGCACTAGCCTCAGCACTAGGTCACCTTCTTTAAAAGAATGATGCATGATTTTCCGACTATGGTACCGTCGCAAACCTTGCTGGTAAATGGCGGATCGTTGAAGCACAAGCTCTCGTTCCTCTTCTAGAAGATCAACGGCATCCTGTCGTGCTTCTTCGGCATCTGATTCGTCAAAATCTTGCATTGTTGGGCTATCATGGATCATGTCCGTTGGAAGAATAGCTTCCGCGCCATAAACTAGGAAAAACGGGGTTTGCCCAGTTGACCTATTTGGCGTTGTTCGAATACTCCAAATCACGGAAGGTAGCTCTTCTACCCATGCTCCGGCTGCTCTGTGAAGAGGAGATTCGAGTCTTGGGCGTATTCCTTGCAGGATTGAGCTATTCATTCGCTCAACCTGTCCATTGGATTGCGGGTGTGCCACAGATGCTAGATCTAGGCGGATCCCCGTTTGTCGACAATATCTTGCCAACTCTCCAATGGAGAAATTTGTCCCGTTGTCGGTTATTATGCTGTGTGGAACACCGTATCTCATCACCAAGTCGATGATGAAATTTCTGGCAGTCGCACCATCCAGCTTTTTGATGGGTTTGGCCTCCACCCATTTGGTATACTTATCCACTGCTACTAGCAAATGAGTAAGTCCGCCTCTTGCAGTTTTGAACGGTCCCATCATATCTAGCCCCCAGACCGCAAACGGCCACGTAATGGGGATAGTTTTAAGTGCTTGGGCCGGCAAATTAGTCTGTTTGGCGTAATATTGACACCCTGCACATGTATTAACTATGTGCTCAGCGTCTGTCTTGGCTGTTAGCCAGAAAAACCCAGCGCGGAATGCTTTTTAAACTATACTTTTCGATTGAGCATGGTGTCCACAATGTCCGGCGTGGATTTCTTCCAGTATTTCTCTTCCTTCCTCTGGTGAGATACACCGCAGAAAGATTCCGGAAGTACTGCGTTTATACATGCAGTTATCAATAACCGTGTATCCTTTGCATTGACGCTGTATTTGCCTTCGCAGTACTTCATCTGCTTCTTCCGGGTACTTCTGATTGACTAAGAAGTTTAAATACGGAATCGTCCAATCTGGTTTAACGAGCATAACTTCAATGGATTCGGAAGCCAGAGGATAATCAACGTCTCCACCTTTTATGGATGGCTCATACAAGTGCTGAACGAATACCCTGGTGGTAGAGTTTTTACCCTTTCCGATCCCATGCGGGCTAACGCATCTGCGTTCCAGTTTTCCTCCCTTTTGATGTGGAGTACCTCGAATCCAAAGAAACAGATGGCGAATTCGTCCACCGTTCTCCGGTATTCGGCCATTATAGGGCTTTTGGCGTCCCAGGTTTGGTTAAGCTGATGTTGTACCAAATCCGAGTCACCATAGCACAAAATGTGCTTTACTCCTATTTCTTTTGCAATATGCAAGCCATGAAGCAAAGCTTCGTATTCTGCCACGTTGTTACTGGCATTGAAATGTATTTGCAATACGTACTCCATTGTGTCTCCCTTAGGGGATTTTAAGACTACACCAGCTCCAGCGCCCTCCTTCATTTTGGATTCGTCAAAGTGCATGATCCAATACTCGGACTCCGGCATTGGTGTTTTCTCCATTGCTTCCGTCCAGTCGGCGACAAAGTCTGCCAAAACCTCGGATTTTATTGCCGTCCTTGGCTGGTACTTAATGTCGAAGGATGCTAGCTCGATACCCCATTTGGCTACCCGACCAGTTGCCTCCGCATTGTTTATTATATCCCCTAGTGGTGCTTTACATACCACTGTTATGGAATGCCCTTGGAAGTAATGGCGCAGTTTTCTAGATGCAAAAAATACACCATATGCCAGTTTTTGATAATGCGGGTACCTTTGTTTGGATTCGGAGAAAACTTCGCTTATGTAATATACCGGATGCTGATCTGGTATGCTTTGTTCATCCTTCTTCCGTTCCACAACAATTACGGCACTAATAACCCGGTTTGTAGCCGTAAGGTACAGTCACATGGGTTCTTCGTCTTTTGGGGATGCCAAAATCGGAGCATTCATCAAAGTTTCCTTTAATTGGGTTAACTCTGCATCAGCCTCTTCTGTCCATTCAAATTTATCGGATTTCTTCAGCAATTTGTAGAGTGGTAGGGCTTTATCCCCCAGCCGACTAATAAATCTGCTGACGGCAGCGGCAGAACCCGTCAATCATTGGACATCTTTTACGCATGTAGGTTTCGAGATGTTCAAGATGGCTTTGATCTTTTCCTGGTTAACTTCTATTCCTCTGTGAGAAACGATGAAACCCAGAAGTTTTCCTGAGGGAACCCCGAATACACATTTAGATGGATTTAACTTCATCTTGTAAGTGCGCAAGTTTTCGAAAGTTTCTCGCAAATTCTCAAGGAGTGTATCTTTTTCCTTGGTTACGACAGCAATATCGTCCACATAAACATGGACGTTTTTGCCAATCTGACTATGCAAACAACGTTGCATGCAACGCTGGTAGGTTGCACCTGTGTTCTTCAGGCCAAATGGCATGGTTACGTAATAGTACGTCCGTACGGGGTTATGAAAGAAGTTTTAATTTGATCTTCCTTTTTCATGCGTATTTGGTGCTACCCGGAGTATGCATCCAAAAAGCATAAAAGCTAGGAGCCTGCAGTGGCATCTATTATTTGATCGATTCGCGGTAACGCGAACCTATCTTTCGGACACAATTTGTTCAAGCCTGTGTAATCTATACACATTCTAAGAGCAGTAGTGTCTTTCTTCGGTACTAACACCGGATTTGCGGACCAATCAGTGTGGATTACTTCCTTGATGAAGTCCGCTGCTAGAAGCCGGATAATTTCCTTGCCAATAGCCTTCCCTCTTCTTCCGTCAAATCGACGGAGACCTTGTTTGACGGGTTTTGATCCTGGAATTACCTTGAGTTGGTGCTCGGCAAGTTCCCTGGGTACGCCTGGCATGTCAGCCGGACACTAGGCAAAAATATCCCAGTTCTCACGGAGGACCTTGATGAGCTCGCCTTCCTATTTGTCAGTCATCCCAGTCCCTACGACGACAAATTTTGTCGGATCTTTGGGATCTAGGATTACCTGTCTTGTATTCTCGGATGCCTTGAAGCTGTCTGTCGGCTTCCGAGTTTCTTTCCCTGCCGGCATTTCTGTCGGCGATACCTCCTTGGCTAATTCCTTCAGTTCTTCTTTTGCTATGACTCTCTGAGCGCAAAGGGCGTTTTCTTTCTCCAACTCATTTGCTAGCTTGAAATCACCAGCTATGGTGATTACTCCTCCTTTGGGTCCTGGCATCTTCAGCTTGTTATAGATATAACAGGATCTTGCCATGAATTTGGCGAAAGCTGGACGTCCGAGTATTGCGTGCTACACGCTTTCGAACGGCACTACTTCGAATGATACTTTTTCCTGCCGGAAGTGATCTTTATCTCCGAAGATGACATCTAGGGAAATTTCTCCTAGGGATCATGCTTGTCTGCCAGGAACAATGCCATGGAAGCGTATGTTGCTGTAATTGAGACGTGACTCGGAAATCTTCAAATGCTTCAGTGTATCCAGGTACATTATGTTAATGCTGGATCCTCCATCCATCAGCACTCTTCATAGCCTAGTGTTCTCGACAATAGGGCTTACAACAAGAGCTTGTGTGCCGGGTTCAGGGATATTCCCGGGATGGTCAGACTGATACCAGGTTATTGGTGTGTTGGAGTACTTCAAGAATTTCGGGGTTGCCGAAACAACCGCGTTTATTTCTCGAAGGTATCTTTTGGCCACCTTTGCTGACGGAGTTGTTAAGAATGTTAGCATTGCTTCTCCATCAACTCTCGGAAATTTGGGTTCGCCCTTTCACTGTTGCTCCTGGATTTTTTCATCAGTGTCCGATTCACTGTCTTCTTTGTCAGCTTCTGGCTTTTGTTTAGCAGGTTTCCTTTTGGAACCCTTCCCCTTATTTCCGGATCCTGCACTGCCTTTCATGTGCTTATTCAGCCGGCATTGCACGTTTGTATGGGTGGGTTTCCCAAACTGCGAATGGTGGACACAAGGTTCCGATTTAATCCTTTCCCACTCCTCTGGGGTGTACTTGATTGGATCTGGATTGCGTCCTTTCCACTTATTCCCTTTTTCACTTCCAAAGGCTATGTTGACCTCTTTGGGTTTTGTCTTTGTTTCTGGAGTTCCTTTTTTGTCAGAACTAGGGGTTTTCTTAGCAAGTATCAGTGATTCAATGCTGCCTCCTCTTGCTCTGATGTCATCTTCGGCTGCAGCATGTTCATTGGCGGTTGTGAGCATAGATCCGAGATCTTTGTGCTGTTTGGAACCAACCATGAATGGTACAAGTCCGGGTTTTAGGCCATTGACGACAGCATGCATTGCTTGTACGTCAGTTACGCCAGAACAACTATTCTTCATTGCCGTCCATCTGGAGATGAAATCCACGTATGGCTCATCCTCAAATTGGGTGCAACGGCTCAGCTGGTTGATGATATTCGGGCGTTTGTACGTTCCCCGGAAATGCTGAGTAAATACTCTAGCCATATCATCCCAGCTGTCGACCGTTCTTGATGGTAATCCATTAATCCAGTCTCTGGCTCCGTCCAGTAGCATTAGGGGAAGAAACTTGACAGCTTCCAGGTCTGTCCCATTGTTGATCTGGACGGCTGTATAGTAGTCTGAGAGCGAGGTATCCGGGTTTGTGCTACCGGTGTATTTCTGGTACGTTGGACCGACCTTGGCAAAGCCAGAATGCAGGGTTATCCTTCGGATCCTGTCAGTGAAACACTTAGGTCCAAAGTATAGATCATCCTTTTCTGCTCTATCAATGTGTGCATAATATCTTCCGGCTGAATGGACAGAAGGGGATCTGCTCCTCTCTTTTCCATTGTTGCGCGGACGCGCTTTTCCGGGATTGTTTCTATCTCTTCCGTGATCACGCCCTTTTGGATTAGACGGAGTTCTGCTCCTGTGCCTTTCTTTATCCTTAGGAGGTGTCCGGGATCTCTCACGTCTGTGAGGTATGTCATATCTTCCGGCTTTCTCAGCTGGGTTTCTCGGAGGTGGCATTGTTTTGCCGTCATTCCGGTATTTTTCTTCCCGATCGTGGGGTTTGAGTCCACCTTTAGGGAGATGGGATCCAGTTCGGGACGCTTCGTCCCTGTTGTCGGTGTTTTTCTTGTCCTTTCTCGGATCCTCTTTTTTATCCTTTGAATTGTCTGAATCTCCGGGTCCTTCCGGTCCGGGTGCTCCAGCGGCGCAAGTAGCTGTTCTGCATAGGGCTGAGTTATCATGCAGTCTTCCTGATCGCTCTTGGCCTCGCTGCTGTTGTTGCAATGCTTTTCCTAGGAAAGCATACACCCCTTGAAGTTTTTCGCCGTTGGAGTACAGATCATTGTTCAGGATGGCGAACGCTGCTTCCGCGTTTTCTGCTGCGGTTTTGTATATTGGTTCGCCTCTAGCATCTTTGCCGTTTACCTGCTTTTGCCAAGATGGGTTATAGAACCTTTCTTTTGGCGGCAGTACTTCCGGTATGACGATTCCGGGTAACCTTGTAGGTTTGATGGCAGATCTATTCTTTCTCTCGTACTCCTCTATCTCTTCCTTCATGACCTTAATGTCATTCTGGGTTTGTTGGAGGTGTTGTCGAGATCTGAGTAGATGTTGCTGTTGCCTTTGGAAAGCTTGCCTCCTGGCTTCCAGCATCTCAGGGGGTTCATTTGGTCCCACTGGTGTTTGCAACAGCTCTTGCTCTTCCTGTTCCGTCATTGGCGGTGCAAGGATTTCCTTTGTTTTCTTCTCCGCGGGCTTTATTCCGCTTACGTCTCCTACTTCCGGGTTTTCTTCGGCTGCCTCAGCCAGTTTCTTCTTCCGGATCTTGTACTGGAGATTTTTGGCGGTTTTATGCTTTTTCTTGGAAGAGGGAGGCTTTTTGACAGGCTCGTCTTTCGTCAATTCCTTTACATCAGGAAACACCGGAGACGTTTCTCCGTCTTCTCTCTCTTCCTCTGGCGGAGGGGTTTTAGGGCTTTCCTTGCTGTCGGCATTCGCGGTCTCAGCCGGTTTTGCCATTAGCACTTCGTGGAAACCCTCTTGAAGAGATTTTACCTTTATCTCAAAGGCGTCCTCATCTTCATCTTCGAAATCGAAATCATCCGATCCGGTTTCCGACTCTAATCTCGCCTCAATGACGGCTAGTACGACTCTGCTTCCGAGTTCATCGTCTCGTTGACGGATGTCGGATCTTCCGTCTCTGTGACGGGTGTGGGATCTTCCGTCTCTGTGAGGGGTGTGTTGTTATCTGCCTCTTGCACGAGATTTCCGTCATCCGTGTTTTCGGCGACTTCAGATTGCACCATGCCGATAAAGTGTGTATCACTGTTTTGTCGGCGATCTGAGCAGAATCCGGTATCATAGTCATCTTCGACTGGGTATAGGGCGGGTGGGATAAATTTGCTTCCTCCGCAAAACCCCATTGCTTCTGCAGTTAGTCCGATAAAGATGTTAGCAGATCCGATCGGCAACACGCAGGCACTTACCAGGTGGTTTTGCGCCGGTATATAGGATCCGTTGTCGAGGAAGCGTTCGACGTCGTCGTCGAACTCCAGGCTTCCGACAGTGATCGATCTTCCGATTCCGCCGAGTATCCCAGATCGGAACTTCACGCCTGACGTCGTTAGCCCCACGGTGGGCGCCAACTGTCGAGACATCGTAGTAGTTTTCATAGACGGGGGTGCCATGAGACTACGGTAGAGACGTGGGGTAACGGGATCGCGTATTGGACGGTGAACACAGGATTTACCCAGGTTCGGTACGTCGCGACAGTACGACGTGCCTACTCCTGCACTTCTCACTAATCAGGACTAAAGCCTGGAAACAGGATTACAATGTGAGGTTTTGATCTAGCTACTCGCAGAGGATTAACTTCTCGGCGAGTTAGTCTAGAGCTTCTCTGCTATTCGTTGGTTGTTAAATCTATCTCCCGTCCGGCTTTATATAATAGCCGGATTAGGGCTTACAGAATAGGAAACCTAGAAGACTACGGTAACTATAACTTGGAAAGTAAGTAATCCGTTTTCTCCTCCAAGCCAGATCACGTGGGCCGTGATCCGGGTTCTTCTATAATCCGGCTTCTGTGCGTCGAGTTACTGGGCCGCCCAATGGACCATAGCCCACTACCACTTTGGGCCACCCTAGTAACCAGGCACTTTAACTACCATCTTATATACCCCTATGCGGTATATATCCGACAGAGTTTGTGAAGTACAAGCTGTCAGAGAATGCACAAGAAGGGACAAAAACAAATAAGAAAAACGATGCAAAAAAGGTATATCACCATATTATGGGGCAAGCTAGCTACAAGGGTTCTAGTCCCAAGTGGGAGAAATGGGAGAACGACCTCCTTGAGTTGGGGAACACTCCCGAGGCATTCTTGTGCGTCGAGCGGACAAGGTCATGGTTCTACGGGCATGGGGGCATGTTGGACACCGAAGGAAAAGCAATCTATAACCTAAGGCATAAAGAGAATCCTCTACCCATAGAAAATCTAAGAAGCACAATAAAGTACGTTAAAGAGGGGAAGTTCGTGCGAGATAGAGAGAACGACGATCTCACACGCGCCCTCGGGAATAAGTAACACGTAGGGCGTACACGAGGAATAAAAGGCAATCCTTCGTGGAGTATTGGGTTTGACGACACCAAAAAGAAATACCACGATAGAAGCCGTCAAGGAAAAAACGATGCGGAGGCAGCTAAAGCAGATAGTCAGGCAAACTGGAGTCGTCAACTTGAAGAACGGATAAAGCGGATGCAGGATTTATCAAAGAAGCAGCGGGACCAAATTAACATACTTAGCTAGCAGATAGTGTCTACCGGCGTACAACACATGGTAGAAGCTGAAGTCGAGGCTACCGACGCACATTCTCATCGGAAAAGCAGCGTTGCGTCCACACAGCTCCCGGGTGATGATGCACCGTCGATGATTCACCCGGTGGATGATATCACGGAGATGACAACCTGTGAGCTCCACGTGAAGGTCGTCAATATAACCATCAAGGCGGCGGTCGGCAATGTCTTACCAATTGGCAACGAACCAACTCACCATAGTCTTTCGGTTACATGGGGCTACGCTGTTGCTGGGGTCGATGAAGTTGTCAACGGATTCGAGCGGGTGAAGCTTTATTTCCCTGAAGGTGAAGACGGAGAGTTGACTAAACTCGGCGAAGCCAAGAACTTGACCGTTCTATGCGTAAAGGAATGCATTGTGCTACCAAATCATACGGCAAGGCCATCGACTCCTCCCCATTCTCCAGCGAATAGTCTCCAGCGCGGTCGTCTCCGCCATGCATGCCGTCTCCAGCGCGGTCGCCTACGCCGCCACGTCAGCCTTCTCCGCCCACTAAGTTTCTCTTGCTCTTCCTGTTCCGTCATTGGCGGTGCAAGGATTTCCTTTGTTTTCTTCTCCGCGGGCTTTATTCCGCTTACGTCTCCTACTTCCGGGTTTTCTTCGGCTGCCTCAGCCAGTTTCTTCTTCCGGATCTTGTACTGGAGATTTTTGGCGGTTTTATGCTTTTTCTTGGAAGAGGGAGGCTTTTTGACAGGCTCGTCTTTCGTCAATTCCTTTACATCAGGAAACACCGGAGACGTTTCTCCGTCTTCTCTCTCTTCCTCTCGCGGAGGGGTTTTAGGGCTTTCCTTGTTGTCGGCATTCGCGGTCTCAGCCGGTTTTGCCATTAGCACTTCGTGGAATCCCTCTTGAAGAGATTTTACCTTTTTCTCAAAGGCGTCCTCATCTTCATCTTCGAAATCGAAATCATCCGATCCAGTTTCCGACTCTAATCTCGCCTCAATGACGGCTAGTACGGACTCTGCTTCCGAGTTCATCATCTCGTTGACGGATGTCGGATCTTCCGTCTCTGTGACGGGTGTGGGATCTTCCGTCTCTGTGACGGGTTTGTTGTTATCTGCCTCTTGCACGGGATTTCCGTCATCCGTGTTTTCGGCGACTTCAGATTGCACCATGCCGATAAAGTGTGTATCACTGTTTTGTCGGCGATCTGAGCAGAATCCGGTATCATAGTCATCTTCGACTGGGTATAGGGCGGGTGGGATAAATTTGCTTCCTCCGCAAAACCCCATTGCTTCTGCAGTTAGTCCGATAAAGATGTTAGCAGATCCGATCGGCAACACGCAGGCACTTACCAGGTGGTTTTGCGCCGGTATGTAGGATCCGTTGTCGAGGAAGCGTTCGACGTCGTCGTCGAACTCCAGGCTTCCGACAGTGATCGATCTTCCGATTCCGCCGAGTATCCCAGATCGGAACTTCACGCCTTACGTCGTTAGCCCCACGGTGGGCGCCAACTGTCGAGACATCGTAGTAGTTTTCATAGACGGGAGTGCCATGAGACTACGGTAGAGACGTGGGGTAACGGGATCGTGTATTGGACGGTGAACACAGGATTTACCCAGGTTCGGTACGTCGCGACAGTACGACGTGCCTACTCCTGCACTTCTCACTAATCAGGACTAAAGCCTGGAAACAGGATTACAATGTGAGGTTTTGATCTAGCTACTCGCAGAGGATTAACTTCTCGGCGAGTTAGTCTAGAGCTTCTCTGCTATTCGTTGGTTGTTAAATCTATCTCCCATCCGGCTTTATATAATAGCCGGATTAGGGCTTACAGAATAGGAAACCTAGAAGACTACGGTAACTATAACTTGGAAAGTAAGGAATCCGTCTTCTCCTCCAAGCCAGATCACGTGGGCCGTGATCCGGGTTCTTCTATAATCCGGCTTCTGTGCGTCGAGTTACTGGGCCGCCCAATGGACCATAGCCCACTACCACTTTGGGCCACCCTAGTAACCAGGCACTTTAACTACCATCTTATATACCCCTATGCGGTATATATCCGACAGAGTTTGTGAAGTACAAGCTGTCAGAGAATGCACAAGAAGGGACAAAAACAAATAACAAAAACGATGCAAAAAAGGTATATCACCATATTATGGGGCAAGCTAGCTACAAGGGTTCTAGTCCCAAGTGGGAGAAATGGGAGAACGACCTCCTTGAGTTGGGGAACACTCCCGAGGCATTCTTGTGCGTCGAGCGGACAAGGTCATGGTTCTACGGGCATGGGGGCATGTTGGACACCGAAGGAAAAGCAATCTATAACCTAAGGCATAAAGAGAATCCTCTACCCATAGAAAATCTGAGAAGCACAACAAAGTACGTTAAAGAGGGGAAGTTCGTGCGAGATAGAGAGAACGACGATCTCACACGCGCCCTCGGGAATAAGTAACACGTAGGGCGTACACGAGGAATAAAAGGCAATCCTTCGTGGAGTATTGGGTTTGACGACACCAAAAAGAAATACCACGATAGAAGCCGTCAAGGAAAAAAAGGATGCGGAGGCAGCTAAAGCAGATAGTCAGGCAAACTGGAGTCGTCAACTTGAAGAACGGATAAAGCGGATGCAGGATTTATCAAAGAAGCAGCGGGACCAAATTAACATACTTAGCTAGCAGATAGTGTCTACCGGCGTACAACACATGGTAGAAGCTGAAGTCGAGGCTACCGACGCACATTCTCATCGGAAAAGCAGCGTTGCGTCCACACAGCTCCCGGGTGATGATGCACCGTCGATGATTCACCCGGTGGATGATACCACGGAGATGACAACCTGTGAGCTCCACGTGAAGGTCGTCAATATAACCATCAAGGCGGCGGTCGGCAATGTCTTACCAATTGGCAACGAACCAACTCACCATAGTCTTTCGGTTACATGGGGCTACGCTGTTGCTGGGGTCGATGAAGTTGTCAACGGATTCGAGCGGGTGAAGCTTTATTTCCCTGAAGGTGAAGACGGAGAGTTGACTAAACTCGGAGAAGCCAAGAACTTGACCGTTCTATGCGTAAAGGAATGCATTGTGCTACCAAATCATACGGCAAGGCCATCGACTCCTCCCCATTCTCCAGCGAATAGTCTCCAGCGCGGTCGTCTCCGCCATGCATGCCGTCTCCAGCGCGGTCGCCTACGCCGCCACGTCAGCCTTCTCCGCCCACTAAGTTTCTCTTGCTCGCGGTGCAAGGATTTCCTTTGTTTTCTTCTCCGCGGGCTTTATTCCGCTTACGTCTCCTACTTCCGGGTTTTCTTCGGCTGCCTCAGCCAGTTTCTTCTTCCGGATCTTGTACTGGAGATTTTTGGCGGTTTTATGCTTTTTCTTGGAAGAGGGAGGCTTTTTGACAGGCTCGTCTTTCGTCAATTCCTTTACATCAGGAAACACCAGAGACGTTTCTCCGTCTTCTCTCTCTTCCTCTCGCGGAGGGGTTTTAGGGCTTTCCTTGTTGTCGGCATTCGCGGTCTCAGCCGGTTTTGCCATTAGCACTTCGTGGAATCCCTCTTGAAGAGATTTTACCTTTTTCTCAAAGGCGTCCTCATCTTCATCTTCGAAATCGAAATCATCCGATCCAGTTTCCGACTCTAATCTCGCCTCAATGACGGCTAGTACGGACTCTGCTTCCGAGTTCATCGTCTCGTTGACGGATGTCGGATCTTCCGTCTCTGTGACGGGTGTGGGATCTTCCGTCTCTGTGACGGGTTTGTTGTTATCTGCCTCTTGCACGGGATTTCCGTCATCCGTGTTTTCGGCGACTTCAGATTGCACCATGCCGATAAAGTGTGTATCACTGTTTTGTCGGTGATCTGAGCAGAATCCGGTATCATAGTCATCTTCGACTGGGTATAGGGCGGGTGGGATAAATTTGCTTCCTCCGCAAAACCCCATTGCTTCTGCAGTTAGTCCGATAAAGATGTTAGCAGATCCGATCGGCAACACGCAGGCACTTACCAGGTGGTTTTGCGCCGGTATGTAGGATCCGTTGTCGAGGAAGCGTTCGACGTCGTCGTCGAACTCCAGGCTTCCGACAGTGATCGATCTTCCGATTCCGCCGAGTATCCCAGATCGGAACTTCACGCCTTACGTCGTTAGCCCCACGGTGGGCGCCAACTGTCGAGACATCGTAGTAGTTTTCATAGACGGGAGTGCCATGAGACTATGGTAGAGACGTGGGGTAACGGGATCGTGTATTGGACGGTGAACACAGGATTTACCCAGGTTCGGTACGTCGCGACAGTACGACGTGCCTACTCCTGCACTTCTCACTAATCAGGACTAAAGCCTGGAAACAGGATTACAATGTGAGGTTTTGATCTAGCTACTCGCAGAGGATTAACTTCTCGGCGAGTTAGTCTAGAGCTTCTCTGCTATTCGTTGGTTGTTAAATCTATCTCCCATCCGACTTTATATAATAGCCGGATTAGGGCTTACAGAATAGGAAACCTAGAAGACTACGGTAACTATAACTTGGAAAGTAAGGAATCCGTCTTCTCCTCCAAGCCAGATCACGTGGGCCGTGATCCGGGTTCTTCTATAATCCGGCTTCTGTGCGTCGAGTTACTGGGCCGCCCAATGGACCATAGCCCACTACCACTTTGGGCCACCCTAGTAACCAGGCACTTTAACTACCATCTTATATACCCCTATGCGGTATATATCCGACAGAGTTTGTGAAGTACAAGCTGTCAGAGAATGCACAAGAAGGGACAAAAACAAATAAGAAAAACGATGCAAAAAAGGTATATCACCATATTATGGGGCAAGCTAGCTACAAGGGTTCTAGTCCCAAGTGGGAGAAATGGGAGAACGACCTCCTTGAGTTGGGGAACACTCCCGAGGCATTCTTGTGCGTCGAGCGGACAAGGTCATGGTTCTACGGGCATGGGGGCATGTTGGACACCGAAGGAAAAGCAATCTATAACCTAAGGCATAAAGAGAATCCTCTACCCATAGAAAATCTGAGAAGCACAATAAAGTACGTTAAAGAGGGGAAGTTCGTGCGAGATAGAGAGAACGACGAGCTCACACGCGCCCTCGGGAATAAGTAACACGTAGGGCGTACACGAGGAATAAAAGGCAATCCTTCGTGGAGTATTGGGTTTGACGACACCAAAAAGAAATACCACGATAGAAGCCGTCAAGGAAAAAAGGATGCGGAGGCAGCTAAAGCAGATAGTCAGGCAAACTGGAGTCGTCAACTTGAAGAACGGATAAAGCGGATGCTGGATTTAGCAAAGAAGCAGCGGGACCAAATTAACATACTTAGCTAGCAGATAGTGTCTACCGGCGTACAACACATGGTAGAAGCTGAAGTCGAGGCTACCGACGCACATTCTCATCGGAAAAGAAGCGTTGCGTCCACACATTCCCGGGTGATGATGCACCGTCGATGATTCACCCGGTGGATGATATCACGGAGATGACAACCTCTGAGCTCCACGTGAAGGTCGTCAATATAACCATCAAGGCGGCGGTCGGCAATGTCTTACCAATTGGCAACGAACCAACTCACCATAGTCTTTCGGTTATATGGGGCTACGCTGTTGCTGGGGTCGATGAAGTTGTCAACGGATTCGAGCGGGTGAAGCTTTATTTCCCTGAAGGTGAAGACGGAGAGTTGACTAAACTCGGAGAAGCCAAGAACTTGACCGTTCTATGCCTAAAGGAATGCATTGTGCTACCAAATCATACGGCAAGGCCATCGACTCCTCCCCATTCTCCAGCGAATAGTCTCCAGCGCGGTCGTCTCCGCCATGCATGCCGTCTCCAGCGCGGTCGCCTACGCCGCCTCGTCAGCCTTCTCCGCCCACTAAGTTTCTGCCGAAACGTAAAAGATAACCCAAACGCCAACGTTTACCCCTCCTGAAGGTACCAAAGAAGGTACCCAACTTACCTTACGACTATACTCCTGAGAAAGCTTAGAAAATCGCAAGGGACGAATACGAGGCGTGGAAATTGAAGCGGAAGGAGCAGAAAAAGGCAGATTTCCCCGAGACCGAAGAAGATGTAGAACTAGCGTGAAAAATGGTGAAGACTCTTCAACAACCTGAGCCGAGTCTGTCATCTGACTATGACCCCTCTATTCTGAAGTCACACCAGGAAATGGTGCGGTTGACAAAGAGTAGTAGCGCAAGCGGAAAAAGAGGGAAATCAGTTGCCCAGCTCAGAGAGCAAAAAAAACAATCCATATCCCCGCTCAATGTGATTTCCAATACACAGGTGGGGCGGAGCACTAATTCCAGATTGATCCAGAGTTTATAGAACTGTACAGAGAAAGGGCAATTGCTGCGGGTTTGTCCATTGCTGAGTATATGCAAATAATAGACTAATTCCCTTAAGCTGAATTTGCGTACAAATACCAGTAAGGGAATCCTCTCGTCAAACCCGAGGAGGTAAAGTATGTACCAACCAAATGCGAAGAGTGCATAGTTGGCACATGAAAGCCGCTGTGAAATCTCAGGACTGGATATGTCTCGCAATTAGAAACGAGCACTACAGGTATGGAGATGGAATGGTTTATTTCTCTAATTAATTCTCTAGCTATCTCACCTCGTTCATTGCATATTCATATATATAAATTGCAGAATGAAGATTCTCGAATGCAAAAAAGAACAAATCTATGATATTGGGTTCATTGACCCACATTTTGTTAATTCTAAGACTCTTGAGATATCTCCCAAGGATACATAATATAATATTCTAAGGGCAATAATGTTTCACAAACACCGACGGGAAATACTATTTCCTTACCACTTCCGGTTAGTGTTACTGTGGTGTACACATTCTGTTTTCCTTACTCGATGTTCAGTGTTTAATTGATGAGGTCTGCGTTCGCAGCTTCCACTATATTCTGCTAACCTTCCAAGTTGATAGAGGAAAAGTACTGGTAATGGACCCAAAACGTAAACCCCTCGCGATGTGGGCGGACATGCAAGAAACGATCCATCGTTAATTTCAATCTTTATTAATTTCAGTCTTTATATATGGTACTATATCGACTACTTTGTTTCATTTTCGGATATCAAGTAATTACTAACTATTTTTTTTCTTTTTCTTTCTCGTGCATTGTTTGTAAGAAGTTCACAAAAAAGTCTCCCGGTGAATGAAAATCAGAGCTTACATTTGATATTGTGCATGTAAGTACTACTATCTAGATCCGCGCATCTCCTTTATTCTAGTGTCGATACCATTATCATGGCTAGTTAATTATTATTTTGATTGAAACCATGTTCTCGTAAAGTGTTTCCAACAAGGAGACATGAATCACTTGTGTGGATACTACGTCGGCGAGTTCATTCGCAGACGACCTGTCCCAAGGGCAGAGATTTAAAGCACCTTCAAGTACGTCAGTCGTCAATTTTTCTTATTATCATCTATTTTAGTTACTTAGTTTCATTAATATATATTGACCACTTTTCTTTATATTAGATCGACCGGCTCCAGGACGGTCTTCTACCAAGGGACCGCATACGAGCAATTAAGGAGGAAATTACGGGCTTCTTAGATGCAGAGGTCCTAAATGTAAATGGAGAGTACTATAACGCCAGTTAGAACTGAATTTAATTTTGTAATTCATTCCATCGGTCATGTAATATGCTCGATATACTTTTATTTTCTAATATAAGTGTTCCTTTTTTTGCTATATATATGTATTACTTATTCACTCATGGGATCCCGTAGCTCCAGGGAGGGGCCACCGAGGCTCCTCTCTTCTCCTGGGATCCGAGAGGACCGGGGAGGGGCCACCAAGGCTCCTTATCAATGTATGGTGACAGGGGTATCGTGAAATCGAATTGATCGCAAAATATAAAATAAAAAGGAAAACAATAAATAGAAAAAAAATATCTGCCGCGGCAGAGGAGGCATTCATCCCGGTTTATGTTAAGAACCGGGACGAATGGCCCTGGCCAGGTTCGCCACGTGCTCAACCCCATTTGTCCCGGGTCCTGGCACAACCGGGACCAATGGGGGAGGGCCATTTGTCCCGGCTGCCCATCCCGGTTGCACAACCGGGACAAATGGGGCTTAAGAACCGGGACTAATGCCCCTGTTTCCACTAGTGTTAGACGAACATTATCCTCATTTTCTCCATGTAAGGAATAAGAAATTTATTCAACTTTCTGCGTGTATTTCTTTCTCTCGTTTACTTACTATGTTTTTAATTAAATATGTGACATTTTCCTTATATCAAATAATATGTATCTTTTCAGACATGGCCAAAGCAATCAACAGATAAAAAAAAAACAAGATACAATCTAAACCATGCTTGGTTCTCCAATATGCTTCTTCTATATTTGGTGACCACATGAGAACATAGGTAAGATAGTATGCTTATAAAAACTGGGGACTATAGCGCATAAGTTCCAGAAAAATAAATTGTTGCACGTGGCTGTCATATACTCTCGCCGTTCCTAAATGTAAGATGTTTTAGCCATTTTCCATATTCACACGTGCGTATATGTATCTAGACAACTTTTAGTGTATATGTTCACTCATATTAGTATGTATCTAGACAATATGAGTAATAGCTACAACATCTTATATTTGGAAACGGAGGGAGTAATACTCATAATTTTCAGGCATACATGATCAAGTTTTGTAGTCATATAACAAAACTCAACAGGGCATGTCTTTCATTGTACCCTGGATAATATTTTCAAAAAAATGCACTCATGCATGGCGCCGTTCGGTCGGCAGCAAGCCAGTGCGGATGAGTCGACTCAAATGGGACAGAACAAATACCCGCAGATACACATTGTGCGTCCATGCCTTTGCGGTATATGCAGTGGCGTACCATATCCCCCTAAGCATCAGGTACAATCTCATGCCTTGGTGCATGAATTCCATATTCTCTACTAATGTTTAAACCAACAGGATATTACTGAGTTTAGCCCCGACAGGCTGCAGTCTTCTATGGTGATTTGATCCCAAAATCGGCACTCCACATGCACTATGTGATGTCTGCTTTCCATTGGTTTTCCTTGAAGTTGTAGCTACCAAAAAATAAATCCTGTCCAAGCTAACACATTCCGTCAATTGGCTTGAGAGAATCGATCAAAGTACATGCCTCCGCTGCAAGCTATTATTTTTGGATAAATAAAAGGGTTATAGGTGCAAGTAGCAATGACATACGTCAACCTAATCAGGATGCAATTCTTTTGCATCCAATCAACACCTAGGGTACCGCGTTTCTCCTAATTTAGTAGTTCGCGTCATTATATAGTAATCATGTTGCTGAAATTCGATTGTAACTGTTCAAGTTTAATGTGGCCACGTTTCTCCTAATTTAGTAGTTCGGCATCATTATATAGTAATCATGTTGCTGAAATTCGAATGGGCTTGCATGCCCATTAGGCAATTTCCATTTAATCCCTAAAGACCCATGCTGCCGTAGCATATGGTGGGAGTTTAGTCCCATATTGCTAGTTGTGAGAGTTTTGCACCAATTTATAAGGTGAGCTCTCTCCCCACTAGTGTGAGTTGGTATGAAGAGAGAGAAGTAGTGGAGGTGTTCCACACGCGCGCTCCTCCGCCGCCCGCCTCGACACGCCGCGGGATTGAGCCGAGCCGATGCATTTATTTTGGCAGTTGGAAACGGAGAGTCAACAGACACGCCAATAATATGAGACGCCATATTGGTTGTTGTCTATTGCGTCACATTTATTTTGGTAACAGCCGCGCGCAGTAAAATGCCGCATTGATCACGTGGTAACCGCGCGCAGTAAAACGGCGCATTGAGTACGTGGTAACGGCTGTAGTAAACGCCAAATTAATTTTTGAGCTGAGCGTTCTCCACCCGTCCATGCCGATATATTGAGGGCGCAGGGCGGACACAAACAGACAACTCATACGCTCTGCACCCATTGTCGTTCCTCTCTGTGTTGCTGCCGCCGGTGATGCCATCTCGTCTACCGCGTACACGGCCGACGGGAGAGCAGGCCTCCGAAACCCCGCCTCTCCAGATCCTGTACGGGAGAGGGGTGATTAGGTTTTTTGGGGAGCGTCTCCTACACGACTGCTCGCTACCGTACGTCTACTTCGACTACTACCTCATCGTCAACATGGCCACCGAAGCCGAACGAGCCGCTGCTGCCGCTGCTGCCACCGAGGCCGCTGCTGCTGCTGAGGCCGCCACCGCTGCTGCCGCCGCCGCCGCGGTTGCCGCTACTGCTACGTCTACTCCCAACTGGCCGGTCTCAGGGTATAACACGTTTATCCCTCCTCTTGTTATTTCCATGTGTGCGATACTAGTAGTGTGCGTAGATGTGTCTACTGTCAATCTAGTATGCATGAATATGGTTAATTATCAGTATGTTTACGTCATGCTCGTGATTTATACTTGGATTAATTTAATCTGTAAATTTCCTAAATTCTAACAATCCAAAAACCTAATATGTGTAGGCAATTTTCGAATCATGGTTTTGCTACTGCACTGAAATCGGACCCGTTTACGGGAACGTACTTTAAGCGCTGGCAGACCAAAACATTCTTATGGCTCACGGCTATGAACGTGTTCTGGCTCGCCGGTGTCACTCCCACGGGAACGATTACTCCTGAACAGGAGAAGGCGTTTAGGGATGCCACCGTCGTCTTTGTTGGATGTGTTCTAAGCGTGATCGGAGAGAAGTTTGTTGACGCATATTTACATGTGCGTGTTGCCAAGGACTTGTGGGTGGCGCTCAAATCCAAATTCGGCGCAACCGATGCTGGCAGCAAGATGTACAGTATAGAGCAGTTCCATGACTACAGAATGGTCGAAAACCGTACTGTATTGGAGCAGGCTCATGAGATACAGTGCATCGCTAAGGAGCTTGAAATTCTCAAGTGCGTGCTATCAGGAAAGTATGTCACGGGATGCATAATAGCCAAGCTGCCTAACTCCTGGAGGAACTTTGCCACTACTCTGAAACATCAGAGGCGTGAATTCTCAGTAGAGGATGTCATCGGCCATCTGAGTGTTGAGCAGAATTCGAGCGCAACGGGCTCACATGGAAAAGGGAATGAAGGGACTTATGCGGCCAATATGATACAGAAGAACTACAACTCCCACAAGAGCAAGGCGAGGACTGGTGTCCAGCAGAATACCAACTTCAAGAAGAAGGCTAAGAAGACCTTCAAGAAGGATAAGAAGAAAGATGGCTGCTTCACTTGTGGTTCACTGGAACACTGAGCTGTGCAGTGCCCAAAGAAGTATGTGAAGCCAGGACAGGATTCCAAGGCTGTCAACATGATCGTGAGCAACAATGAGAATGGGGCATCTGGGTATGGTAATTTGTTTACTGTATTTTTAGTTTGTCAGTCTACTGATTGGTGGATCGACACAGGTGCAAACATTCATGTGTGTGCTGACATCTCATTGTTTTATTCTTATCAGGTCACAAGGAACGGGTCCGTATTGATGGGGAACGGCGCAAGTGCTTCTGTACTTGGTGTTGGCACAGTCGATCTGAAGTTTACTTCGGGAAGGATCGTGCAGCTCAAGAACGTGCAGCATGTCCCCGCCATCAAGAAGAATCTCGTTAGTGGCTCCCTTCTATGTAGAGAAGGATTTAAGTTGGTTTTCGACTCCAATAAAGTAGTTGTAATGAAATATGGACTGTTTGTTGGAAAAGGGTATGAGTGCGGAGGTCTGTTCCGCTTTTCCCTCGCTGATTTCTGTAATAAAGTCCTGAACAATATTAATTCGAGTGTTAATGAAACAGAAGTTTGGCATTCACGTCTTTGTCACGTTGGTTTCAGTTGCATGACGCGGTTAGCAAAACTAAATTTCATTCCAAGTTTCACTTTAGCCAAAGGTTCTAAGTGCCATTCGTGTGTACAAGCAAAACAACCTCGCAAGCCCCACAAGGCTACGGAGGAGAGACACTTGGCGCCATTAGAACTCATACATTCTGATCTCTGTGAGATGAATGGTGTGTTGCCTAAAGGTGGAAAAAGATACTTCATGACGTTAATAGATGATTCCACTAGGTTTTGCTATGTATATCTGTTAAACACTAAAGATGAGGCTCTACACTACTTTAAAATATAAAAGGAAGAAGCTGAGAATCAACTTGAAAAGAAAATTAAACGAATCAGGTCAGATCGTGGTGGAGAGTATTTCTCTAATGAGTTTGACTCTTTCTGTGCGGAACATGGCATTATTCACGAGAGGACGCCTCCCTATTCACCTCAGTCACATGGGGTTGCCGAACGGAAAAACCGTACTCTAACAGATTTGGTTAACGCCATGTTAGATACATCGGGTTTATCCAAGGCATGGTGGGGGAGGCTATATTGACATCATGTCATGTCCTTAATAAAGTTCCGACGAAAGATAATGAGGTCACTCCCTATGAGCAATGGGAGAAGAGAAAAACAACACTCTCGTACTTACGTACTTGGGGCTGTTTGGCGAAAGTCAATGTGCCGATCCCCAAAAAGCGTAAACTTGGACCAAAGACCGTGGATTGCGTTAATTTGGGATACGCTAAGAATAGCGTTGGCTATAGATTTCTAGTAGTGAAATCTGAGGTACCTGACGTGAAGGTCGGTACGATTTTGGAGTCTAAAGATGCTACATTCTTTGAGGATATTTTTTCTATGAGAGATATGCAAAGCACTTCTAGACAGGAATCAGAGGAGACTCCTGAACCTGCCATTCCTATGGAATACTATGAACAAACACATGATGAGAATCATGAGAAGGATGACGAGGAAACCCTTGGTAGGGGAAATAGACAGAGGACTGCAAAGTCCTTTGGTGATGGTTTTCTTGTGTACCTTGTGGATGATACTCCCACTTCTATCTCAGAAGCTTATGCATCTCCAGATGCTGACTACTGGAGAGAAGCGATACATAGCGAGATGGATTCCATCATGGCTCATGGAACGTGGGAGATCACTGAACGTACTTATGGCTGTAAACCATTAGGATGTAAGTGCGTGTTCAAAAAGAAGCTTAGGCCTGATGGTACGATTGAAAAGTACAAAGCTAGATTTGTGGCCAAGGGTTATTCCTAGAAAGAAGATGAAGATTTTTTTGATACTTATTCACCTGTGGCCAGACTGACCACCATTCGAGTATTAATCTCGTTGGCGGCCTCGCATGGTCTTCTCGTCCATCAGATGGATGTTAAGACGGCTTTCCTAAATGGAGAGTTAGACGAGGAAATCTATATGCAACAGCCAGATGGCTTTGTGTTAGATGGTCAAGCAGGAAAGGTGTATAAGTTACTCAAATCTTTATATGGACTGAAACAAGCACCTAAGCAATGGCATGAGAAGTTCAATACAACTTTAACATCTCTTGGCTTTGTTGTTAATGAAGCTGACAAATGTGTATACTATCGCTATTGTGGGGGCGAAGGAGTTATATTGTGTTTGTATGTTGATGACATACTGATATTTGGGACCAACTTCAAAGTAATCAATGAGGTTAAGTAATTTCTATCCCAGAACTTTGAGATGAAAGATCTAGGTGTGGCTGATGTTATTTTGAACATCAAGCTATTGAGAGACAATGAGGGTGGGATTACACTTCTGCAATCCCATTATGTTGAGAAGGTTTTGAGTCGTTTTGGATATTCGGACTGCAAAATTTCTCCAACACCATATGATCCTAGTGTGCGGATTCGTAAGTTCGAAGCCACAGCTAAGGATCAGCTGAGGTACTCTCAAGTAATTGGTTCACTCATGAATCTAACGAGCGCTACGAGGCCTGACATCATGTTTGCTGTGTGCAAACTAAGCCGGTTTGTTTCCAATCCGGGTGATGTGCATTGGCATGCTGTAGAAAGAATTATGCGCTATCTGAAAGGTATCGTGAACCATGGATTTCACTACAGTGGATATCCTTCGGTACTTGAAGGGTATTGTGATGCGAATTGGATCTCTGATGCTGATGAGATGAAAGCCACAACGGGGTATGTGTTTTCTTGGAGGTGGTGCTGTTTCCTGGAAGTCTTGCAAGCGAACGATCCTAACGAGATCGACAATGGAAGCAGAATTAACAGCATTAGACACATCTAGTGTCGAAGCAGGATGGCTTCAAGATCTTTTGATGGACTTGCATGTGGTTGAAAAGCCAGTACTAGCTATCCTTATGAACTGTGACAATCAAACAGTAATTGTCAAGGTGAAGAGTTCAAAGGACAATGCACAGTCCACAAAGCACATAAAAATGAGATTAAAAGCTGTCAGACATTTAAGAAACTCCGGAGTGATAGCAGTGGATTATATCCAGTCGGCTAAGAATCTGGTAGATCCCTTTACTAAAGGGCTATCATGTGTTGTAATAGAAAGTGCATCGAGGGAGATGGGTATGAGACCCACATGAGTTGCCATGGCAGTAACCCAAGCTATGTGATCGGAGATCCCGTGAAGTGGGACCTGGGAAAACAAGCTAGTGGTTAACTGAGAAGAGTAATTTTTACTAACCCACTCCACTGGAGATGCAGTACTCTCAAAAACTGTATGGCAGGTTGACTTTTGTCTTAATGTGTTCCAAGGCTTGTATAAGCAAAATGCTATGCTACAGAGCGATCTTTGGAGGAACACACGTATATGATCCTGACTGTTGGTCACAGTCTATGAGATTGGGTGATCTCTAGTAAGTTCATGAATAGGCCAGGAGTATGACTAATATGCTCCACCCGAGGGGTCAGCCTTCGGCAGCCTAGTACTGGCAAGACATTTAGTGAAACTATTTTACGCCAAACTGACAATTCAAGGCATAGTCCATTGTTCAGTTGTGATGTAGTGTAGCTACTTGTTCTAGGTGGATGTTCAACCTTACCGGGTTTCCACTGAAAATGTCGGTATATAAAAACAGTGAATGGAACAGAGGACAACACCATGGGTCTTCGGGATCTGGTGGGGGATTGCTGAAATTCGAATGGGCTTGCAGGCCCATTAGGAAATTTCCATTTAATCCCTAAAGGCCCATGCTGCCATAGCAAATGCTGGGAGTTTAGTCCCATATTGCTAGTTGGGAGAGTTTTGTACCAGTTTATAAGGTGAGCTCTCTCCCCACTAGTGTGAGTTGGTATGAAGAGAGAGGAGTAGTGGAGCTGTTCCACACGCGCGCTCCTCCTCCTCCGCCGCCCGCCTCGCCACGCCTCGGCTCTTCACGACACGTCACGACACGCCGCGGGTTGCGGGAATGAGCCGAGCCGATGCCTTTATTTTGGCAGTTGGAAACGGAGAGTCAACAGACACGCCAATAATATGAGACGTCATATTGATTGCTGTCTATTGCGTCACATTTATTTTGGTAACAGCCGCACGCAGTAAAACGCCGCATTGATCACGTGGTAACCGCGCGCAGTAAAACAACGCATTGAGTACGTGGTAACGGCTGTAGTTAACGCCAAATTAATTTGTGAGCTGGCCATTCACTACTAGGAAAACAGCTATAGGAGTGATGATACCCGTGACGCACCAGCAAAACGGCGCGTCACACCTAATAGCCGTGGCGCACCGCAGTTTAGTGCGTCGCGCCTATGGCCTTACCCACGGCACACCAAACGGAAGACGCGTCGCGCCTATGTGTGGGGCCGGGGTGGCGAGCCTCCGAGGCATACCCGCGACGCACCGAGCCACTGGTGCGTCACGGCTATGTGGCATAGGGCGCGGCGCACATGCCCTTGGTGCGCCACGGGTTAGATAGGCGTGACGCATCAAGGCAAGGTGCGCCACGGCTATGGGGAGTACAGGTAGATAGGCCGTTCCCCTCTCTTCTCCTTCTCTCCACACCAACAGACGCGCCCGGCCCAATCCCGCGTGTGACCTAGGAGGAGCAGCGAAGGAGTAGGAGGAGCGCCGCGCCGCCCGTCTGCATCGACCACGGCCTAGGAGGAGCAGCCAGGGAGGAGGAGGAGCGCCGCGCCGCCCGTCTGCATCGACCACGGCCTAGGAGGAGCCGCGGGGGACGAGGAGGAGCGTCCCCTTCCAGGCGGGGATCAACCAGCTGCTCTCGCTCATCATCAACACCTTCTGCTCCAACAAGGAGATCCTTCTCCGCGAGCTCATCTCCAACACTGGTGGAAACAGGGGTATTCGCACCGGTTTGTAAGGGCCTTTGGGCCCGGATACAAATCCGGTGCTACGTATCCGGGACTAAAGGCCCCCCCCCTTTAGAACCGGTCTGTCACAAACCGGTGCTAAAGGCCTCCACGTGGGCGCCGAGGAGTGCGCGCAGGCGGAGGACCTTTAGAACCGGTTGGTAACACCAACCGGTCCTAATGATTTTTTTCTTTTTTTTTTCCTTTTTCTTTTCAGGGTTTCCGATTCCGTATTTAGGGTTTAGGGTTTAGGGCGTGTTCCGTATTTTCAGGGTTTCCGTTTTCCTGTTTCCGTTTACGTCTTTCCGATTCCGTGTGTCCGTGTTTCGTTTTTTACGAACACGGAATCGGAAACACGTAATCGGAAATATGTATCCGGAAGCACCGATTCCGTGTTTGCGGTTAAGTGTTTCCGATTCCGTGTTTGCGGTTAAATGTTGATGCACGAAATAAAAGTACATATATATATACATGTAACACTAAGTAATTGACCGAGCATTACATAATCTGAAGTTCGTTTCCAATAGTTGTATACTTGCATAGAGAAGGGAGCTGGCTATTGGTTCATAGGATGAAAAAATTCTCCGCCCTCATCTATGACTTGCGTGAGGAGAAATCCTGCCAATTCCTCTGCAATTGCCTTGCAACGTTCGATTGGTTTGAGCATCGCCCGCTTTCGTGCCATCTTTAAAAGAAGTAGATGAAAACAATTAAGTTATGAACAAAACTAAACATAATTGATGGCAACATAAATAAAGTTGTGAAGATCCGGTTACGTACCTCTAGATTTTTGGAAGTACGTGATTTCTCATTGATAATCCTGTGAATGAACTCGCAAACGTAGTATCCACAATAATTCAGTCAAATTAAGTCAAATTAATAATAATCAAGAGAATGATAATGGTATTGAAACCAGGGTACGTAGTACTAGTTACTTTGTTAATCTGAAAGTGCAGCTTGTCTGCCCATGTACCCGGTTCTTCCTTGATGAACATTTGCAAAACCCTGGCCGACAAAAGAAAAATGAATACAAGAGTTAGTTATTACTTACTTGATAGCAGGAAATGAACGAAAAAGAGGCCGATGAACGAAAGAGGCCGATATATATATATACTTTTGAAGCATCTGACGCGCACTCTTCCATGTGTCAGCGTCCCAGGTTAACGAGTCCCAGACTTCAACTTGTCCTTGATCGATTCTAATGATGAACAATATGAAGTGGGACCTGCGCACGTGTACACACGCAGTCATGCATACTCATCAATTACACTTAACATCAAGTAAGCAAAATGGAATATCTACAAGACAGTAACACTCACTTGAATCCGTAGGGAAAAATTATTTCTTTTTTGGTACTTTGTCGCTTCAAAAAACTTAGCAAATCATCTGGTGTATCCTTGTTGAACTTTTCTATTGTGTTTTGATGATACGAATACGGGCCAATGAACCCAAAGTCCCAGATTCCTGCCAGCCTGCATTGACGAATCTTCATTCTGCATAGTAGCGTACAAAAAGAATGTCGTGAGTGATAATTATACGGGCAATGAACGCGAGCTTAACTAAATAATTAAATTACACAAATAAATCACTTACAAACAGTAGCAGCTGAGGATAGACTTGTCGAGGGCACGTTGATTGTACATCTGGAAGAAATCATCGAACCCAAGCTCCACACCGTACTCTCTGAAGTAGTGTTGATCCTGAACTTGAGCCATGATACAGTCTCTCTTTTGCCTTACGGCCTCCAAGTACCAATCATGTAAATTCCGTAGTTGGGTTGTTAGAGCTGTAGGATTTTCGACCAGAGGGTGCTCGGGCTTGTATGTATATACCACATCAGCAATAGCGTAACCCACGTCGCCCATGCGTGGACCGGACACTGAAGCATGGTCAGATAACATCTTGAGCGGGCCAATTGACCGTGCTTCTTGTTGTCCGAGCTGGGGAACTTGTTTCCCGCATTTCGTCTGCTCCTCCTGCTTCATCTCCTCCGCCTGCTTCATCTGTGCGGTGTGCGTCTTCTCAATGTACCGTTCATAGTCTGAAAGGGGCGGCGGTGGCGGCGGTGCAGGATAATATAAGTTGTCGATGGTCCGCTCAAATTTCCACCTTGGGATGTCCTTCAAAGTTTCCTTGCAGACGTCTGGACTTCAGGGGAAACCGTGCGAACCATGCTTTGGTTTTGGCTTTCACGGCATCGATTAGTTCCGCCGGAGTTATCAGGCCTGGTAACTTCGGGGGAGTCTCGACTTTCTTGCATTTCCTATGTATCTTCTTGGGAGGAGTCCCGTTTCTTCTGAACTGCAGCTTCCGCTTTGCCGTACCCGTAGTGGGCGCATCCATCGGCTCACGGGAGTGCACGGGCGATGGACCCTCGACCTCGGGCTCCCAATCTTTGTTGTGGGGTGGACTTCGAGGTGCGTTGGGGGGTGGACTTGGAGGTCGTGCATTATCTGTACGAAAGTGAAAAAACTATTACAAATAGGCTTACATGTGGTGCAACATTCAGTAATTGATGGAGGTGGTGCATTTGTACCTGGAGGAGTCGGTGGCCTTAGCGCCGCGTTAGGAAACACGATGTGTTTCTTATTCCACAAGATGATACCAAGCTCCATTTCTCCCGGTGTCTTCTCGCCTTCACCTCCAGGAATATGGAGCTCAATTGAATGGCATCCCGGGGTAATTGTTGACAACCCGACACGAGCATGGGATGCTGGAATCTGACCACCATGGTAGGTTGCTCCAGGTTGATTCGGTAAAGCATAGCCTGAAGCCACCCTGAAGGATATGTTCCCCATTGGCATATGTATCTCACAGTTTGTCTTCTCCGTGATATCATCCACGGGGTAGTGAGGCGCCGACGGTTCGACTGCACGACCGTCTTCTAGCTGCAGGTGCGTGGAACCCACGCTGCTTCTATGCTGAGATGGGACGGCATCTGCTACAGGATCGTCTTCTATTTGCAGCTGATCAGGTGCAGGACGATGTTCTACCTCCTCTTCAGTGTCAGGTACAGGGTGTCCCCCTTTCTTCAAGAGAAACTCCACCTTTTCTTCTAATGTCGATATCCGTTCCATCGCCCTTTTCTTGCTTCTAGCACAGCTTCTGTAAGTGCCAATGTCCGTTGCAAATCCTTGGCTCCACGGGGTAGTGGCTCCAAAGCCTCGTGTTCGTCCCCACTTTTCGGGGTTCCCGAGTGCCTTCGTCAGCTCGTCGTTCTCTCTATCGGGAACAAAAGTTCCTTTTCGAACAGCTTCTATTGCCTTCTCTACTTCTGCTACGACAATTGTTATTTTTTTCGACCATGATCCCTCCGCAACAATCATCCTTGTCTCAGCGTGCAACGTTGCCCCATGCGCGAACAACCAGAACTTGGACCTATCGGGACAGTCATGTGTCTGTGGAATGATACCTCTTTTCACAAGCGCATCTTCATAGCTTCGCCACCTAGGCAGGGCAGTCATGTAGCCACCTGACCACAAAATATGGTTATATTTCTTCTTCTTCGCATTCTCCTTATTTGTGGCTGATCGGGATGCAAAGACACCCGATTTCTTGTACGCCTTAAAATCATCCCAAGCGTCTCTTATCTTCACTAGGTGCCCAGTGAAAACTGGATCTTCGTCCATATATTTCTTCCACAGGTCTTTCTTCCACCTCTGGAATTGTGTGGCCATCTTCTTCAAAGCCCACTCCTAGACTTTCTTCTTCTTATCTTTCGCTACGCTGAAATTTAGCCATAGCGTGTCGCAAAGAATTTTTTTCAATCTTTCATCGACATAAGTAGCTCCAACGTTGGCGCCGGTCTTCGGCTTATTCCATTCTATTAAGTTGATCGGGACCAGGTCTCTTACAACAACTCCGCACTGATTTACGAATTTGCGATAAGTTTCTGGGGGCTGTAGTAGTTTGCCATCAACAGCAACTGTATCGATCGGGAACCTCGCGGTATCTTTCAACCTTGCGGTCGGGCCTCGTTTCGACTTTGTCTCAGTACTTGCGCTAGCTGTTCTGGAGGGCGCCTAAACGGGAAAATATTGATTCGTTAGTAAATGCAATACAAATTAATTGTTTCGTGAATAGTGACTTGAGATATACATTGGCAGAGTTTGTTCTGGAGGGCACTTCTTCATCCTCGACGTTGTCATTGTTATCATCTACTACATCTTCTATATTCTGAGCTCCATCACCGGAGTCGTTCAAAAATTGATTGCTAAACGCCTGTCCACCGTCGTGATCATGATATATGGCCGTTGCATCATCAAAAATCATATGGCACATTATTCTTTCCTTCTCCTCCTCACCCATTCCCGCGGGCTGATCGGCATGCGGATCATGTGCAGGTTCTTGGGGATCCATAGCTCAACACCTGCTAGTAAAATTTATAAAATGAAGAACACTTAGCGAAATTATTTCATCGGACACTTAGCGAAATTATTTCATCGGACACTTAGCGAAATTCTACTTCTAGCTAATTCTAATTCTAAATCTAATTCTAATAAAAATTCTAATAATAATTCTAACTGCAAATAATAATTCTAATAATAATAGTTCTCGACATATTAATGAAATAACAGTTCTGGACACTAAGAGTTACATAGCTCGGGTAATTTTTTTTAACCCTAGTACATCACGATCGAATAATATCACTTATACATAGTCTCGTGACATCTCTCAAAATATTACTCCGACCGGGTCCTAAGCCGCGGGGTGCTGAGTCACGGGAGCTACGCATCCATGTATAAGGAACCCTCATAGGGTCATAGCTCACATGGTAAGGAACCCTCCGAATAATCGACCAACTGCTGCTATACTGCCTATCGAGCAAGTATATGTAGCGACGGACGTGCTCGTCCTCCTCCCTGATACGCTGTTGTACCACCTCCTCAGGGGCCGGCTCTCTCCGCACCGAGCGTGGCCCATGCGATGGCCACCAAAGAATTTTCTAACACTAACTTAGTGAAATTTTCTAACACTAACTTAGTGAAATTTTCGCACCGGTTGTTAACACAAACCGGTTCTAAAGGGTCTATACTGGGGCCACTTTCAGACTGCGTGCCCCTGTACAGACCTTTAGCACCGGTTTGTGTTAACAACCGGTGCGAAATGGTCTAGGTACAAACTGCTCGCCTCCCGCGCGGCGGTTTTATTGCTACAGTGCGCACCCGATCGAGAGAGTCCCTCTGTTTCTTCTTCTCTGTCTTCTTTGTCTTCTCTTTTTCCTCTCTTGGATCTTCCTCCACCAAGCACCCATGGATGAAGTTTGGAAGACTCTAGGTGTGGCCACACCATGCGGCAAGAGTCTCGACGTGACCTACACCAATAATTGCGAGAGGCTCGCCGGTGTTCTTGAGCATTTGACCGATCTCTATGAAGAAGCCGATGAACACCATAGGTTCTTAGGGCTTGATCTAGAGTATACGGCGGATCAACGGGATGTTGCCGCCATCCAGATTGCGATAGAGGAGGCCGTTTTGGTCTTCCAATGGTCAAGGTAACGCACACGTACAATCTTGCATTTTCGATTTGTTTGTTGCATCTGAAGAATACATGTGTTGCAACATATCTAACACGTATCAAATTTTTGTTGTTGTAGTAGTTCAAAGCATTCTCCGGCACTTGTTGATTTTCTTGTTAACAAGGGGTATGAGTTCTGCAGCGTTGACATCACTCAAGACCGTCAGAAGTTGATGCGCTTGGGTATTGTGATACGTGAAGATCACTACATTGATCTTCAGGACCTTATCCATTTTGATGAGTTGTACAGGTCCAAGACCGGGATGGCTCCCATGGCTACTGCCTTCATCCACGACGGCTACGAAACCATGAAGTCTCGTTTCCCCTCCAAGAATCACAGGTATTGGGAGAAGACCCCACTGGACCGGACCAACGTCAACTATGCAGCCATAGATGCATACGTTTCCTACGAGTTGTTTCGCATCTACTCGACGGAGCGAGATTAGATGTTGTTTGTGTACCGCATCTTGCGTTCGATATATGCATCTAATGGATATATTAGTATGTAATGGATATATTATTATGTAATGGATATTATTTCTATATTAATTCCTAGCTATACTATTTCTATATTATGTCAAACACACATTTCAAAACAAACAAACAAAACAATATGGGAATACATCCTATAACTTGGTAGTTGGGAGAGTTTTGTACCAGTTTATAAGGTGAGCTCTCTCTCCACTAGTGTGAGTTGGTATGAAGAGAGAGGAGTAGTGGAGCTGTTCCACATGCGCGCTCCTCCTCCTCCGCCGCCCGCCTCGCCACGCCTCGCCTCTTCACGACACGTCACGACACGCCGCGGGTTGCGGGAATGAGCCGAGCCGATGCCTTTATTTTGGCAGTTGGAAACGGAGAGTCAACAGACACGCCAATAATATGAGACGTCATATTGATTGTTGTCTATTGCGTCACATTTATTTTGGTAACAGCCGCGCGCAGTAAAACGCCGCATTGATCACGTGGTAACCGCGCGCAGTAAAACGGCGCATTGAGTACGTGGTAACGGCTGTAGTTAACGCCAAATTAATTTGTGAGTTGACCATTCACTACTAGGAAAACAGCTATAGGAGTGATGATACCCGTGACGCACCAGCAAAACGGCGCGTCACACCTAATAGCCGTGGCGCACCGCAGTTTGGTGCGTCGCGCCTATGGCCTTACCCACGGCACACCAAACGGAAGACGCGTCGCGCCTATGTGTGGGGCCGGGGTGGCGAGCCTCCGAGGCATACCCGCGACGCACCGAGCCACTGGTGCGTCACGGCTATGTGGCATAGGGCGCGGCGCACATGCCCTTGGTGCTCCACGGGTTAGATAGGCGTGACGCATCAAGGCAAGGTGCGCCACGGCTATGGGGAGTACAGGTAGATAGGCCGTTCCCCTCTCTTGTCCTTCTCTCCACACCAATAGACGCGCCCGGCCCAATCCCGCGTGTGACCTAGGAGGAGCAGCGAAGGAGTAGGAGGAGCGCCGCGCCGCCCGTCTGCATCGACCACGGCCTAGGAGGAGCAGCGAGGGAGGAGGAGGAGCGCCGCGCCGCCCGTCTGCATCGACCACGGCCTAGGAGGAGCCGCGGGGGAGGAGGAGGAGCGTCGCCTTCCAGGCGGGGATCAACCAGCTGCTCTCGCTCATCATCAACACCTTCTACTCCAACAAGGAGATCTTTCTCCGCGAGCTCATCTCCAACACTGGTGGAAACAGGGGTATTCGCACCGGTTTGTAAGGGCCTTTGGGCCCGGATACAAATCCGGTGCTACGTATCCGGGACTAAAGGCCCCCCCCCCCTTTAGAACCGGTCTGTCACAAACCGGTGCTAAAGGCCTGCATGTGGGCGCCGAGGAGTGCGCGCAGGCGGAGGACCTTTAGAACCGGCTGGTAACACCAACCGGTCCTAATGATTTTTTTTTTTTTTCCTTTTTCTTTTCAGGGTTTCCGATCCCGTATTTAGGGTTTAGGGTTTAGGGCGTGTTCCGTATTTTCAGGGTTTCCGTTTACCTGTTTCCGTTTACTTCTTTCCGATTCCGTGTGTCCGTGTTTCGTTTTTTATGAACACGGAATCGGAAACACGTAATCGGAAATATGTATCCGGAAACACCGATTCCGTGTTTGCGGTTAAGTGTTTCCGATTCCGTGTTTGCGGTTAAATGTTGATGCACCAAATAAAAGTACATATATATATACATGTAACACGAAGTAATTGACCGAGCATTACATAATCTGAAGTTCGTTTCCAATAGTTGTATACTTGCATAGAGAAGGGAGCTGGCTATTGGTTCATAGGATGGAAAAATTCTCCGCCCTCATCTATGACTTGCGTGAGGAGAAATCCTGCCAATTTCTCTGCAATTGCCTTGCAACGTTCGATTGGTTTGAGCATCGCCCGCTTTCGTGCCATCTTTAAAAGAAGTAGATGAAAACAATTAAGTTATGAACAAAACTAAACATAATTGATGGCAACATAAATAAAGTTGTGAAGATCCGGTTACGTACCTCTAGATTTTTGGAAGTACGTGATTTCTCATTGATAATCCTGTGAATGAACTCGCAAACGTAGTATCCACAATAATCAGTGCCATGTGGTGGTTGCGGGACGTTCTACATACGAGAAACATAATTCAGTCAAATTAATAATAATCAAGAGAATGATAATGGTATTGAAACCATGGTACGTAGTACTAGTTACTTTGTTAATCTGAAAGTGGAGCTTGTCTGCCCATGTACCCGGTTCTTCCTTGATGAACATTTGCAAAACCCTGGCCGAC
This sequence comes from Alopecurus myosuroides, assembly GCA_028641055.1. Classification (NCBI taxonomy): domain Eukaryota; kingdom Viridiplantae; phylum Streptophyta; class Magnoliopsida; order Poales; family Poaceae; genus Alopecurus; species Alopecurus myosuroides. The sequence continues at coordinate 429,797,073 of CM054060.1, forward strand.
AAAAGAAAAATGAATACAAGAGTTAGTTATTACTTACTTGATAGCAGGAAATGAACGAAAAAGAGGCCGATGAACGAAAGAGGCCGATATATATATACTTTTGAAGCATCTGACGCGCACTCTTCCATGTGTCAGCGTCCCAGGTTAACGAGTCCCAGACTTCAACTTATCCTTGATCGATTCTAATGATGAACAATATGAAGTGGGACCTGCGCACGTGTACACACGCAGTCATGCATACTCATCAATTACACTTAACATCAGGTAAGCAAAATGGAATGTCTACAAGACAGTAACACTCACTTGAATCCGTAGGGCAAAATTATTTCTTTTTTGGTAGTTTGTCGCTTCAAAAACCTTAGCAAATCATCTGGTGTATCCTTGTTGAACTTTTCTATTGTGTTTTGATGATACGAATACGGGTCAATGAACGCAAAGTCCGAGATTCCTGCCAGCCTGCATTGACGAATCTTCATTCTGCATAGTAGCGTACAAAAAGAATGTCGTGAGTGATAATTATACGGGCAATGAACGCGAGCTTAACTAAATAATTAAATTACACAAATAAATCACTTACAAACAGTAGCAGCTGAGGATAGACTTGTCGAGGGCACGTTGATTGTACATCTGGAAGAAATCATCGAATCCAAGCTCCACACCGTACTCTCTGAAGTAGTGTTGATCGTGAACTTGAGCCATGATACAGTCTCTCTTTTGCCTTACGGCCTCCAAGTACCAATCATGTAAATTCCGTAGTTGGGTTGTTAGAGCTGTAGGATTTTCGACCAGAGGGTGCTCGGGCTTGTATGTATATACCACATCAGCAATAGCGTAACCCACGTCGCCCATGCGTGGACCGGACACTGAAGCATGGTCAGATAACACCTTGAGCGGGCCAATTGACCGTGCTTCTTGTTGTCCGAGCTGGGGAACTTGTTTCCCGCATTTCGTCTGCTCCTCCTGCTTCATCTCCTCCGCCTGCTTCATCTGTGCGGTGTGCGTCTTCTCAATGTACCGTTCATAGTCTGAAAGGGGCGGCGGTGGCGGCGGTGCAGGATAATATAAGTTGTCGATGGTCCGCTCAAATTTCCACTTTGGGATGTCCTTCAAAGTTTCCTTCCAGACGTCTGGACTTCAGGGGAAACCGTGCGAACCATGCTTTGGTTTTGGCTTTCACGGCATCGATTAGTTCCTCCGGAGTCATCAGGCCTGGTAACTTCGGGGGAGTCTCGACTTTCTTGCATTTCCTTTGTATCTTCTTGGGAGGAGTCCCGTTTCTTCTGAACTGCAGCTTCCGCTTTGCCGTACCCGTAGTGGGCGCATCCATCGGCTCACGGGAGTGCACGGGCGATGGACCCTCGACCTCGGGCTCCCAATCTTTGTTGTGGGGTGGACTTCGAGGTGCGTTGGGGGGTGGACTTGGAGGTCGTGCATTCTCTGTACGAAAGTGAAAAAACTATTACAAATAGGCTTACATGTGGTGCAACATTCAGTAATTGATGGAGGTGGTGCATTTGTACCTGGAGGAGTCGGTGGCCTTAGCGCCGCGTTAGGGAACACGATGTGTTTCTTATTCCACAAGATGATACCAAGCTCCATTTCTCCCAGTGTCTTCTCGCCTTCACCTCCAGGAATATGGAGCTCAATTGAATGGCATCCCGGGGTAATTGTTGACAACCCGACACGAGCATGGGATGCTGGAATCTGACCACCATGGTAGGTTGCTCCAGGTTGATTCGGTAAAGCATAGCCTGAAGCCACCCTGAAGGATTTGTTCCCCATTGGCATATGTATCTCACAGTTTGTCTTCTCCGTGATATCATCCACGGGGTAGTGAGGCGCCGACGGTTCGACTGCACGACCGTCTTCTAGCTGCAGGTGCGTGGAACCCACGCTGCTTCTATGCTGAGATGGGACGGCATCTGCTACAGGATCGTCTTCTATTTGCAGCTGATCAGGTGCAGGACGATGTTCTACCTCCTCTTCAGTGTCAGGTACAGGGTGTCCCCCTTTCTTCAAGAGAAACTCCACCTTTTCTTCTAATGTCGATATCCGTTCCATCGCCCTTTTCTTGCTTCTAGCACAGCTTCTGTAAGTGCCAATGTCTGTTGCAAATCCTTGGCTCCACGGGGTAGTGGCTCCAAAGCCTCGTGTTCGTCCCCACTTTTCGGGGTTCCCGAGTGCCTTCGTCAGCTCGTCGTTCTCTCTATCGGGAACAAAAGTTCCTTTTCGAACAGCTTCTATTGCCTTCTCTACTTCTGCTACGACAATTGTTATTTTTTTCGACCATGATCCCTCCGCAACAATCATCCTTGTCTCAGCGTGCAACGTTGCCCCATGCGCAAACAACCAGAACTTGGACCTATCGGGACAGTCATGTGTCTGTGGAATGATACCCCTTTTCACAAGCGCATCTTCATAGCTTCGCCACCTAGGCAGGGCAGTCATGTAGCCACCTGACCCCAAAATATGGTTATATTTCTTCTTCTTCGCATTCTCCTTATTTGTGGCTGATCGGGATGCAAAGACACCCGATTTCTTGTACGCCTTAAAATCATCCCAAGCGTCTCTTATCTTCACTAGGTGCCTAGTGAAAACTGGATCTTCGTCCATATATTTCTTCCACAGGTCTTTCTTCCACCTCTGGAATTGTGTGGCCATCTTCTTCAAAGCCCACTCCTAGACTTTCTTCTTCTTATCTTTCGCTACGCTGAAATTTAGCCATAGCGTGTCGCAAAGAATTTTTTTCAATCTTTCATCGACATAAGTAGCTCCAACGTTGGCGCCGGTCTTCGGCTTATTCCATTCTATTAAGTTGATCGGGACCAGGTCTCTTACAACAACTCCGCACTGATTTACGAATTTGCAATAAGTTTCTGGGGGCTGCAGTAGTTTGCCATCAACAGCAACTATATCGATGGGAACCTTGTGGTATCTTTCAACCTTGCGGCCGGGCCTCGTTTCGACTTTGTCTCAGTACTTGCGCTAGCTGTTCCGGAGGGCGCCTAAACGGGAAAATATTGATTCGTTAGTAAATGCAATACAAATTAATTGTTTCGTGAACAGTGACTTGAGATATACATTGGCAGAGTTTGTTCTGGAGGGCAGTTCTTCATCCTCGATGTTGTCATTGTTATCATCTACCACATCTTCTGTATTCTGAGCTCCATCACCGGAGTCGTTCAAAAATTGATTGCTAAACGCCTGTCCACCGTCGTGATCATGATATATGGCCGTTGCATCATCAAAAATCATCTGGCACATTATTCTTTCCTTCTCCGCCTCACCCATTCCCGCGGGCTGATCGGCGTGCGGATCATGTGCAGGTTCTTGGGATCCATAGCTCAACACCTGCTAGTAAAATTTATAAAATGAAGAACACTTAGCGAAATTATTTCATCGGACACTTAGCGAAATTCTACTTCTAGCTAATTCCAATTCTAAATCTAATTCTAATAAAAATTCTAATAATAATTCTAACTGCAAATAATAATTCTAATAATAATAGTTCTCGACATATTAATGAAATAATATTTCTGGACACTAAGAGTTACATAGCTCGGGTTAATTTTTTTTAACCCTAATACATCACGATCGAATAATATCACTTATACATAGTCTCGTGACATCTCTCAAAATAATTACTCCGACCGGGTCCTAAGCCGCGGGGTGCTGAGTCACGGGAGCTACGCATCCATTGATAAGGAACCTCATAGGGTCATAGCTCACATGGTAAGGAACCCTCCGAATAATCGACCAACTGCTGCTATACTGCCTATCGAGCAAGTATATGTAGCGACGGACGTGCTCGTCCTCCTCCCTGATACGCTGTTGTACCACCTCCTCAGGGGCCGGCTCTCTCCGCACCGAGCGTGGCCCATGCGATGGCCATCAAAGAATTTTCTAACACTAACTTAGTGAAATTTTCTAACACTAACTTAGTGAAATTTTCGCACCGGTTGTTAACACAAACCGGTTCTAAAGGGTCTATACTGGGGCCACTTTCAGACTGCGTGCCCCTGTACAGACCTTTAGCACCGGTTTGTGTTAACAACCGGTGCGAAAGGGTCTAGGTACAAACTGCTCGCCTCCCGCGCGGCGGTTTTATTGCTACAGTGCGCACCCGATCGAGAGAGTCCCTCTGTTTCTTCTTCTCTATCTTCTCTGTCTTCTCATCTTCCTCTCTTGGATCTTCCTCCACCAAGCACCCATGGATGAAGTTTGGAAGACTCTAGGTGTGGCCACACCATGCGGCAAGAGTCTCGACGTGACCTACACCAATAATTGCGAGAGGCTCCCCGGTGTTCTTGAGCATTTGACCGATCTCTATGAAGAAGCCGATGAACACCATAGGTTCTTAGGGCTTGATCTAGAGTATACGGCGGATCAACGGGATGTTGCCGCCATCCAGATTGCGATCGAGGAGGCCGTTTTGGTCTTCCAATGGTCAAGGTAACGCACACGTACAATCTTGCAGTTTTTATTTGTTTGTTGCATCTGAAGAGTACATGTGTTGCAACATATCTAACACGTATCAAATTTTTGTTGTTGTAGTAGTTCAAAGCATTCTCCGACACTTGTTGATTTTCTTGTTAACAAGGGGTATGAGTTCTGCAGCGTTGACATCACTCAAGACCGTCAGAAGTTGATGCGCTTGGGTATTGTGATACCTGAAGATCACTACATTGATCTTCAGGACCTTATCCATTTTGACGAGTTGTACAGGTCGAAGACCGGGATGGCTCCCATGGCTACTGCCTTCATCCACGACGGCTACGAAACCATGAAGTCTCGTTCCCCTCAAAGAATCACAGGTATTGGGAGAAGACCCCACTGGACCGGACCAACGTCAACTATGCATCCATAGATGCATACGTTTCCTACGAGTTGTTTCGCATCTACTCGACGGAGCGAGATTAGATGTTGTTTGTGTACCGCATCTTGCGTTCGATATATGCATGTAATGGATATATTAGTATGTAATGGATATATTATTATGTAATGGATATTATTTCTATATTAATTCCTAGCTATACTATTTCTATATTATGTCAAACACACATTTCAAAACAAACAAACAAAACAATGTTGGAATACATCCTATAACTTGGTAGTTGATTTCTAAAATGATAAACAAAGATATAAAATGTGGTGGAAATTGGGAAAAATCTGATCACTTACCCCAGGCGCACATTACACCATATGCGCCTGTGGTACTGCTCTTATCCCATGCGCATTTTTTCAATGTGCGCCTGCGGTAAAGTTACCCCAGGCGCATTTTGGAGTTTATTCGCATGTGGTAAGTTTCTTTGTTTGTTAGGGTGGGTAATGAGTAAGGCAACGAGAAGTGAGAGCGCAAGTGATACATCGATCATATATATCGTGGATAAATATATATAGATTGTTTTAGCGAGATACCATACATGTAGATTGATTTAGCGATTGGTATACTAGCCCGCTGCTACTTTGTTTCTCACTTTTAAAAAGTACATACATATATCGCGAGTATTTCCCTCTGTCAACATTTCGTCACAATCTTACGCTTGCCTTTCTTGGTCGATGTTGAATACGTGACTGCCATACCGTGACTTCTTCTGTCTGCCTCTGTGACAATCGGTCGTCACAATCTTACTCTTGCCTTTCTTGGTACCGGTTGCTGTTAACAACCGGTGCTAAAGGGTCTTTAGCACCGGTTGTTAACATCAACCGGTACTAAAGGCCTGTACAGGGGGGGCACACATTTCTTTTTTTCTTCTTTCTGTTTCCAAAGGGGGGGTAGAAGAAAACAAACGGTATCGCCATCATACAGCCCAACAGTGGCTACTGGGTGCATATATGCATACCAATTGCACGGCAGGACGTATGATGGCGAATCCGGATGTTTTGTATTTGCTCGATGAACTGAATATATGATGTATCAAACCTTAAAGGGGGGTGTAGAACAAAACAAACGGTATCGCCATCATACAGCCCAACCGTGGCTACTGGGTGCATATATGCATACCAAATGCACGGCTGGACGTATGATGGCGAATCCGGATGTTTTGTATTTGCTCGATGAACTGAATATATGATGTATCAAACCTTAAAGGGGGGTGTAGAACAGAACAAACGGTATCGCCATCATACAGCCCAACCGTGGCTACTGGGTGCATATATGCATACCAAATGCATGGCTGGACGTATGATGGCGAATCCGAATGTTTTGTATTTGCTCGATGAACTGAATATATGATGTATCAAATCTTAAAGGGGGTGTAGAACAAAACAAACGGTATCGCCATCATACAGCCCAACCGTGGCTACTGAGTGCATATATGCATACCAAATGCACGACTGGACGTATGATGGCGAATCCGGATTTTTTGTATTTTCTCGATGAACTGAATATATGATGTATCAAACCTTAAAGGGGGTGTAGAACAAAACAATCGGTATCGCCAGCATACAACCCTGCCGTGGCTACTGAGTGCATATATGCATACCAAATGCACGTCAGGACGTATGCTGGCGAATCCGGATGTTTTGTATTTGGGAGATGAACTGAATATATGATGTATCAAACCTTAAAGGGGGGTGTAGAAGAAAACAAACGGTATCGCCATCATACAGCCCAACAGTGGCTACTGGGTGCATATATGCATACCAATTGCACGGCAGGACGTATGATGGCGAATCCGGATGTTTTGTATTTGCTCGATGAACTAAATATATGATGTATCAAACCTTAAAGAGGCGTGTAGAACAAAACAAACGGTATCGCCATCATACAGCCCAACCGTGGCTACTGGGTGCATATATGCATACCAAATGCACGACTGGACGTATGATGGCGAATCCGGATGTTTTGTATTTGCTCGATGAACTGAATATATGATGTATCAAACCTTAAAGGGGGTTGTAGAACAAAACAAACGGTATCGCCATCATACAGCCCAACCGTGGCTACTGGGTGCATATATGCATACCAAATGCATGGCTGGACGTATGATGGCGAATCCGAATGTTTTGTATTTGCTCGATGAACTGAATATATGATGTATCAAATCTTAAAGGGGGGTGTAGAACAAAACATACGGTATCGCCATAATACAGCCCAGCCGTGGCTACTGGGTGCATATATGCATACCAAATGCACGACTGGGCGTATGATGGCGAATCCGGATTTTTTGTATTTGCTCGATGAACTGAATATATGATGTATCAAACCTTAAAGGGGGGTGTAGAACAAAACAATCGGTATCGCCAGCATACAACCCTGCCGTGGCTACTGAGTGCATATATGCATACCAAATGCACGTCAGGACGTATGCTGGCGAATCCGGATGTTTTGTATTTGGGAGATGTACTGACCGGTGTATGAAGCTGAGCTATATATAGGGTCCTCTTGCTCACAAAGTGTTGAGGTAGGGTTTTGATCCAACGGTTAAGAAACACCTCATCCAACGGCTCACAACAACTCGAAAGAAACACACCGTAGCCCTGATCGAACGGCTCACAATAGCTCGAAAGAAACACACCCCGGATCCAACGACTCACAAGCGGTTGAAAGAAGCACACGATCCGTGTGATTCTATCTGATTGGTCCAAACGAAACCCTAACCCATTTAGTCCCGGTTGGTGTCCCCAAGCGGGAGTAAAGGGATGATCCGTTTCTATTTTTCTTCTTGCCTTTCTTCTGATTGCGCCGTAACCATGGAACATCTTCATCATTTAACTGAATGCTTGGATCATCTTTGACTTTGAAGGGAGGAATTTCATCAAATTTATTGTAATCGTCTGACATGTATGTCTTGTCCTCGACTCCCACAATGTTTCTTTTCCCTGAAAGAACTATGTGGCGCCTTGGCTCATCGTCTGATGTATTCGCTTCGTTATCTTTTCTTTTTCTTGGTCTGCTAGACATGTCCTTCACATAGAAAACCTGAGCCACATCATTGGCTAGGACGAATTGATCATTGACGTACCCAAGATTAATCTGATCCACTATTGTCCTTCCGTACTTCGGGTCTACCTTCACGCCTGACAGGTTGAACCATTTGCACCAGAACAAAGGGACCTTAAAGGAAGGTCCGTAGTCAAGTTCCCATATCTGCTCTATGTAACCATAGTATGTGACCCTTTGCCCGTTGTCGTCTTTTGCATCAAACCGGACGCCACTGTTTTGGTTGGTGCTATTTTTATCTTGGTCTGCCGTGTAAAATATGTTACCATTTATCTCGTACCCTTTAAAGGTCAATACAGTCGAAGATGGTTGCTTGGCCAACAAGTATAGCTCATCTTCAACAATGTTGTCATTAATGAGACGTCTTTGCAACGAACCGCCGAAAGTCTTCGCATGTTCTTTAGCAATGAAATCTTCAGGTTGCTCCGGGTATTCCGAGCGTAAAATATCCTTGTGTTCCTGAATATATGGAGCCGCCAAGCTGGAATTAACTAGAACTGTGTAGTGTGCTTGAGTGAAAGATTGATCGTCCATACATATTGTTGATTTCTTTCCTAGCGTGCCTTTTCCACGCAGTCTCCCCTCATGGCGCGACTGAGGAACACTGATCGGGTTCAGGTCAGGAATAAAGTCAACACAAAACTCAATGACCTCCTATGTTCCATAGCCCTTGACCATGCTTCCTTCTGGCCTAGCACACTTTTTAACATAATTCTTCAAGACTCCCATGAACCTCTCAAAGGGAAACATATTGTGTAAGAATATAGGACCGAGAATGGAAATCTCTTGGACTAGGTGAACTATGAGGTGCCTCATAATATTGAAGAAGCTTGGTGGGAACACAAACTCGAAGCTGAGAAGACATTGGACCACGTCCTTCTGTAAACTTGGTAGAGTTGCTGGATCGATTTCCTTCTGAGAAATTGCGTTGAGGAATGCACATAGCTTCACAATGGGTACTCGCACGTTTTCTGGCAGAAGCCCCCTCAATGCAATCGAAAGTAACTGGGTCATGATCACGTGACAGTCATGAGACTTAAGGTTTTGGAACTTTTTCTCTTCCAGGTTTAGTATTCCTTTTATGTTCGACGAGTAGCCAGACAGGACCTTGATACTACTCAGTACTTGGAAAAAGATCTCCTTCTCTTCCTTGGTAAGAGCGTAGCTGGCAGGACCTTTGAAATTCTCTGGATTCATCAGGTCGTCTCGTTCGTGCATACGTTGGTGGTGCAGCCGTGCTTTTGGTGTATCTCTCGACTTCTTCCCATGTACGCCCAATAAGTTTAGTAGGTTCACACAAATATTTTTCGTCACGTGCATCATGTCGATCGCAGAGCGAACCTCTAGGAATTTCCAATAGGGTAGTTCCCAGAATATAGATTTCTTCTTCCACATGGCTACGTGGTTGTCGGCATCATTTGGAACATATTGTGCGCCAGGACTCTTACCAAAGATTACTTTTATATCTTTAACCATGTCATAAATATCAGTACCTTTAGGGAGGGTTGGCTTCCTCCGTGTATCTGCCTCGCCTTTGAAATTCTTTCCTTTCTTTCTTACGGGATGCCTGTCTGGAAGAAATCGACGATGACCCGGGTACACATTCTTGCCTATATGTATACTTTCAGTCTCGCCTAAACAGTGTGTGCATGCGCTGTATCCCTTGTTTGACTGTCCTGAGATGTTACTAAGAGCGGGCCAATCATTGATGGTTACAAAAATCAACCCTCGTAGGTCAAATTCCTCTTGTTTGTACTCGTCCCACACACGTACACCTTCGTCAGCCCACAACTCTAAAAGTTCATCAACCAGTGGCCTCAGGTACACATCAATGTTGTTGCCGGGTTGCGACAGGTATGGGATAAGCACTGGCATCATAATGAACTTACGCTTCATGCATAACCAAGGAGGAAGGTTATAGATACATAGAGTCACGGGCCAGGTGCTATGACTGCTACTCTGCTCCCCAAACGGATTCAGGCCATCTGTACTCAGACCAAACCTTAAGTTTCTTGCGTCACGTGCAAATTCCTCGTACTCATCATCGATGTTTCTCCACTGTGACCCATCAGCGGGGTGTCTCAGCATATCGTCTTCCTTACGGACTTCTTTGTGCCATCGCAGCAACTTGGCATGCTCTTTGTTTCGGAACAAACGTTTCAACCGTGGTATTATAGGAGCATGCCACATCACCTTGGCAGGAAACCTCTTCCTGGGGCGATCGTCGCCCTCAACATCACCAGGGTCATCTCGCCTGATCTTATACCGAAATGCACCGTATAACGGGCAGGCATTTAAATTCTCGTGCTGGCCGCGGTAGAGGATGCAGTCATTGATGCATGCATGTATCTTATGCACTTCCAATCCTAGAGGGCAGACAACCTTCTTTGCTTCGTATGTACTGCAGGGCAGCACGTTATTTCTTGGAAGCATCTTCTTCATTATTATCAGCAGCTTTTCAAATCCCTTGTCAGATAATCCATTCTCTGCCTTCCATTGCAGCAATTCCAGGGTGGTGCCCAGCTTTTTCTGGCCATCTTCGTAATTTGGGTAGAACAATTTTTTGTGGTCTTCTAACATGCGCTCCAACTTCAACCTCTCGTTTTCACTTGCGCAGTTTATCTGTTCTTCACGAATGACCTGACGAAGATCATCATCAGACTCATCAGCAATGTCCTCAAGTTCAGGCTCGTCTTCCCCCACTTCAGTATCACCGTGTTCACCGAACATAGGCTAATTATCATTATCCTCTTCTTCTTCATTGTCTTCCATTACAACCTCTCTTTCTCCGTGCTTGGTCCAACAAAAATAACTGGGCATGAAGCCTTCTTGCAACAGGTGGGTGTGTATGGTTCTTGAGCTTGGGAAATTCCTCATTGAGAAAAAATAAATCCATTCTGCCTGTTTTTCTCAGCCACATTGAGAAAACTATGCATGCCATTAAGGAATTCGGGACGACGTCGATCACTGTACATCCATTGCCGGTTCATCTGCATTATATAAATTTATCAACAACCATTATGCTAAATCATCATGACTAAATTAATTAACTAATACAAAAAGTTCATCACACGTTAAAACCAAACTAGCGTAGTGAACATACATATGTAGTTCTCATAAAAATACACACTGAAACCATCCATAAAAACTCTCTCTAATTAATGCATTTAAAAACAACAACAAATGCGATCAAAATCGCAACAAAGGTAACAATTGACCCGACGGCATAATGATACCAAGCCTCTTTACTAATTGCATATTTTCTAATCTTTCTAATCTTCAGGCGCATTGTGTCCATCTCGCTCTTGTGACCATCGACGACACCGGCAAGAACCTTTTCCAACCTTTCTTCAGTTTTTTTCAATCTTTCTTTCAAGCCAACATTTTCTTGTTCAACTAAGTATAACTTCTAAAAAATAGGGTCGATTGGCATTTCCGGTTCCACAACCTCCTAGATAAAAATATCTATGTCAAGTTGGTCGGCGTAATTAATTGTCGTATAATCAGGAAATGAAAATATGTAGTTATAAAAGATAATATACCACATCCGAATCATAGACTGGACGAGGGCCAACGGGGACGGATATCAAAACCATGGCGCTATATATATAAAAAAAATCTTACACAATAAGAAAATTATATACAAGTAAATATGTAAATCATACAAATCAAAAAAAAAAAATTGGTAAATAAAAACAATAGGATCATCAAGGTTGTGTCGGTGACGGGGCGATCGACGGCGGTGAGGAAAGGGACAAGGCGCGCGAAACTAAAAAAATCACAAATCATAATTAAATTTGAGCTCAAATTGCATCAAATTGTATACATAACAAATTAATAACAAATTCTAGCTTAGACATCTCATCAAACACCTAGCTAGCACAACAAAAATGAAATGAGCAAGAAAACGAGCAAAACTTGCAATGCCGGAAGAGGGAATGTTGATGCTAACCGTAGAACCGATGGGTACCAACAATCTTGACAAATGGTGGAGAAAAATGGGGATGGATTAGAGCTCACAAGAGGAAGGAGAGAGCAAAAATGGAGTTGAGCTCGAGCTGGAAAAAATGGAGCTGACCGGTCCTAAAGGCCTTGCGGCCATTTGCTGCAGGGAGGGGGACCCAGGGGACAAACCCTTTAGAACCGGTATTTATCACATCCGGTTCCAATGTGCTTGGCTCAATGCCCTGTTTTCTACTAGTGCAACTCCTCCGATGTAAGCTTTCCGTACCCGCACTCTGCTTTTTTTTCGTTCGCGGTTTTAGATCCGTGCGCGCTATCAGACCCTTTGCTCTCGCCATTAGATCGGCGTGTTGATGTCGCAAAATAGTTGGGCCTACTCTGGTTACTGCAAAGGATTTCATCTATGACCTGTGTTCTATTTTATTCGAGGAGAGATTTGTTCGCTCTCTGGTTTGCCGCATGATTGGACTGTTATACGGGCTTAGGAATCATAATTAGCTCCTGTTGCATGCTCAATTGTGATGCATGCGTTAGGATTTTGTACTTAAATTGCACTGTAATCCCCATGCCTAGATTCCCTACGCCTGATTCTGTAGAATTCGTTAATTGATTGTAGTAATTTCTTATAAGCGTATTGCTCTCCCTGTTTTTGATTTCCAATGTAGCGTTGCCAGGCTGCTAGTTCACAAATTTCTGACTAGATGGGGTACTGTATTGTTGCGGGTAAACACTGAAAAGCATTATTCTCACAATTTTTAGATTCGAAGTACAACAGAAGATTTGTTGTGCGCTGGTTGGTAATTTACTTGAAAGCATTAGTATCGATCTTCGATATTTCAGTTCTGCAAATGTTTATGAAATTTGAGTAAATATGTACTGAGAGTGAGTTGCACATGTAACTCCTAGAAAGCATTGTTATCCAAAATTTCAAACCAGATGTAGCTTTATAGTCCTGATATGTTAGTAAACATGTGATTTAGACTGAACTGGTAGCAAGGCTGCATCCTGATTATGCAGGCATTATGACTGTGAATTTTTTTTAAATGCTAGATAGCTTAGAATACTGCTGCTTGCATTTATCTTAACTTCCCAATGGGATTTTTTTTAGATTAAACTTCCCATGAGAATGTCAGACTAATAGACATAGAATGTAAAATCTATGTGCTGCATGCACCATGATTTTGTATCTGCGTGTTTCTGTATCGAGGCATCTTCTAGGTTGTTCTATGCGTTTCTGTATCGAGGCTGGTTTGATTTCCGGAGAAGGAAACCATTCCTTTTGAGATGATTTAGTTGAGCAGGAGCGTGTGCAGTTAGGGAGGTAATGGATGCGTATTTTCCTCTCGTATGTGTGTGAGCATCTAAGTTTTTTCATATGCCAATCATCATGAGTGAATAAATGTACGATCCCCACTGTCTGAAACTCTGAACCTAAGTGTACGACCCCACTGTCTAAAACTGCATCCAACTGTCTGAAACTATGAACCTAAGTTTTTTCTTTATGTTTTGGGATGCCAATCATCATGTTCTATGAATTCTTTTGTATTTCATGTTCTGCCTGTGTGGTTTTGCTCACGCTCATGTGTGTAATAAGTGTGTCTTGTAGTCAGTCCATCCAACACTTCTTGTAGGTGTGTGTATGGCTATCGATCGATTCACAGCTGAGAATGACTAATCAAACGAGCTAGAGGTTAAGCTGCCGTGTACTCCACTAGCAATAGCTAGAAAGAATAGAGAGCGTGTCACCTTTTTTTTTCTAATCAGGTTGCTGCTAGTTCTAGGCTGCTGCTAGGTTGTTGCTGCTAGTTTATACCTGATGCTTTATACCTGATGCTTTGTACCTGATGCTTTGTACCTGATGCTTTATACATGATGCTTTATACCTCTATGTCTACTTTCTTAATTTAATAGAACATGGCTTGCAAAGTATGTCGGTCCCTATGTGCCCAAGGACAATTCACCGGGTCTTCTTTTATGATTGAGTTGAACGACGGTCATCTTGATTCTTTGGTACTTAACAAACGATTCTTTTTATGTTAACTTGCAACTTGTGTTCTT